>CACRXP010000261.1:354147-401808 GCA_902702965.1 Spirometra erinaceieuropaei
GAATGGAAGCCTGTTTCTGCCGAGATTGCTGAACTCACATGTCAAAATTATTTCCACGTCCTTTGCGCTGCAGATTGTCAGGCCAAAATTGGGGTACATGGAAAACACCGGGGGGAGGGACGAAGATGCACGTCTGGGGACGTCAGTCCGGGACTGTCGGCAGCATTTCTGTCGCCGTGTTTGGTGAGGAAGGTATCTGCGTCCCAAATGACAATCCGGAAAGGCACATAGTTAAGTCTCTGAAACGGAAGACGGAGTATGGCTCAGTAGGCAATTGCTGAGATGAGAATCCGAGAGATGGTTGTGGAGAAAATGAGGAGGGGGTAAGTAAGCGTTGAGGAATGCGGTCCGGAATGTTAGCAAGATTATCGTACAACAAGTAGTCATATAAGTACCTTTGCAGGGGGAATCAGGAGGCGTTTTCGAGTACCAATGCGTAGATTCCGACCGACTCAACCAGGTAGTTTAATAATTCATGTGAATGCGAGCTGTCAATGCATTTAAGGAAGCAATGAGTACAAGCTTCGAAAAAGAGCAGAGCTTTTTGTGTTCACCGGTGTAGATACTGACTGACATGTATTTTCAGTGACAGCGTAGATGAAAGGGAGACTCTGTCATAAAACTGTAGAAGGTCTGAGAGGCCACGAGGAGGCCGAAAGGCATGCACAATAACCAAAACATAATGACAGCCGCTTTTGGAAATTTCAGCGAAGCAGCAGGTATGGTCCGTTCTACGCACATTTATTGCACTCGCAAGTATGTGGCAAGGGCGCAAGGAGACTTTGAATATCAAGATGGACAGTGCTGTTGCAGCCGTCCCTCGCGTGACACATGGTCGATCCTGTCTAGGACCGGATGGCACCACCACCACCACCACCATCATCATCATCATCATCATCATCATCATCATCATCATCACAACCACCGACAGTCCAAAAGTCGTTTCCGACGATGTCAGGCGTGTGCCCTACAGCAGGGTGGGAACAGGAACGGTGACATGTGCGTGAATTCCTTCATAGTGGTGGTAAGCTTTCGCTGTATCTACTGCAATCCTTCCTCCCCCACATCTGGATCCGGTCTCCAGCAGGGTCAAGAAGTTAAGATGCAGGACACGACACAGGTAGCCGGCGCGGCGAAAATCCGCACCTAAGCGTACCACCACACCCCCTGGTCCACGGTATGCAACTGATCAGGATTTTGCACGTAAACATGAGCGGAGAGGCTGAGATCGGAACTGGCATGACTTGGGCCTGCGCTTGTTCTCGCCACCGCACCCTCAATGTTGGCATCCCCACACCCCCAATAACACCTGCCGGACCCGGTCATGATACAAGACCCAGAAGGAGAAGGAGGAGTTACCACGGTGGACGGTGCACCAGTCTACTATCGTTTTAGTCAGTTTAAGTCAGTTTTTAAGGGAATGAGGCTTTCGCCCTTGAGCACCCTATTCATATCGATAAACAGAAATAAAGTTTTAAACTAATTCCTACGAAATTCACTGTTCCTGCTTGCACCCTGCTGTGAAGCACACGGTGAACGTCATCGAAATCGACGACGGAGATGCCGGGTGCACGTACGTCCGAACTGCAATGGATTCAACGTATGACATAAGGCCACGCAGTTTTGCAGTAGGAGCCTTCATGGGGAGCTTGATCCTCGAAGCAAATAAAACGACCATTGAAATGAAGGTTTTGCCAGCAATTACCAATGAGTTAGTGCAATCAATACAAATAGGCTAGTAGATAATGCGTGCTAGAGATGACGGCCTGAATTTATGAGAAATATCTATGAAAACAGACAGCAAGACTCTATGCAACTACGCGGACTTGTGAAGTAACATATTCCAAGAAGCACACATGGGGTTTTATCGAAAATCTAGCACGCGGAAGCGATGCTGATTTGCCAGGGAGGTCAGTTACATGTATTCACCGTTTGGGGTGCCAGGACAGTGTAGTGTGATGACAGTTCGGCCATCGACTTCGACGATGTCCACCGCGTGCTCCGCAGCAGAGTAAGAACAGGGATGGTGACCTCAGCGGAATTATTAGACTTAAGTCGCATCTACGACGCCCTCTTATTCCCGACGTGGGAGCTTTGTTAAGACATAGTCAAGAATATCGGAGGTGGGAGTGGACGCAGGTGGCTGACGCGACGAGAGCCTCGCCTAGGCGGCGTATATTGTTGCATTGGTGGCACTGACACAACAGCTGAGTGATGGCAAGCGACTCTTTGAATAATTAGAACATTATGAAGACTAAATAAGGGGGTGCATTGAGTCGCTTAATCAGTATGCAGCTCGAAATACTAGAGGAGGCCGAAGGAAGGAAATCTGGCATGGAAGCAGCTGAGGACGTTTCGCTCACACCTACCCTCACTAGCACGCGATCGCAGCTATTTTAAGTAGAAAAATTGAGCTGCAGCTCTACAAGGGCAATCTGTTTATACGCATGATCGAAGGTGAGCATGCTTGCGGTGTCGTTTGGCCGATCTAATTGAAGAAAATCAAGAAACTTGTATTCAATGAAAATTCAAGCAGACAGTACTACGACAGTGCTACTAAACGCGCGCCTACCCTCGAAGCTGTCTTCTCCACCGAAACAATCAGAAAGAGTTGCTAAACCTGAAAGAATCGACCTCCCCAGGCCCTGACGCCATCTCGGCCAAGCTGCTGAAGGAGCTAGCTCCCGAAATGTCCAACCTGTTAGCATTGCTCTTTCGACCGTCATTTGTTAGTGGGCGCCTGCCCTCTGATTGGAAGTCCGCTACAATCACTCCGCTTTTTAAAGGTAGAGGTCTCGCGTCTGCGAATAACTACAGGCAAGTGAATCCTATCCCCCTCTGCTGCAAAACCATGGAGAAGATCATTAAGAAGGCCTTGAGGCGGTCCCTCGAGCAGCATTATCTCTTTTACGATGCCCAACGCGGCTTTCGAAGTGGTCTCACGAATCCCGTCTTTAAGCTCCAACGCTGAAACAAAGCACGCAATGAAGTCAATGTGGTGCACGCCATCTACGTTGATTTCACACAGGCCCTCAGTAGCGTTCCTAACAAACGTCTATTGTACAAACTGCGCAACACTTGCATTCGTGGACGCCTTCTTGTATGGACCCAGAGCTTTTTGGCTGGACGGTCCCAAAGAGTGCAGGTCGGGCGTCAACAGACCTCAGAGGTAAGCGTGGTAAGTGGCTTCCCACAGGGCTCAGTCCTAGGCCCCCAGTTATTCCTCGTTTTCATAAATGACGGCGTCAGGTACCTAAACTGTGATGCCATTCTGTTTCCGACGGCATAAAATTGTGGAGTCACTTACAGTGTTGCAGACGCAGACCACTTTCAAGCAAATTTGAACAGGCTCGAAGACTGGTCGAAGCGTTGACCTATGCCCTTCAATATAAGCAAGTGCAACCTTCTTCAAATCGGCAACTTCAGAGCCTCCAGCTTTCTAGAGGGCACACCACTGCAACAGGTTGACAGTCAGAAGGACTTTGGTGTATGGATTACATCTTCACTCAAACCAAGACTGCATTGCGCGAAGGCGGCCAAATCGGCTATGGATACATTACAACTCATTAAGCGAGCCTTTATGGGATTTGACCCTGACTGCGTTTCCGAAATATTTGGCACCTACGTGCGGCCTCACCTAGAATAGGCCATACAGGCGTGGAGACCTTGGACTGCCAAGGACTATACCGTCTTGGAGAGGGTCCAGAGACGGGTGACCAAAATGACAAATGGTCTAGGAGCATTCCTCTACGAAACCAGAATGTCAATTCTCAATCAACAGGCAATTATGTGGGAATCTTATACTAACATTGCGCATTATAAATGGCCTAGATTGCTGTTTAGTTCCCAGTGATTATTTCACTCAAGTCAACACTTTGCGCGGTCATCCCCTAAAACTACGCACGGGAAAGCAAGAATCAATGGACGAGAGTTCTTTTTCAGTGACAGAGTGGTTGCAGCGTGGAATGCCCTGCCTACCGATGTTGTAATCTCCTCCTGTGTGAATCCCTTTAAATGCAGACCTGACGCGTATCATGCTTCCCAATTACCAACATCCCATACACTTACACAACCTGGCACAAATCATGCGTGTTTATACTACTTGTGATTAGTAAGTAAACGTTAATTATTACTCTTTTACGAGTGGCTGTCAGCTGTCCGCAGTTACGTACAAAATATTTTTCAACTTCTCGCATCAATTCTTTCCTCCGACGACTTGTAACCAGTGGGGAGTTCAAGGGCTCCCGCTTATATTTCCCTAAATAAACCGAAACTGAAACTAAACGGACACCAGAGGCAGGGTTAACATGCTTTTGCCGCCTACTTCAGTTGTGTTTTTGCCATCCTTTAGCGGCGACATGCAGTGGTTGCATTTGGGAGACTGGTACCGAAACGTAAGACGCCATCGGTTGGTTAGAACTGTTAGAATATTTATTTGCGCCATAGCTGTTTGTGTCGGGCAGTCAAGCGTTACTTTGTGGCATGCCGCCGTCATTGGAGTAAACTTTCGTTACTGTTACGTAGCGGACATTCACTCTTAAACTCAAACAGCTTTTCGTGGTCCATAAATTATTAAGAGGATGACCAGTGGATCGTAACAGCATGCCAGACGTGTTAATGCGGAACGCGACCTTATTTTTCTTTTCTACGATTACGCAAGCCGTCATGGAAATTGACGAGAGAGCTAAATATTTTTGGCCCTTTTCAGAAATGAGATTACCAATACCCACTTCTCTGGGAAGATTACTCCCAGGAAACTGCGAGTGTTGAATTTAGACGACGAAAATGCTATCACTGGAACTAAAAATTTATTGGCCTGACGTTGCGAATTCTCATTCGAACCCATAATCAGAGACAGTCGCAGATAAGGGTAGTGGTAGCACAAGAAATGCAGTATGTTTAGTACACAGCTGCAACCGTCTTTGGTGATAGGTACGAGTAAGAATCCGAAACGTCAATGATTGCATCTTTGTATTTTGAAGTGCTTACTGAAACTCGCCTGTTCGTTTCTATCGGAAATGCTGAATTGCACTGAAACACTTCTTTGGATCTCAATACAGCAGGTTTATTGTAGGTGAGCCTATGCGGGACAGTCGATCACCAGTAAAACACGGGCCTTAAGGTATGTAAGCATCTGCTATGCATTGCTCAGCAAACCATGGTTCTCACAACATGGTGTGCACTGAAAGTTCTCTGACACCTGGTTCCTTGCCGATAGATGCGTTTGCGCTCCTGTTAGCCATAAAGGTCGTGAGCATGGCTGCCCACTCATCCTCATTGTCTTTCTGATCCATTAAGGTGCTGCAGTTAGTAGAAATCCTGGTCACGTGTTTGTTGTGGGCCATGGGACCTGGTGAGACGCCCAGGTGTGGGTCGGGGCATGCCAGTCACCTGCATTCTATCGCGTCCTCGGTCTTCTTGACTATGTTTTGACACCGGATCCCTGTGTGGGAGGAGAAGGAGGGAGTGTGGTAGATGCTGTGCAAGTCTGTAGCTACTATAAATTAATTCACGCACAAGTCACCGTGCCTGCTCTCAGCATGCTGTGGGGAAACACGGTGGACATTGTCGGTCACGACGGCCGAATTGTCATCCCTGAAAAGGTGAACGTGAAATCCGATAAACTGCGTATATAATCTGTAAGTACCTTAAATAAGTAATTTCGATCTGAACAAAAATTATTTTAGTCAAGCCAGTATGTATTGCGCATTTCAAATTTGCAGCAAGAGCGGCCTGCGCGTGCCGCTTCCTTCAAAGATCGTGTACGTGATAAAGATATAAGTTGGGCACAGCATGCAGGCTATCCGGGAAACGAAAATAGCAGTGTCCCAACAGTTACAAACTAGTAAATAAGAACAAAGTCGTCAGCAGGTACAAATGCACGTGCATGTTCTCTGTCTTATTCAAAGTTGTGTCAAAGCGTTTTGTAACTGATTAAAACAAAACGGACTTAAATGTCACTACAATCGCATTGTAGAAGACGACATTACCATGTTGATTTAAATGAAAGGGTATGAGGAATTTATGGAGAAGAGTGAGAGGTAATATTTAGCGTAGCATCTTCCCTCCCTAGTGTTTTTTTCCCTAGTGAAGCACAATGCGTCTCCTTTTTGCTTAACATTGAGCCGGTGGAAATTCTATCCATGGAAACCCTTTTCAATTCCGGCAACCGCCCTATCGAACAACTGCTAGTTGACTCATTTTGATAACTTTAGACCCTTCTCCGCACCCGTTACATAATATACTGTTGTTACTGTAACCATATATGATGCTTATTGGGTGGAAGTCGGATGAATTACTGTGCGACTACGGGATGGTTCGAGAATCTTACACGACGATGTCCACCGTGTGCTCCACAGCAGGCAGAATGACTTGTGCGTGAAGCCGTTTCTAGTGGTAACAGACTTGCACGGCATCTACCACACTCCCTACTCCTGCCCCAAATGGGTCCGGTGTCACAACATAGTCAATATGACCGAAGACGCGAGAGGGCGCAGGTGACTGGCACGCCCGGACCCCCACCCAGGCGTCACACTACGTCCCCTGGCCCACAACAAACACGGTGACCAGATTTTTTAATAACAGCGACAGCATCTTAATGGGTTAGGAAGACAACGAGGATGACTGGGAAGCCTGTATAGGCGGCGGGAGCGCAGACGCATCTACCGATAGGGATCCAGGTGCCAGAGAATTTCCAATGCGCACCATGTTACGAGAGCCATGGTTTGCTGATTATGGCATAGCAGATGCCATCGTGAATAATAGACGTGGGCGTCCCATGGTCTCCGCCTAAAACGTTTCCTCAACAGACCTCCAGTTTTCGTAACTACTTCTTGACGCGAGTCTAGGCGGAGAGGAGGGGAGATTGAGGTAGAACCTGCGCAGGTCTACCCCAACTATAAACTAATTCGCACAGAAGTCACCGTACTTGCTTCACCTTTCGGTGGAGCGCACAGTTTACATCGTCGGCCATGACGGTCGAACTGTCAGTAGGACATGAGTAGAGGGACAGCTGCGCCTGCGACAAATTCAAGGGAGATTAACGTTGAGGTAAAATCTGGCGCTAGAGTTAATTTTAAGGCAGGGTGATGGTTATGATTGGGACACTGGGATGAGCGCACTGCCCAAACTTTGGTTGACGAACAACTGTTTCACTTAGAGATTTCTATTCTCATGTCTGACTCATCCAGTAGAGCTTTAGTTCAATGGTATTTATGGTTTATCCAAAACTTGTAATGGCTACTACTAAGAAGAACGTGCGTCGTGCTATGACGTACGTTTTGCAAGCCAAAATGTTATTTATACGCCAAGTTTGAGAAATATGCGCAACCGACAATAGGGGCATTTCTGGAAATATTCAGAATATAATATTCCATACTGTGCGAGTGGCATTCAGTCCATACTGACTGCATGCATGTTTTCTTTCTGAATTTGCAACTTAAAAACTGACAGTGATTTTAATTTTAAATTTGATTCGGGTTTCCGTGCTTTTGCCATTAATAGCATTTCATTAAACTCCACATTAAGGTGTCTCTGCGGAAAATATTTATAGAAACAGCCCACTGAACTGAAACACCCCGCGAAATTATACCCTGATTACTAAAGGAATGCGGCTGTCTTAATTGACAGTCTACATGGTGTGTCAATTGCCCTGCCATACACAAAGTTTTTACTAAACATGAAAGATGCCCTTTGACCCCTAAATGTCCGAATGATGGAAGCGTTTTCAGAGGGGAATAGTCAGTTTCCATTTGAACACAGATGTGAAATATGCGTCGACCAATACCCTCGCGGTGTTTATTGCCAAAAATTTAGTATTGCCATTTTGTCAATATTCGAAATGTCACAGAGACTTCATTGTAGCAACGGCACGTCGTCCTGCGGCATACGTCCAATTGTTCTATTTCTGCACAGAATGCCATTTATACAATAAAGTCCTTATCAACGCTGACAGGAAGACTGGGTACTAAATAGCCGTTGGCAGTAGCTTAAAAGGTGTTTGGATGAAAATTACATTAGATGCCTACAACAGTGTCTAATCTGCTCTAAGTGAACAGGAAGTTCTGACCGAATCACGGATTTGCAGAATAGCGTTTCAAATTTTAGGCAACGGGCGTTTTTTTGGTCCATGAAGCAGTCGTTAACAAGCAGAGTCCACGTTCGTACTCCCCATAGACTTTTTTGTCGAATTTTGCGCATTTTTTTAAATAATCTAAGGAAGTTTGACTTCAGTAACTGAAAATGAAATTGAAAGCATTATGCCGCTCCAAATGCACAAAAAGAAGATACTGGAATGCGGGAAGGTGTATTTTTTGTTTCCAGAGTAATCAAAGGTGCTGTTTTTACGCATTAGCGGAAAAGGCGGACAGCTACATCGTCACATCTGGGGCGTTAGACCCCCTTCACAACAGGACCACAGTTGAAAAAATCATGAAAGGTGCGAACCAGCTCAGGGGTATATAAGATGGGACGGCGACAGAAAGCGGAACTAAAGAGGGAAGCCATGTCTGAAAGGGACAGGGAAGAAAAGTAAGCGCAACCTGAGCCCAAATAACGGGGAAAGTGGATAAGGAAGAAGATGCGCTTTAAGCAAGTGCGTTAAAGTCAACCCGAACATGAAAGGGAAGGTTGGTCTGGGTTTATGAAAAAAAACTGCGGAATTTGACGCATTTCTTAACAGCGTATATGGATGCTGGAGATGACAAATACCACGGCCTTGAGCGAATGTTAACGTCTCCATCTCAGACGCTTTCTTCTGTTCGATGTGCGTAAGTTTTAGTCAGCATAAGAGTTTACTAATTGGACCATTGTAGACATATCTGCATTCAGACCAAAAATAACCAGACATCAAGTACGAATTTTGTCAGGTCCCGGTTGCTTTTAGCCATTCATCGAGCGTATATGTGTCATAACGAAAGTTAATTCTCATTTTTGAAATATAAGTAGTATGCTGGGTATATTACATTATGAGTTATTTGTGCTGTTGGAAAATATCCCCAAATTTATGACGTCTATTTTTTTCGAGAGAAAACTATAGTTACGGTTGAAAGTAGACATGAACTTGTTCTTAGCTTCACCTCAGCTGGAGAGCATATTATACGTGCTCCGATTTGAGAGAATCAGAAATGTGGCAGTGGTGGCTCAAAAGCCAAATCCGCTTAAACCATTTTCGTTCTTACATCTATGATTAAACGATCTTGTCGACAGCAGTTTGTCTCACTTCAAAATGGTACTCATCCAAATTATTATATGCAGAGATAGACAGTGACCGGCAACAACAGTTTGTTTTTCATTGCACCTTAAAATCTTCCTGAAGGATAAAATACTGTTGTAACAATTCCTGGAATATATGTTTGTGATTGGTTATATGCAGGGTCGTTAATTTATTTTAATTTTCGTTGTAAGCGGGTGAGAGGAAGTAAGCTTTCATTCCAAATGGAGGCAAATTCTGCTGGAAAATTGCACAATTGGGACTAATGTCTCAGTTAATTACACAGGAACAACCATGAAAAAATGGTCTCAGCCAAGAGTTGCAGTCGTTCTGTGATAAAACGAGGCTGTACGGAAATAGATAACCTTTCTTAAGATCCCGGTGGTAGCAGGAAGCAAACTCTGCGACTCCTCATATGGTCACAGGGAATAACCGTGCTATTTTTAACAAATATTTCTCCTTTCAGTGCTGTAATATCTGCCAAATGCGCGAGGGGGCACATGATTTGGGCTAGGACTTTGAATGCTGGATTATTATCCTGGTTGACTATCTTACATAACTTCTGCTAATTTATTCTAAGTGACTGCGAGCAAGTCGTAAGTCTGCCAGTAGCATGCCTGTTTTGAGGTACCGGACTAATTTACCTTTGACAATTTAGTCCTGTTTTGTTTACCCGCATTGCTTGTTTGAATGTGACGGAAAATGGCACACCTCTACAACCCACCCGGCTAGCTCAGTCGGTAGAGCACGAGACTCTTAATCTCGGAGTCGTGGGTTCGAGTCCCACGTTGGGCACTATTGGTGACTCCCGACGTAAAGGCAGACTTTATGCCTTTCTGTCATACCGAATAACATTTAACCTACTATTTGTTTGTGAATTTCTATTTCATTTACGTCTACTGTTCTCAAGAATTCTGATATTTTTACCATCTCTGTCTTATATGTCTCACTCCAACCAACTACTTAATGCCCCCGCCCAGTCCCTCGATGCCATCAATTTTACCTTGCCTGGATTCTGGCAACACGCTCCAGAACTTTACTTCATCCGCATAGAATTAGCCTTTTATTCTGTTGACGTTACTAATGAGTTGGCAAAATACCACAAACTGGCGGAGCTTCTCCCGGCTAGTGTTATCTCTCAAGTTTAGTCCCTGCTAACTAATCCTCCTGCAGATGCACACTACTCCACGTTAAAGGCAAAGATTCTCCAACTTAATTCTGTGTCTGACCGACAGCGGTATCACCATTTACTTGCTGCCTTTAAGACTAGGAGGTCGCGAGATTTCACTAGTTAGTTGGTGAGAAAATTATTAATTACGACATGCCTGCACTCAGCCGTAG
The DNA here is from genome assembly GCA_902702965.1 of Spirometra erinaceieuropaei. Lineage (NCBI taxonomy): Eukaryota > Metazoa > Platyhelminthes > Cestoda > Diphyllobothriidea > Diphyllobothriidae > Spirometra > Spirometra erinaceieuropaei. The sequence goes on from CACRXP010000261.1 coordinate 364,700, forward strand.
CTTAATCATGGTCCTAAGGCGCACTGAATAGCAAATAAACTTTACACGCGTTTCATCCTGAATTTTTCGGCACCTCGGTAAGTGTATCAGTGCTTCGTACGTCCTTTTTATCATGCCCCCTGATTAAGACGAAAAACAACCAAATTTAGGGGTACTAAGGTGTTACTGATTCCAGTCACTCTTCCTCCATGAATCTACAGTAGATGTGCTAACTCATGAAATGTCAACCAAAATTTAGAAATGCGTTCTCATTTCGAAAAGATAAATTAAGTAGTGTTGTAAAACTAATCATGATGCAGCATAAATCTATAATGATGCAGTTACCTCATGGTGTCGGCTTTAGAAAGAACTTATTTGTGGCCGCATGCAGGATCTATACTCTGCAAAAAAATGACAAATTAAGTAGCATGCAATTTTCTCATTGATTTTCGCTGCCCTTGAAAATTCCATTATATTGCATGGAAATCATATATAAAAAATTCATTCTTTTACGTGTTCGGTGGAAAATCACGTCTTCTTCCAAATTCATACTCAAAAAAGAGTATAATTCGGTTTTAAAAAAGTTTCTAATTATGAGATTTTTTAATACCGTTAAATGGCCGTTTATGAAACGTCATGTATCTGCATTTACGAACGTGGCTTGTTAAGTTAACAATATTGCTCAAATCCACTGCTTAATTTTATGAACCCTATATAGTCTCCTCTTAAAACCGTAGAGAAATGCATGGTTTTGCGTACACGGAAAATATACAGCTTGTAGTTATGAAACCCTGAATGCAAGTGTAACAGCAGGTCGGGTTCAAAATTATTCGGGAATTAGAAAGGTTTTTTAAAACCGAATTATACTCTTCTTTTGAGTATGAAATTGGAAGAAAACGTGATTTTCTACCGAATAAGTAAAATAATGAATATTTTTATGCATGCTTTCCATGAAATATAATTGCATTTTCAAGGGCATCGAAAATCAATGAGAAAATTGCGTACTACATAAGTAGTCATTTTTTGCAGAGTATAGATCTTGCATGCAACGGAAAATAAGTTCTTTCGAAAGCCGGCATCCTGAGGTAATTGGATTATTATAGATGTTTGCTGCATCCTGATTAGGTTTACAACACTACTTAATTTATCTTTTCGAAACGAGAACGTATGTAGAGATTTTGGTTGACATTTCATGATTTAGCACGTCTACTGTATAACCTATCTAATTATTCTCTTTTAGGCAGTCCAGAAGGAAAGCCTATTCACAGTCTACGATTCGTCTTTACTGGGTTTGAAATCCTTTCCGAATTACTTAGTCGAGAATAAATAGGCGGTTGCACATACAATGTAGGAACTGCAGTGAACGATTTTCGAAATCCAGTCTAACCGTCTGTCAATCATTTAGATCCTTACATGAGAATAAAAATCCTGACGCAGACATCCAGATAACTGGCACAAGCATGTACAATTTGCTGGCCGATAAAGCCTTTGGCTGGCGATAAATTCTCATGTGCTTAAGTTCGTCCAGGTTTATGTAGACGAAGGTTAGGCAGAAAAATCTGACCTGGTATCCAGATGCAAAAAATAAGTCAAGTTTTCTGCTATAGTCAATAAGCGACTTGTTGTGACATAAGCGATATAACAATTCCTTTGTTAAATGCAAAATTGACACATCTCGCGCCGAATTATTCTTCGTTTTAGAGGTCTAGACAAAGGGATCTTACCCATGTTATTGTTATTCCTAGTGATTACTATGTTGAACGGCATATCCGAAACAGGTCGATTGAAACGAAAAAACAGTGAATGCTAATATACAATGAGTGACCGATCCCATGAAATGTTGGCTGAAATTCTAAAATGCGTTTTCGATTAGGAAGGATTACTTGGTCACGGTTGTAATACTGTCTAGCTTGCGGCATAATCCTTTAATATCTCGGACTAGGTAGGATGTCGTCTTTCGAATAGACTTATTTTCCATCTCATGTGGGAACTTTACTCGGCAAAAAATGACAACTTAATTAGCATGTATTTTTCGCATTGATTTTCGATGGTCTTGTAGATTCAAATATATCTTACAAAAACCATAAACAAAAATATGCTTTCTTTCAGTCAATAATAGGGGATCACGTCTTCTTCATATTGTATACTCAAGGAAGGAGTATAATTTGATTTCAAAAAAAGTTTTCTAATTACGGAATAATTTGCAGCCTGAACATTCGCTACATTAGTGCTTAGTGATTTCAGTCTACAAGGTGCATGCGCCCAGCGTAAAAAAATCACACATTTTTCTATGCCATTAAAATGATACCATACAGAGTCCATAAAATTTCGCAACGGATGCAAACTATGTTGCAAATTTCACGGGGAGCTGTGGTAAACGACCGGTACGATGATACGTGAATGGGCATTTCGCGGTCTTAAAAATCTAATAATTAGAAACTTTTTTAAAACCTAATTATACTCCTGTCTTGAGCATAAAATACAGAGAACACGTGATTCTCTATTAATTGACTGAAAGAAAGCATATGTTGTTTATGGCTTCTATGAGCTATATTTGAATTTTCGAAACCACCGAAAATCAATGGGAAAAGTGCATGCTACTTAAGTAGTCACTTTTACCGAGTAGGGTCTTTACAGGAGATTGAAAAGAAGTCCATTTAAAAGACGCCATCATGCCGAGTCCGAAATGTTAACGGATTATGCCGCAAGATAATCATTATTGCAACCACGACCAAGTAATCCTTCCTAATCGAAAACGCATTTCGGAATGTCAGCGAACATTTCACGAGATCGGTCACTCACTGTACGTACTGAAAGAAGAATCATGTCATCTAGCTTGCTCAAATTGAAAAAACTTTGCCGTCCAATCCATGTGGCATTTCTGCCCTTTATGCTAATGGATGACAATAATACGCTGATGCGATCCCAAAAAATTCCTAAACTGAGATGAGCTGCGTGCAATGTTGCAGATCCACATCTTTGTACTTACTCAGTTCACTGTGTATAAGTGAGATTTGCTAGTAATCCGTTAAAGGTGGCTCCTTAGCTCTGCTAAATTCGGGTGACGCCGATTTAATCACGTTACGTAAGCCCACTCTCTCTGGTAGAAAAACGTAATCATGACGTATACAATGTTTTGTTTACGGAGTTTCTCAAATGTTTTTGTTTCTAAACAAAAACACAACTGAGTCAAAATGGCCACATTTGTGAGTTAAAAGACTGATAAAGCCTAGTTTATACGTCACAGGGTTCGGTCACGGTCATCGTCATCTGCCATCCTGGTTGGCTAAAAAATAAGCGTTGCATTACTGCGGCGAGTGGTATGAAAGTCCCAGAAAACACATGTTGCACAATACTTTGCCAGTTTGATTGCAAGCCAACAAACCACATCAGGACAAGCGGAAGATGACCGCCACACGAACGACGTAGGCGGAAGTGGGAACAATAAAAGTTTTGTGTCCTAAAAATATATACAGAGACTCTGAGTTGGCTGTACGCAAAATTCTAATTTTGCATAAGCAAAACAGATTTGTTACTCACTGACAGACAGTATTTGAAATCTGCAGTATAGTTGGAGGCCATATCTGGACTTTTTGGCCGGTTAATTGTTTGTCAAATGTAAAAGAGAATTTGTGAATGGTATTCTGAGCAAAATGATTTGCCGTATTATCTGCGAAATCGTAAAAAAATTTATGAAGTTTCCCCAATTTTTAAAAAAATTTAAAAGGCGCGAATAGCGCCCACGCGCTGAGGAATTGACAAAAATTATGCTAAATGGGTAGTCTATGGGGGACAATCGCCCACTGATAATTCTAAAGAATTCTTCAGGTTACAGCCTGAAACCAAAAGCCGTCTTACCACCCAGATTTATTTTAAAACACTGTTGTAGTTTAAGTAGCTAAATGTACAGTTGCGAAAATTTCCACTGTGAAATTCAAAAGGCAATTTGGCGAGCATACGTCTGCTTTCGATGAATTCTCTTCAGGCTTGTGCATTTATATGACTATTGAAGTAATAAATTAAAAGATATGGGCAAGTAGATAATTAAACTTTAGCTCGGGTGTGTGGAGGGGAGGGGAGAGTGAGAGTGAAACACCACAATTCCAGTCAGCGCCCGGGAGAAGGTGGGCCCCGACGAAGGTAATTACATGCGGGTGGCTGGCTTGGTGGCTTTGACCCATGGTAACTGTGGGACCTGTATGAAGTTCTTCTGTGCGCATAGGATCGGTCGGCGTAGCCTGATTGCAGACGCTTCTGCCGTAGCTAACAAGCGCTGCCCAAGCAGTTTTGGATAGCTTGATGGGACCTTGTAAATCATTCTGAAGGCCTCTCTGGCGTCTACATAGTGGTCTGTGTCTAACATATGCGCGAGGATCGAGCTGTTGATGGTCTTTATTTGTCCCTTTCTTAGTCATGCTGGGAGATGTTCTTTCATTACTTTGAATAAACGCCGGCTCGTGCGACCAATATATTCTGCCCCACAGGAGCAGGTGAAGGAGTAGATACACATAGAGGTGGTCTGAGCTGGTAGTTCGTCCTAGCCCTCTCCGTATAAGATGGGACTGGTGGAGAACAGTACACGGGTGTCAGCTGCTGGGAAGGTCTGTGCTACAGCTTGGGTTAGGTGTCTTCTTAAAAGCTCACTTTGTGCATCCCCTTGAAATAGGACCCTGATAAAGAGCGTTTTCTTTCTTGCCGTCAGTATCGGGGGCTTTTGTGCTCTTTCGGCCACGTCCTTAACAATGAATCGATCAGGATACCCGTTTTGGCGAAAGAGGCTTTCCATGATCTTAAGCTCTTTCTCAATGCTATCAGCTGAGCAGATTCTTTTCACTCTTTCTGTCAAACGGCGGACTAAATTACGTTTAACGTTTAGCTGTACGGAATTCCCAAAATGGGTGTATTGTACGGACCAGCACAAGGCCAACTATTGCGCTGTGTATACAAAATTCTGGTTGATTTTTGCACTAAACGCTTTAATCACGGAAGGCCGACCAAGATCTCCGAAGCGTCTACACAGCAATTCCCTTAATCCGGTGAGCATTTCATTCTTCCCAGAGTATCGGCCCAGATCTCTTACGTTTGCTAACCTGAGCGCATTTGGTCATTACAAAAAATTTAAGCCGTCCGCATTCAGCAAGACATCTTTGTTGGCATATCTGGAATTCTCATGTCAGCACTGTAAAAAAATCGCATAAACGCATATACTCTCTGAACTGATCTAAAAGCTTCTGGGAAAATTCCAGGCGACTCGAACGCTGACAGGTTAAACGGATGAAAGCACACGATGACAATATTAAAGGTTTATGTTGACAAAAACGCACGCTTAAAGGTCAATCGGCAAACCTACACAGTAGTAGTAACTTTCTAAAGTACAGTAGATGTACTACCTCATGAAATGCTAATCAGAATTCTGAAACGTACATTTGATTCGTAAAAAGTTACTGAAGAAGGGCTGTTATGTTAGACATCCTGCCCCATAATGCCGAGATATTCTAGTTATATCAGGATACCGACTTTCCAATGAGTTCTTAATCAACCGCTGGCATAAAGTATATTTCGTAAAAAAGTACTACTTAAGTAGTAAGAATTAGTATCACGCGGATTGTCGATACCCCCATAAGTTCAAATATACTGCATAGAAAACGTGTACGAAATTATTCTTTTTTACTTATTCGGCGGCAAATTAAATCCTCTTCAAATTTAATACTTGAATGAAGAGTATCGTTTGGTTTTTAGCAGCTTTCTAATTTTAGAAAATTCCCATAGCCGTAATCAGAAGACGAGATGGCGAGCATACGTAGCTTTCGATAAATTCTCGCCGGGCCTGTACAGTTATATGAGAACGGGGTAGAAGAAAAACACGTCAGCGTTAAGAAAAATCGATAAAAGTTCTACTTAAATACGGGCGGGGTGTGGGAATGTGGGGGGGGGGGTGGGTAATAGCAATCATTGTCAGGGGCGGGGTGAGAGCGGAAGGGCGCGAAGTGTAGCAGCGTTAGTCGACCTTTGGCCACTGTAGGCGCGGAGCCTGAACGTGGTTCTTCTGTTCGCACAAGATTGGCTTTCGTAGCCTAATAGCGGCTGCTTCGTCTGCCACTAACAGGCGCTGGCCTAGTAGCTTAGGGTAGCTCGATAGGACCTTATAAATTACACGAAAAGCTTCGTTGGGGTCCACAGGATGTCCGAAATCGACAACATGCGCGAGAATGGCGCTGTCTATTCTCCTACTTTCACCTTTTATCAGCCATGCGGGAAGGCGTTCGCGTATTCTCTTGGATAAGCGCCGACTCGTTAGACCAATATAACCTGCTTCACAGGAGCAAGTGAAGGAATATATGCTGAGGTGGTCTGCGGTGGCAACTTATCCTTACCTTCTCCGCGTAAAATCGGGTTACTAGAGAATGCTATTTGAATGCTTGCTGCTGAGAAGGTTCGCGAGACAGCTCGATGAAGGCGTCTCCTTAGGAGGTACTCGCGGCGTCCCCTTTGAAAGGGATCTTGAGGAACAGTCTTCTTTTCGGCGGTCCGTGTGGCGGGTTTGATCGGTCGTCCAGGAATATTTTTTTCACTAAACCGTTCAGGATACGCGTTTTTGCGAAGGAAGTCCTGGATTTTTCTGAGCTCCTCCTCGATGCTATCTGTTGAGGTAATTTTTCTAGCACTTTGTGCCAAACATCGGACTAGATTTCGCTTTGTTGGAGGGGTTCGGGCAGGATGGAAGTTGGTAGCCCTGCCCACTGATTCTACAACTGTACCTACTGGTTCGATTTCGGTATATGTGCTAACGTTCTCATTATGTCTGGGGGGTGCACGCGGAGAGACCCTGTCAGGATGACTTTCTTCTTCACTTTAACCGCCCCGAGAACGAGGCGCTGCAAAACTGTCTATAAAGACTCATTGTATTGCACTCCCACACGGAAATCTTTAGTAAAAGGCGAAAGATTCATCCTAAACGGATTATGATTCATCATGCTTCCCATTATGCTTCTAATTGCATGTGCGCACAGTATTACCTGCATCAGATAAATTGCATAGGTACTATCCTAGGCGGATTGGCGCGGGTCTCCGTTTCGTCGGTTTGCCTGCATCCTTGGGTCTTTTTACTCCAGACCTGCAGTAGAGTCCGGTGCGATCATGTACGAAAGGACAACCGACGCTCAGTTAGGGTGTCTACCGATACGCCATCCACTGCATCAGTCGTAGTGACAGAGTGCTGCCCTCCATCCCCCGCCTTTACGAACAGCCCGGTTGTATTTAGTCGCAGGGCTTTGGCTGAAAACTGTGACGCCTTGTAAACACCGCCATGGCCAGTTAGCGATCCTTTCCTGCACTTCCAGTTTAAGGCACTACGACACTCCCCGGGCGCTTCGATAATGCTGGGTTTGAACTGGGCGCACTTCACCTACCACATCGCGCACTTACTACCTCATGGGTTCAGACTACAACAGCAAGGCGTCTCATACGCCAGTCAGACCCGAAGTGTTCATCTTCCTCGCATTTTTCACCTTATTTAAATTAGGTTTCCACTTTATCAGGATCGTCCATTCCAGGCATTCCATACAAGCGCCATTTACGCCTCCACTCATTTGCCCCACCCGTATAGCCCCTATTACCACCGGTCCCGTCAGTCAGGTAGCTGGGAGTTTTCAGTGCCGGGAGGGCTACCAACTACCATCTAATCGGGGTTCGAAACTGACGAAGTTCGTGTATTGTCCAGACCAGGTTTTCTTCCGATAGACGCTTCTTCGGGCACTCCCGTCAGGTCTCCTGCTTCGAAGAACATCTAAGGAAGGGTGCGAACCGGCCGTTTCCATCTCCAGCGTGAATTTGATCGACGGATGTGCCTGATTTGCCGCATCTAAGAGGGTTGCTACATCGGTTTCTGCAGTGGCAATGACAAAGATATCGTCAACATGGCGACCGTAATGTTTGAGCTTATCGATCTGTTCGCTTAGTTGCAATCTCTCCAATTTTCCCATGAAGACATCAGCTAGGGGAGGTCCAAGGGGTGAGCCCATAGCAACGCCGTCTACTTGTCTATAGAGTTGGTTGTCGAACAGGAACTGCACATTTAATGTGCATCTTAGTAGTAGTTCCTTGAGCGTCTTCGCCGGAATTCCTATTTGCCGCTGGCTGGCAGATAGGAAATCACAGAGGTAGTCAACTGTGTTTGTGAAATTTCCCAGGGCCGCAAAATGTCTAATCATACTTCGTCTCATTAGCAAATTTATTGATGTTGCTTAAAAAGTAGATATATTTGCCTATATCCATTAGGCAATTTTGTGAACCCCATATGGCCCCTTCCAAATATATGATTTCCTTTACATGGGACGTACACAGCTTCCAGTATGGAAAGCTTGAATGCAATCGCAATGGCAGGTGTTGTTAAAAATTACGCGGGAATTGAGAAAGTTTTTTTAAACAGAAGTAAGTGTGATTCGTTTTTGGGTAAACTTAGCATTTTCGAGTATCTTGAGTTCACGTTTGTCAGACACGACCAAACACGAATGTGGACATATCTATTTTTTAAATTTACATATTTTAAAATATAACTTATGTCTTTCTCGCAAAAATGAAACTATTTTTGACGTACGTATATGATCATTTACGTAATGCAAACTTGTCTATGTCTAAAGCAGTTTAAGTAGAACAAATCACATCTGTCATATTTCCAGTTATAGGACTTTAACTGCGACCAGCAAATACTTCCAAAACAAATAGTTTCTAGCTCCAACTAAATTTGCATCAGACTCACTTAAACGCTTAATAGATGATATGGATCAAAAGCGATTCCGTTCTTCTATTTTACTGGGTCGCTAAACTCGCGGTATGGATTTCCCATACTGCTGATTAGATGCTATTAAATATCACCAAGTTTCAAACCCCGCTAACTTCGAAACGATTATGCGGTCCAATTATGTACTTCAGTCTTCATGCATCCCAGTTAATTTAGAATTCCTAACTATCTGCAGTTAAAATTCGTCGAACATAAACAAAAATACATTTGGAATAAGGTGTCCAGCTGATGTGGTTACTTACTCTTTCGACATCCAGCCTGTCTTTCGGCATCAAACAAATTCAAGCCTGAAGTACGCAGCCTTATGTAACACGCATGAAGTACTGCAGTAAAAATGAAAAGGTAACAGAGATAATTTCGTGACCATCTGAAATCATTAGCATGCCTTATCCCTTGCAAACAATGACAATTTAAATTTTGAATCAATAGCTGGAGGGCGATGCGTTATCAGGATGCGACGTAAATAAATAACACTAAAACGCGAGCCAAATTCTCAGCGCATAGGACAGTGGCTCAAAATTTACCGAATAAAACGTAAAAGAGGTCTGAACATCTTAACATAGAATAAAAGCATAAAAGGGAATTAAAGTGCTAAAAGCCTGCAAAAATGTTTAAACAGATGAATTATAGGGGGACATAGAACTCAAGACAAACAGAGGGTTTAGATCTTAGATAAAGAAAAGGAACATGTTAGTGCAAACAAGTACGTCAACGAAGTTTGCAGTGCGTAAATGTGATTAAACAAAATTGCAAACGGTATTCGTGATGACTTCCTTCGAGAGATTAATAGAAAATACAACTAAATAATTGGCAGATTATTTTGTGTTGTGCAATCGTTTATAGTCGGCACCAGGATGTTGCATCGAGTTATTCGCTGAATTTCTTAAACATTGTCCTATCAGAATGAAAGAAATGTCGCCTGACCTTTTAACTGTTTTGGCAGTAATATTATTCCATGTTAGGCTAAGTCTCGGCGGACATACACCTGACTTGATGACGACACCTCACTAGTCGTCGCAAATATAGACATGCTACTGACGGGCAGGAAGCCGACATATCTTCTTCATAATCATTTTTTTTCGTCTTAGTGATGACGTACTCGCCAAATCTCAAGCGATACAAGATATGCTGATAGAAGCGAACAGGCGAGTTCCAGGTAGCAGTTCAGTTCAGTTCGATACCCTATTCCGTACTGCGATTTTTCTCGGGCAGGAGAATCAGTCACGTGAGGAGGGCGCGGGCGAGCAATCATCATGGTGACAGTGAGCCAGTTTGCCGAGCAATCTTCACACCAGCATCCGGCATGGATGACGAAATCGCGGCAATTAACGACTCGGATTCGGACCGACAAGCCACCACCGCATCAATTACGACCTCAGCGGTGATTGCGAGACCTGTTAATTGCAGTGCGCATACGGTCACACGACAGCCACGTGCTATAACTACTGCACTCCTGGTGCTACCATCACCTTTATCTGCGAATGTCTCTGATGATGGATTCGAGTGAGAATCCGAAACGTCAGGCAGATAAATTTCTTGTTCCAGTGATCGCATCTTCATCTTATGGTACAAGATATGTCGGTGAAGAATCCAAGCCTATCGATTTAACTCATCCTGTAAAGAGGAGATGACTTCGGCTGTATTTGCAGGCTACAGTTATGGCGATGAATTGACTCCATGGATATCTAGCCCATATAGTTAATGTCTTCAACACACATTCTATGGATTAAATATGGAACTTGCATCAATACGTCTTTTTTAAAGAGTTCATCATATGAAGCATCCTACAACCCGTGAATTTTAATTTTTTCTACCAAAATGCCAGTTCGTAAATTAAAAAATGCCTATTTTTGCAACAAAAACCATCAGTCGTTCTGTCTTCCAAGGTCGTCTGACGTCTTTCCGTTTGGTTTCCAGTCGTGTATTTTTCATCAAAGCAGCTTAAACTATTTCATTGTCGACAAACTTAATATTCGTTCGACTATAGTGTAGACAATGTGGGTGTCACGTTCTGCCATAAATATGTAACCGATAGTGCTCGAAGCAAAGCATGTAGTGGCAGCATTCGTACACTTTCGAAGCTATGCAGCTGAATATGATCTTTTTATTTTGCGACTTAATGATTCCTAATTTGCGCTGTTATGTAAATTTTCGGACTAGGAACTTTTTCGTTGGGTACTTGGCCTGGAAGTAAACTGCGAACATAAATAACTTGAAGGGGGCATGCAACAGCCAATTATATTAGTCGTTAATAAGGACGATAATAAAACTAGGAAGAGTTCACGTCATGTTGTGTGGCTTAACTAAATGTGGGACGTGCCTTCTACGACGTACACTGAGGTGAGGAGGAAAGGTAACAGAGCAGTAAATCACATTCTTTTCAGATAAGAAATAACATAGTATTTTATATTTATAAAGCTACTTGTTGTTGGATTCCAGACTGCAAAAAAGAAGGAAACGGACCCTCCTCCAGCAAATAAGACGAGCAGTCAGAGGCAAATAATGATGACAAACTGGTTACCAAATGTACTTTTACGGCAACAATTAGGGACTAATTTTGTCATGTCATGCTCCATGCTAAGGGAGATTGGAGTCATTAATGCCCATTCATGATTCAATTTTACTGTTTCTAATTTAATCCCCAGAACAACGAGTTTGTAAGCAGAATTTCAATGGGTGTAGACTCAGGTGCGTGAAGACCTGTGAAATTTAGATAAAATTAGCAAAGTTTGGCAAAAAAGTGACCTTCCAGATACACACACTTTTAAAAAGTGTCTGTAACTGTGCTCGCATATGCGTTTTTGTACAAATCAAGCCACAGGCGTTTCACGAAACTAAAATAAGTAACAAACTCTTATGGGAAAATACCACTGCATGAATTGAGCAGTTTGACCAGAATTTCTAATCCCAAAAACGAGTACTCAAGTTTTTTTCTGATACAGACGAAACCCTCAGGGAGTTTTGTCACATTTGCCCTACCAGGAGGCTGATAGTTAAAAAAGTATAATACACTGTTGCTATCAAGTATTTTTGCAAGGTATATTTTGGTTTAATTTGATCAAATCCATATGTTTGGCAAGTGATAAAAGTAAAACGCGAAAAGCATGCGAAATTTAATGGTACATAGGCCACCTAATATTATTGGTACATTTAATTCTCCTATGCAAGAAGTTGACTACAGTTTTACAGCGTTCGTGGTTGTTGTATTTGCTCACCTATACACTTTTGTATCGCAGACAAGTATTCACTGAAAGGCAGACGTAAAGCCGCAAATGTTACATAAATAAGGTGTGCACATTTTATTTAGACCGGTTCTATTCCCTTGGTCACCCCCTCCATGTTATATCAAAAACCACTTTTCTGCACATTATTACAAACTCAACTGGAAACAAGTAACAGTAAATTAATTATAAATCGTTTCTGCTGACACATCCACTGACGATTTGCTGCATCTAAAAACCCAGTTGATTGTTTGATAGAAGTTTACTTTTCATGCATTTAGGTTAAGTTCAAATAAGCGAAGCTGTTGGGCTTTTTCTAACTCAATGTCATGACTCTGGTAAGCCAATCGTGAGCACTAGCTGCATGGTACTTTGAAGTTTGAGCCGTTGGGCTTCGACCGTACAGAGTGCAGGGGCATCAAACGTCGTATCGGTCCTCACTGTTTACGTCTCACAGACCTCCCCAGTGGAATTTTCCTTTGGAACTCGCTCGTTAAAAACAACTGCAAGCGTTTTACCAAATAGGCGGCAAAATGGACATATTTTGCATCAAGTATGCCGCCAAACAAGGGCCATAAGCTCCATTCATCTTACAAACTTATGGAAATGGTTTGAGTCTTAAAATGCTAATAAAGGCCTTTAGCAAACGCAATTTAGCGTTGGCAGTTAAGGCTGTACTCATCCTACTTAATGCTCATGAAACAGTCTCTAATTTCTATTCATAGCTCCATTTTGTGGTTTCCCAGTAGAGTTCGTAAAGCAACAAATCCTCGGTAAACAGTTCAATGAGTATGACCTTAGCAAACGATGAAAACTTGTCGTTGAAGAACATGATATCATTTTGTCTAGAAAAAATGGCCTTTGACCATGAAAAAACTTGTTAACCATGCTTTACTTTGTTCACAAGGAGGTCAACAAAATTAGACGGTCAGGAAGACAGTGCTTACAAAGATGGACACAACACAACTGGAATAGTACATGCATTAGTTTGAGCTTTCGGTAACACACAGCAGGTCATTTTCAGAAACTATAGTCAAACAAAGAAGGCAGAGAAGGATTTAAAACTGCTCATTTGACGCCGCATTCACACAGTCTTTGATGATGCCCTCTTGTGCGAGACCCATAGTCCAGACTGATACATGTACAGTCCCTGTAATCGCGCTTTCATCTTTGAAATAAGAGTCTAGAACTCGCATTTCCGGTTCCATTCGTGAAATAACGCTTAGCTTGTATAAATCGATTCACCTATATCTGACAGTAATGAGTAAGGCGGTAAGTAAAACAGCCTCAATCATGATTCTCTTAATTATCAGTTTTGGACAAACAGTCATCTCAGTCTACACAGAAAAAGACGGTTAGAACATTATTGCTGCCCCGAGAATTTTGTGTTGACTTGTCTTTTATTTATCTAGTTAAATATCTTAGCACAGATCGCCTTGCTCGCTAAGATGGCTTATAGAGTATGTCACAATGCACAAGAAAGAAAACGGTTCCGTAATTGACATCTATAAGCAAGGCGATAAAGAAACTTTTCCAACAGCTTCATTAACCAATACAATCCATAGCAGATTCGCCATAGCTTCAATGTCCTATATTCTTGGTCTGCTCTTCTTGAAACCAACTAGACATACGTCTCCCTTTTTTAAATAAAGAAACCAGGAGTGATGGCAGTTAAGTTTTGCGTGGGAAACTACTCAGTGCCTTTGGTTTGAACGACGGAGTTCGCCTTGATGGATGCAAAGAAATACCTCACATCACTGCAATCTGTCCATATTTGTATTTATTCAGCCTTTGAGCGTCCTCTAATCCTTTTTTATCTGTCCCAGTTTGGTTCTGCAGTCCCGTTGAATTAATACCATTTGGTAAGTCCACTAAAACAATTTTGCTTAACGCATCTAACTTATCCACTCACCGGATTAGGATGGGAAGGGCAGCACGAGCAGAGCCCGAAACACGTGCAGGAAAGGGAGTGAAGGTGGCGTGTACACATTCGCCCCCCGACACAGCCACTTGCTGAATGAAGAGGATAAGGAGGGCGCAATCACACCTGGAAGGCCACAGTGGGAACCACCCGGTAACTCGTAGTGCATGACCATCGAAGTGGAACCAACAAAATTCCAAACTTTTGGAACAATTCCACTAGCATTTTCTCTTGGGCATTCGCTGGATTAGGATAATATACAGAGAGCGCAAACAGGGATAGAAGCACGCACATGGAAGCGCCTGTAAATTGATACCTGAAGTAACTAAGGCTGAGGTGTAAGCGTTCCTCCTCCAGTGGCACTACCACTCGCTGGGTTGAAATGGTAAGGAAGATGCAAATACGTGGTATTGGTAAAGTCAACTTATTCGAATCTATCAAAATGTTTTAGGAAGCTAAGCATATGGTATCACTCAAGTGGGACTGCAGAAACAAACCTCGCCAAACCTTTATACTATTTAGGTGGTCATTTTTACGAAGTAAAGTTTATGGAGGCGGCTCGAAAGAAGTTTGTTCGGAAGTTGACATCTTTAAGCAGATGAATTATCATGGAATTATGTTGCACGGTGATTAATTTCACAAAACTCATTGAGTAATCCTATTGAGTCTGAAACACGTTTCAGAATTTCGGTTAACATTTCATGAGTTAGCTTTTCTACGGCAAGCAGGAAAGCAAATGGCATGCATGCAGTGTACGGACATGCTAATGCATGGGCCATTATAGAGACAGTGATAGGGGCATTGAGAGGCGTGTGACTGGTCCGTCGAAATATACAACTGATGTGCTATTTTAAAGAAATTTGATCATAATTCAGCAATATGTCTTTGATTTAAAAAGACTGCCCAATCAAAATTTTAACGCGAAATATTACGAAACATAATTATATAACATCTCAGTTCCGACCAGATCCCGGCATCTGAATAAGCTTTTATTTCCACCGTGTGCAAAACCTTACCCCTATAAAAAGTGGCTATTTGACCAACATACAGTAGATGTGCTAACTCATAAAATTTCAACCAAAATTTCGAAATGCGTTCTCGTTTCGAAAAGATAAAATAAGTAGTGTTGTAAAACTCATCATGATGCAACATAAATCTATAATGATCCAGTTAATTCAAGGTGTTGACTTTCGAAAGAACTTATTTGCGGTTGCATGCAAGAGTTATACTATGCAATGCAATCTATAATCTGCATGCAATTTTCTCCTTGATTTTCAATCCCCTTGAAAATTCAATTATATTTCACGGAAAACATGCATAAAAAGATTCATTCTTTTACTTATTCGGTAGAAAATTACGTCTTTTTCCAATTTTATACTCAAAAGAAGAGTATAATTCAGTTTGAAAAAAGTGTCTAATTATGAGATTTTTAATACCGTTAAATGGCCGTTCATGAAACGTCATGTATCTGCATTCACGAATGTGGCTTGTAAAGATAACAATAGTGCTTAAATCCACCGCTTAATTTTATTAACCTCATATGCTCTCCTCTTAACACTGTAGAGAAATGCATGGTTTTCCGAACACGGAACATATACAGCTTGTAGTTTTGAAACCCTGAATGCAAGTTCAACAGCAGGTCAGGTTAAAAGTTATTTGGGAATTAGATAAGTTTTTTAAAACCGAATTATATTTTTTGAGTATAAAATTAGAAGAAGAAGAAGACGTGATTTGCTAGCGAATAAATAAAAGAATGAATATTTTTATGCACGTTCTGCATGAAATATAATTGAATTTTCAAGGGCATCGAAAATCAATGAGAATATTGCAGGCTAATTAAGTTGTCATTTTTTGCAGAGTATAGGTCTTGCACGCAGCCGACAATAAGTTCTTTCGAAAGCAGACACCCTGAAGTAACTGGATTATTAAAGATTTATGCTGCATCATGATTATTTTTACAACACCACTTAATTTATCTTTTCGAAACGAGAACGCATTTCGAAATGTTGGTTGACATTTCATGAGTTAGCACATCTACTGTAAATTTATGATGTCAAAATCTTCTTTTCATATTCATTTGTTAGCACATTAGGCCTTCTTGAATGATTTTGCTTGAAAGAGGAGTATCTTTTGGTTTAGGACAATCCTCAGTAAGGAGGCTGTGAGATTTCCATTAAAGGGCATCGCATCAACACGTTTGGCAATGTTACATATGAAGTATACAGCCTGGTCCACAGCATTGTACAAGTATATGATGTCTTCCCAGAATCCTAAAGAAGTGCGCGATATTCCTTTGGCCGAATATAAGCGGCATGAAGTTTTTAAACCCCGAATGCAAATGTAACACCATGTTGGCCTCAAAATTATCCGGAAAATTATAAGTTTTTAAAGCGAAAGATGCTTACTTGAGAGATATATATTTGAAAGTTACACCATTTGCTTTCAAATGAGTAAAAAAGAAATTGTATTTATGCAAGTTTTCTATAAAACTACAATTGCATCTGCTGATGAATCTACTATCGGTGAGAAATCTGCGAACTATTTGAGTGGCCATTTGCAGACGGTTAAAGGGAAGCTAAACAAAAGGCCGTATTCTGGTTAGACAGAAATATATTGTCGTCGTGATGCACAAAATTTAATTATTTCGAGTCAAAAATGCATTTCAGAATATTTCGGCTAACGTCACATGAGAAACCTCATCTACTGTAGTTAGGAAATGTGCATCGAATTTTGCGCCCCACAGGCATCAGGCGAGCATAAATAAAGGGTTCATGCAGATGGCGTAGTCTGACGGAGACACTACATTTCATAGGAAATCTGTATCTCCATCACATATAGTTTAGTCAAGGATGGAAAAATGGAAAGAGTTGAATTATTGTCGACATGCAAGTGGTTCACATCACTTTTGCTTTTAATAGTGATTAACACATTGTGTAACAGATTGATTTACTCACATACTAGGATGTGCTCATGGACTACTTGCTTGAAAATTAAATAACATGGGATAGTTTCACATACTAGATGTGAAAGCGAAATGAGACCTTTTATGGCGGTTGCTACGCTAAAAGACACTCCTCTCCACTATCACGCCTCGAGTTGTAAAGCAGAAAGGCCCATTGCAATGACAAGAAACGGTGCAAGGCCTTTGCTGGATTCGGCGCGATTGTAGACAAGCAGCTACGTAGGAAAAAGTAAAAGGTTTTTCTGGACGCAGATGTCCGAGCATCCAGCATCACTGATGGGGACGAACGGCAAACCACCTGTTACGGCCCATTCTGCGGGAGCCGTACACATCTTCAAGGTTGGCGAAGCAGAAAATCCTACAAGAGGCGACGACCGCGTGAGCTGCGAACTGCACAAGTCATGTTTCTCCGGCCCCTAGTCTCTCGTGAAGCCGAATGACTTCCCGTGTAATTAGTCACGCAGGGAGGGCGCGGACGACTGGCGATTCCGGTGACAGCGCACTAAATTGTCGAGTAATTACCGCGCCAAGGATCCACAACGATGATTCCGTCTCAGCAAATAACGACAAATCATCATTGCATTATTTACGACCCCCAGCGATGAATGCAGTAACTGCCAAACAAGTTAGGCATGAGGTCGCGTGGCGACTGGGAGCTAGAAATGTTGAAGTCTTTTTGCTTTCCTAACCCTTATCTGTAACTGCCTCTGATGATGGGGTCGAGAGGGAATCTGAAAAGTCTAACCAATGTAACTCATGTTCATGTGATCGCATCTTCTTTTACACTGCTCTCTGAAACCACTTCCTTGTTTCTATCGGTAATTCGCCTCACTGGCGATCCTATTTGCATATTGCATCAACCCTCCGTGTTGTATTGAATGTCACACAGTTGAATGTCCTCCTTCTTTTGAAATTCATCCCCTTTCTCCGCCAAATCTCCTCAAAAACAGAAAATGGGATAGCTTTCTTGTCACGCGCGGCCTTACAGCTCGTACCTTATACCTTAAAATTTCATTGGTTAAATAGCATTTGGTTTGACATGGAAATGTGGGCTATCTGCGCTAATTTTCGGGACTTCCTTTTCCCGTGTCTCAAATCAAAATTTAACTCTAACTATAGCACTAATCTGAGCCAGCAATTTAGGCTGGATGAGGATGCCATTGCAGTTTTTAACAAAACCATCAATACATTTTAATACCTATCGTTCATGCTCGCTCCGGTTCATTAGTAGATACTGATGAGCGGGTATTTGGGGAATCCTACGATGCATCCGCGAGACCTGTGGCCATCTGCTGGCGCGAAATGTTGCTGTCAACCGCCATTTACTGCCAATCCTAACACAATTCGCAGAAGCAAAAAATGGATCACGGAATTCGTGAATACAATATTGCGGCATTCGATGAAATCTGCACGATCTGAAATCATTACCATTTGATTTAACAGTACACATTTATTGACACGCCAACGGTGGAATTTTACAAGTGAGTGCTAATGGACACGAACATTCCTCCGGTTGGAAATAAGACAAAAATCTCACTAGGTCCAGCTCGCCATAAGACCGAACTTCTAAATCAAACTGTCAGAACTTGATGACAGCAAAGTGGATTCATTTTCAGTAAAGTAGTCGGAATCTGTGTAAACCCTTCAAATTTCCACCTAAATAGGAATGAAAAGTGGCCTTAGCTACTGTCCCAGCAATCGTACCTTCTTCTTATTCTTTTTTTAAACAAGAACTTAAGATGCGCATATTCTCTTCCATTCTGGAGAAGTGAATATGTCGATAGGGGTGAAAATGTGATTCCCGGGTGGCAAATCAAAAGAGGACGAGGCGTTCACCGGGAGAGGTGCATTGGGGTCTGACTTTTCGGTTAGTTATTTCGTCTACCCATCTTCAGAGAACGGGAAGTCATGCGCACAGCTCTCCCTATATGGCACGCTTTGATTGATGCCTGGCCCGACAATGGCGCCTTTGTGACTGCATCCGACCCGCATGTCATTCTGACCTGAAATGCCCCGCCCTCGTCGGTTGCGCAGATAGCAGACGGCCCTGATTGTCTCACGCCGTGACTGTCCTCAGTTAAGAAGGTTCGAAAAATCAGATAGGGAGAGGCAAATTGACGTGGTGGTTGACAGAGCGGTCGGTGGACATCCAGGTTTCTTAAAACTGCCTGGACGTATGATCATCGCCCCGACCCACGATCGCAACGGCGAAAAGTTGAAGATGTTTCCCATTTGCGCGGTATGGGTTGCTAACTCGACTTTGGGTCCAATCTCTCCCGATGAACGCCTCATCCTCTTTAGTATTAAATACTTTTGAATAGTCTGTATAAGTACTAATTTATCCATAATAGAGCCATGTTCAAAGCATGGAGTTGGGGTTGCCATCTAGCCTATTTACTGTACATTGTCCGTTTCGTTTCAGTTGTTTGCGTGGAACAGGAAGTGCACAGGGTCTCAGGAACACCCACCACGAGATGCACACAGAGTTACCTCCGCCAACATTTGTGAAAACACGTTGTGGATGCCTCGCGTGTCGCCTCTCTCCATTTGGTGTTGACGCTGCAGCAAAAGTAAATAAGGACATCCGCTGTGGGCAACATCACCTCAGGTAATCCCTGCCACTGTCGTACTCTTCCCCTCCCAACAGCGTGGGCGGTGAAAAATATTTTTGGTTGTCACTTCCGTAAACAAATCTTCACTCGAAGTGGACGTCATCGGTTGTGTAACCCTATTTACGGAAATACTGCTTACCCTATGTAGATGAAGGGACATGAAAAACTATTGTCATGTTTAATAGTGACGCAGACATGCATGCACTCCTAGAGAGTCTCAACCGACTGAGCAGGTGGTCAGATCGTTGGCTTGTATATCCTAATGGGGACAAGTGTGTACTCCTGAGATCCCACATCAGAAGAGCCGGTATGGAGGACGATTCTTTTTGATACCTCCTTGATGGGCAGACCAGTTCAAACGTTGGGGAACAGAAAGACCTCGTCGTCCTTATGACCTCCTCCCATAAACTATCGTTACAATGTCAAATGCTAGCCAAACGCGCAACATGGGCGTTATTTGAGCTGAGTCGGGGATTTGGGCAGATCGATGAGGAGCTGTTGAAAAAATCTACGGGACATTTGTTTGGTCTCACTTGCAATGTGCCGTCCAGGCCTACTGCACGTGGTTCCAGAAGGATTATTAACAGATGGAGTGATTTCAAGCGGGGAGCAAGGAAGATGGTCATGATTCCTACTTATCAGCCTTACGAAACCGGATTGACTGAACTTAACCAGTTTCCTCTCATTTACAGGCAACTGCACGGCGACAGCATGCAAAACCACCGGATTATAAGGGTCCGTGAGCGTGCCCTAGACTTCAAATTGGCTGGGATGGACCGTCTACGTAGTCATGGCTCTTAACTGTAGAGGAAGTTGGTTTATGCTTCCGTCAAACGGAACGCCTTCGCGTAGCGGGTCATCGGAGCATGGAACGAATATCTGATGCGGTGCTTCTTTTCGAAATTGTTGAAACCTTTGAATGCAAACCAGATATGCATTTGTCGTAAAATTTCTGTACATGTGAGCTCGATTGTGTCAGTGGTGGCAGTTTGTGCCCATCTTACACATGCGGACGACTTTTACATTTCTTGAATTACCGGTGCTATTTTTGGATATGAATAGGGAACTCCAGGGTTAAAACTCTATTCCCCTAATAAATTGACTTAAACCAGATGATAAACAATCAAGCCGTCAGCAAGTTGGCGCTGCGTGTGAACGCAAAATTAAACGACCGAAGAAGTATGCAAACCAACGGCTCCCTGTTGTCGTTCTACGGCACTCCAGGCTGCCATTTTGACGCCTCACTCTGATGACCTGGAATGTTCGTTTGAAATCAGAGAACCAAATGGGTCGTCGACGAAGATGAGGAGTAGCAATGTTTGTCCCAAAACTGGTGCTCTAATGGGTGGGCATTGCTGTTCTCAACAAAAACGGACTCTGCGAATAAGGACAATTAGTAAAAAGCGGGTATCGGTTACATAATTTTATCCGAAGGACATTCGAATGCAGGATGAATGGATGCTGGGGTCGCGTTTGCCATCATGAAGGAAGTCGTGAGAAGAATTCTTGAATTACCTTAACGCAGTAACAACCTTCTCTTCATCCTGTTTCTGTCTCTCTGGGAGACTAAATTGGTCGCCATCGTCAGCCAATACACCCTTTCTCCTCTCAAACAGCCTTCTTCAATTAGGCGAAGACCAAGTTATAAAAATTCAAAAAGCAATTTGGCAAGCGCATGTCTGCTCTTGATAAATTCTCGTCAGGCCTGTACATTTACATGACTATTGAAGTAATAAATTAAAAGATACGGGCGAGTAGATAATGATGTTGCAGCTCGGGTTTCGGGAGGAGAGGGGAGATATAACATAATTATCTACTTGCCCTTGTATCTTAATTTACTACTTTAATAGTCATATAAGTGTATAGGCATGACGAAAATTTATCAAAAGCAGACGTATGCTCGCCAAATTGCTTTTTGAATTTTTCAGTGTGATTTTTGAAACTCTAAAGAAATTCTAAAAATCCACATAATCTCCCAACAATTTGAGCCAAGGCGGACTAACGGATGGCCTTTGGCAACGCCATTGCCCTCACAAGCACATGACGAGAAAGATAGATCAACGAAAGTTAAGGGTACAAGGCAGTAATAAATTAAGCAGTCCACCCGGCCCGCATGAGATCCTGCAGGTTCATCTAAATGTATGCCTACAGGCAAAGTTTAACCATTGAAACAGTTGGTAATTGTGTTTTGTGTGGGAAACAGAAGTGCTGGTAACACCGGCCAATGAAATAGTATTACTTTTATTGGGATTTCCCACGTGATAAAAAGCTAGCGCCGCGGACAACGAGGCACCGTTTGAAGTCTTGGAGTGGCCTAGGCTGTAAAGCAGGAATGCATACTGGTTCCCAGCTCTATTATTCTCATATTCTGCGCTAGAAGTCCCTTGCCGTGGGAAGCTGCCGAGGGTCAAGATCAAATACCCAATCGACAGAAAACTCTTTAATCTACAGTAGCTGGGCTAACTCATGAAATGCCAACCGCAATTCCGAAATGCGTTTTCACTTCGAAAAGACCAATTAAGTAGGGCTGCAAAACCTGTCAGCCTGCAGCATAATTTCATAATAATTCAGTTACCTCAGGATGCTGGCTTTCGAACGACCGTCCTTTGGGCTGCGTAGAAAATGTACCCTCTGTAAAAAATAGCTTCATAATTAGCATGCAGTTTTATCATTGATTATCGATACCTTTGAAAATGTAATTATATTTCATGAAAACTATGTATCAAAATATTAACCCTTTGCACCAATGCCAGGAAATTGCGTATTCTTTCAAGTTTGCACCCGAAGAAGGGACATACTCTGTCTTAAAATGTTTCTAATTATGAGACCTTTTAATATCATGAAAAGACCATTCATAAAACGTCATGTGTCTGCACTTACCAATGTGATTTGTAAAGTTAACAATATGGATCATATCTACTGCTAAAGTTTACGAGCCCTATATGGTCTCCTGTTAATAGCGTAGAGAAGTGTGTGGTTTTTCGTACGCGGAAAATATATGGCTTTTAGTTTGGAAACCCTGAAGCCAAGTGTAACGGCAGGTCGGGTTCAAAAATATTCGGTAATTAGAAAAGTTTGCAAAAACCAAATTTTACCCCTCCTTCGGGAATAAGATTGGAAAAAAATGCAATTTTCTACCGAATGAGCGAAAGAATGAATATCGTCTGCATGCTTTGCATAAAATATAATGAAAGTTTTAAGGGTATCGCAAAGCAGTAAGAAAAATTTATGCTACATTCGAAGTCATTTTTTCAGAGTCATTTTCGCACGCAGCCCAAAGGAAGTTCGTTTGAAAGCCGACATCCTGAGGTAACTGAATTAGTGTAGGATTATGCTACTGGCTGGTTTGTTTTACAACACTACTTAATTAATCTTTTTGATAAGAAAACGCATTTCAGAATTTCGTTTGACATTTCATGAGTTAGCCCACCCACTGATCATGCCATGAACAAGGTCTCTTAACACCAGTCGCCACACCCCACGACAGTCTCAGATTTTTCTGGCAGCAAGAATAGGATCCATTTCGCCGTGACAGTTATGGCCAACGCAAAGTCGCGTGGCAAAACCTGCACGTGTAGGCGAAATGCACTTTCTCTGATGGTTACGGGTCGGGTATGCTGTACTCGTTCCAAGCGTGAACGCCATGTGGGCTTAGAAAGTGAAGTAGACCAATGGAGGATGCCAGAATTGTTAGTGAGAAAGTATCCAAATCTAAAACAGAAAAGGGCAACCTGCTGTCTCGGTTCAGAGATAGAGTTTGTTTTAGGGTTTGGGTTAGTATCGGACTGAGAAATGAGTTAGGGTTTAGGTTTTGTGCCAAACTAGACTTAGGGTTTGGATTGCAGTTAAGATTTACGTTTATTGATAAGGTTGGGGTTGGGCTAATGCAAGTGTAGATTTACGGATAAATTTGGGATAAGGGTTATTTTTAAGGTTAGGTTTAGTGTTCAGGTAACGGTTAAGATTAGGGTTAGGATTTGGGTCAGGGTTAAGGTTGGGCTTATGGTTAGGGCTAGGGTTTGTGTTAGGTCTATTGCTAAGTTTAGGGTTAACATTAAATTTGTAATTGCGTTAAGGGTTAGGATTACTTTTGACCCGCGTGTCCATCTTATGCGGGACCTCTAGGCTTCCTTCAGTCTGCTGGCAGATTTGTCATACATCAGGTTGCCTTTTCCGTTTCAGCTTCGGCAACTTTCCCCACTAACGATTTCGGCCCGCCCCTTCGGCCTACTTTACTTTCATTGCCCACACTGCGCTTGCACTTGGGGCCAGGACAGCGTAATAGACCCCTGACCTCCTCTAATGTACCCTCGAGAGTAAAATGATCATAAGGTATTTCTGGCGCTATCAGCCATTGCGCCTAATTTCATTCTCAGCTGGTCGGCCGGAAAGAAAGGCACTTCTCTCTAACATCCAATGCGCATGAACATTCCAAGGGGTGCGCTAATTCCCATGCAGTAATTAGAGGACGAAGTGGCGAGCATACGTAGCTCTCGAGTAATTCTCGCAGGGCCAGTACAGTTATATAAGAACGGGGTAGAAGTAAAACATGTCACCGATGCGAGAAACCGATAAAATTTCGCCTTAAAACACAGGCCGGGTGTGGGAAGGTAGGGGAGGGGGTGGGGTAGGGGGGGGTAGTAGCAGTCAGTGTCAGGCACGGCGAACCTTTCTCAACTTTCTCTTATCTCTGACATGTTTCTACCCCTTTCCCATATAACTGTACTGGCCCGACGAGAATTTATTGAAAGCTGCGTATGCTCGCCACCTCGTCTTCTGATTCCGAGAAGTGTTTAGCGTCTTCACTTGGAAGACTATCAACTGAAAGGACAACTCAGTGTGAGTGGTCAATGCGGAGTGCAGGTGGGAGGAGTCGTCGGCGGACTGACAGCCAGGCGAAACGGCTTCTTCTAAATGTCAAATTTATGACATTCGCCCTTCGCTCCGTCAAATCTGGCACTCGTAGCCGAGCCGTTTCGTTTTTTTGAGCCACTGCGTTCACGCCTTCCTCCGTCCGTCTTTACTTTGTCTTGTCATCGGCGCAAGACGGATGGGGTAGAGGGGTGTGCGGAAGATGAGGCGTAAGTTTTCTTCATTACGAACTAATTCACAACCAAGACACCGCTGCGGCATGTATTTCGTCTGGCACAGGGTAGGCATCATTAATCGTGATGGGCGAACTCTCACCCCAACTATTACGGTGCTGTGAAACAACGGCGACCTGAAATATACAGGGCTAGAAAAATTTGACTTAGGTTTGTAAAATTGTTGTTTGCGGAAAACATGAGAATTGGTGAACGTAAAGGCTAAAATTCCTGTCCACACATACGCAGTGAACTGCGAATATTAAGTTGTACTTAGCCAGGGCACGTTTTACACCTGCCGTGACACACAATTACAGTAGATGTGCTAACTCATGAAATGTCAACCAAAATTTCGAATTACGTTCTCGTTTCGAAAAGATACATTAAGTAGCGTTGTAAAACTAATCATGATGCAGCATAACTCTATAATGATCCAGTTATGTCAAGGTGTCCGCTTTTGAAATAACTTGTTTTCGGCTGCATGCAAGATCTAAACTCTGCAAAAAATGACTACATAAGTAGCATGCGATTTTCTCATTGATTTTCGATGCCCTTGAAAATTTTATTATATTTCATGGAAATCATGCAGAAAAATATTCATTCTTTTACTTTCTTGGTAGAAAATCACGTCTTCTTCCAATTTCATACTTAAAAGAAGAGTATAATTCGGTTTTAAAAAGTTTCTAATTGTGAGATTTTTTAGTGCCGTTAAATGGCCGTTCATGAAACGTCATGTATCTACATTTACGAATGTGGCTTGTAAAGTTAACAATATTGCTCAAATCCACTGCTTACTTTTATGAACCTCATATGCTGTCCTCTTACAACTGTAGAGAAATGCATGGTTTTCCGTACACGAAAAATATAAAGCTTGTGGTTTTGAAACCCTGAATGCAAGTGTAACAGCAGGTCACGTTCAAAATTATTCGGAAATTAGAAAAGTTTTTATAAACCAAATTATACTCTTCTTTTGAGTATGAAATTAGAAGAAAACGTAATTTTCTACCAAATAAGTAAAAGAATGAATATTTTTATGCATGTTTTCCATAAAATATAATGGAATTTTCAAGGGTATTGAAAATCAGTGAGAAAATCGCATACTGCTTAAGAAGTCGTTTTTTTGCAGTGCTGGGATCTTGCAGGCAACCGAAAATAAGTTCTTTCGAAAGCCGACACCCTTTGGTAACTGGATCATTATAGATTTATGCTGTATCATGTTTAGTTTTACAACACTACTTAGTTTATCTTTTCGAAACGAGAACGCATTTCGAAATTTTGGTTGAAATTTCATGAATTATCACATCTGCTGTAGAAGAAAATACGATCTCTGGAACAAGAAGTTTGTTAGCCCGATATTTCGGCTGCTCACTAAAACTCATAATTAGACAGTCAAAGATAAGTCTAGGGAAGGCACAGAGACTGCAGTATTTATAGTACGCAGCGGTCATGGGTCCGCATGTGTACTTTTATTAACAGCCATCGCGATCACCGTTGGTGGTCGTAATTGACGCGATGGTGGCTCGTCAGGCCGCATCCAAGTTGTTAATTGCCTCCATTTCACCCTTCGTGTTGAATGTGGGCGGGATGATTACTCGACCATTTGGCTCGCTGTCACTGACACTGCTGCTCTCCTGCGCCTTTTCTCTAATGAACTGCTTCCTGGAGCTCGCACGTTCGCATCTGTTGGCTCCCTTGCTTTCAGAGCAATAACTGAAAATCATAAAAGGAACCTATCACCAAAGACTGAGGAATGTACCTTTTATTAGCCTAGGGAAGGGCACACAGAATCTCCAGATTGCATTTGTTGAAATTGCTGGTTGTCATTTTATGTTACAGGCGTTAAATTTTGCCGAGGTTAGGCAAATCAAAGTCTATCTTTGGATCTTGAGTCGTTAGTCGTTCCTTGCGAAGACCGGCGAAACTACGACCAGTTTAATGACGACGGGAAAAAATACAGAATGTGCTATTTGAGACGAATGCTGCTTATGATTTGCGTCAACTTCACAACCGCGAGTAAACACTCTGTTTTCTTTCGATATCAACGTCTAGTATAACATTTACTGCAGGGAATGAAAAGTCGTTGATAACTCAAAAGGCTGAAAAAATCCGTAGTTTCGCAGACTGTAATGCAATGCAATACTCCATCTGGAGTGTAGCAATTCTTCTAAGAAGTAATGCTGTGCATACGGGTTCATTCCTCGAAGTAAGCTACCAGCAATGAAACGAAGTGCGGTGCATTATATTTTGCAGGCTATTTCCTTTTCAAAATAATTATATTTTTATCAGAATCTAATTCTTATCATCATTGCTACTCACGTCTCCGAATGATTTTTCTGGCAAAATAGAAAACACATCGTTTAGGTGGTGATGTGTGTTCAGGCTAGGAGGTTAAGCAATGAGAAAAGGGGAGCGTGTTTCCATATAAATAATTTAATTTCGTGAATGTTATGATAGAGCAGTATATGTTTGCGGAGTTTCAACTTGCATTTGGTCCACTTGCGCGTGTGAACAAAGAAGACTAGAAGGATGAAATATGGATTGACTTTCTTAGTTAACCGTTCGTAATTGTACTTATAGTTGGTGAATTAAGTCATAAAATGTCAACCAAAATTCCGAAATGCGTTTAAGCTTCGAAAAGATTACTTAATTAGAGGTGTAAAACTAGTCAGCCTGCAGTATAATTCTGTAATATTTCAGTTACCTCAGGATCACGGCTTTAGAATGATCTTTCTTTCGACAGCATGCAAAAACCACTTAAATAACATGAATTTTTCTCTCATTGGTTTTCGATGGTGCTAAATGTCCACTTATATTTCATGAAAAAACGCATAAAATATTCATTCTTTTACTCATTTGGTAGATAATTACGTCTTCTTTTAATAATTTTATACTCGACGGAAGAATATAATTCAGTTTCAAAAACGGTTCTATTTGCTGATCTTTAAAAATCCGTAAAATGGCCGTTTCGAATTTGAGGCCTTTAAATATCATGTAAAGGCCATTCATAAATCGTCATGTTTCTGTATTTATCAAAGTGGCTTGTTAAGTTAACAATATGGATCAACTCGACTGCTAAATGTTATGAACCCTATATGCTCCGTCTCCATTACCGTAGAAAAAAGTGTGGTCTTTCGTGCGCGGAAAATGTACAGCTTTCAGTTTGAAAACACTGAATCCAAGTGCAACGGGAATTAGAAACGTTTTGAAAACCAAATTATGCCCTTCCTTCGAGTAAAAGATTGGAAGAAGAGGTAATGTTTTACCGAATGAGCAAAAGAATGACTATGTTCATGCATGTTTTCCATGAAATATAATAGGATATTAAAAGGCATCGAAAATCGATGAGAAAACTTTATGCTATTTAGCGGTCGTTTTTTACAGAGTTTAGTTAGTGCATGCAGTCTGAAGGAAGTTCATTCAGAAGCTGGGATGCTGAGGTAACTGACGTATTCTGGCATTATGCTTCAGGCCGGCTACTTTACCACCCTTACTTAATTAATCTTTTCGAAAAGGAAACGCATATCGGAATCTCGGTTGAAATTTCATGATTTAGCCCAACTTCTGTACGCCACCTCAAAGCAGACAATATTTACTTAGTTCTTCGAACTCACTTCATATATTTCAGCATTCCCTTGGGAATTCGTTGTATTTTATTGACTTCATCCCCACAATACATATATATAGGAATTAATAGAAACATCCAGCCTCCGCGAGCATGGAGCTGCATATGCTACCAATTTTGCGTTTCCTCAGGCCATGGCGGGAAAGGCTACCGTTCTCTTCTGGATAGGCGCCGAGTCGTGGGGTTAATACAACCTGCTCCAAAGAAGTACCTATCGAAAGTAGATGTGGTCTGGACATTAAACGAACTTAAGCAGTTTCGTATCCTCTCAGCAGAAACGTGACTTTTTCTGTTGTCTAGCAAAAAGGATAGAAAGGTTTGCCGGTAGGCAGCATCTTTAAGGAACTTCAAAATATACAGGACCTGCTTCGCGAGAACCGGGTGTAGACAGAATTCTCGCAATGAATCGCTCTGTTTGACAAACAGAACCTACCTCAGGGACGATAGATAACAAAAAAATGTTTTTTGAGCTCTCATCTCAGGGGAACGAGGCGATTTGAGTTGAGTAGATGCCGTGGCATGCAAGAGTTCAGGCGTCATTCTCCACCAACCCTTTTATACGTAGTTGCCAGTCCAGAGCATCGACATGTCCATTTGATATTTTGTCAGCTCCTGCTGAATAAGTCAGATTAGTATATTAGTGTCGACATAGACAAGAAAAACCGGTAATTCACTCATCCTGTTGTTCCTTACGGGCTCCCTCTCTCGACTCCAACCAGCACCTGCACAGAGGCGCATGATATAGACAGTATGTTACAACCGACAAAGACAAGGGTGACCGGAATGGCTATTCCTGGCTTAGTAGCCGTCTTCGACCAGTCATACCCAACCCTTGTCTCCCTTGTCTTTCTCGGTATAACATACTGCCTATATCATGCTCAGCTGTGCGACTGCTGGTTGGGCTCAAAAGACAGCCCGTAAAGCTCAACGGAACGAGTGATTTCCGTAAGAACCATTGTTGAGCGCCCCCTACCATTACGTTTGGTTAAACGGACGAGTCGAAGTCTCATCAAGAACACACAGGAACGCCTCTCGCATGAATGAGGAAAGGCTGGATTAAAAGGAGCGTCATTCTCGCTTATATTGCTAATTTAAGCATCGTGTGGACCCCAAATAAACTTCTCCTGTGGTCACATTAAACTACCTCAGCCACGTCTGATGGTACCAGCAGAAGCGACCGCAATCAGGTTACGTCATAGAGATGAAATACTCGTGATGAAACTCGTGCAATCTCCGCCTCTACTATGCCCAAGATGCAGTTTATTTCATTCACGACACTAAATAACCCAAAGGCTCTTTGGTTTATTCTTTTCTGCTTATTTCCACATCCCTTTTATATAAAAATACGGAGTTTATCCGATACCTTCTACCACTTAAATGTTTTACTTGTGTTCCCTACCGATCTGACGAGGATTTATCGGAAGCAAACATATGCTTGCCAAATATTCTGCTAACTCCTCCCATTGCAATTTTTGTGACCCGAATACAATTGGGAATTGTCTTGAAATTTTTGTGTTTGCAAAACCATATGCTGTCAGGGGTCGCTCATCGTTCGCTCGGGCTGAAAGTACTAAGCCTTTGTAAAGGAATTCTTTGCCATAAAGCTTAGCTGGGAAACCGTGAATGAAAGCCATGGATGGAAATTAGAGGCTACACCAGTGCTAAGTTTCCTTTTCCAAAACGTTTATTGCCTTTTGTAGTCAGGAAACATTTGTCACCTTTTACAGGAGTAAGGCAAAGCTTAGTCGTTGTGGGCATGGGCCGTGCAAAAGTAGTATTCCATCTGCACTTAAAAATTGGCTTTTTAACTACTTTGAGTAAACGAATGCTCAAAAACGTTGTTACAGGACAAGAGCGGAACAATACAGGACATAAAACGCCGCAATTGTAAAGTTTGCTGAATCAGCCTACAGAGTATCGTGTCGTCTACGCTCGTGATGGATTTGCCCGTCCATGGAAATCTTTGTAAGATGGTCGCTGCTCAAACGAATAACTGGTATTTCCTATGTATTCAATTGTCACAGACGTTGCCAAATAAAAGGATGTAGAATAACCATTCTGTTATTTTCTTAATACAGAAGAATTCTACATTTCAGTAGCATCTGGACAGAAAGAACGAGAGTCGGATTAAGCGTTTAAGGTACACTGATCACGCTGTATTTTTGCAGAAACCTCAATGTTTGTAAGAAATAATAGGACAGCCGGAAGCGGAGAGAGCACTTCAGAAAACAGTTGGATAAAAAAGTAATCTCCACTTATCCCACCTACCTCCTAATTTGTTCCCCTCCGCAGTTACACAAAACTGATTCTAAAAAACACCATCGTTGGAGATTTTTCACAACGAAAATGAAGATAATCATCTACAGAATTAAGAAAATTAACATAACGATAAATGTCATTAATTAGAAACGGAGTAGCTAATGGGCTTACCAATTTAGAAATATTTTAAGGCGTTCACGAAATCATCTGTGGTATTGGAAAGTGACCTAGTGGCAGTCAGAAACATGCAAAATCATCTCTATGAAATAAGACTGCAAATATGTATCTTTTCTTTCCGGAAGAAAATATCCAGGTTTCACTCTGAGTGGGCAGGCTGAGAACACAATTACATGGCCCACACCCTGCACCATATTATCATACTTCAAAACGAGAGCATTTCCTGTTTAGCCCAGTGTACACTTACTGGAAGTATTAGAGATGAAAGCTCGTTTTGTAGGGTGATGCATAACCATAATTACAGGAGCCTAAAATATGAATAAACCCCTCGTTTCTGCTTCATATAACTTTCAGTCAAAGTCCACCAAAAAAATTTTCTGGTCAGGACGTAGAAATATTTTTAAGATCGGAAGAGTTCACTGAACTAGGGGCCTGTTTGGTATCGGGCAGTGCCACAGTGTGTCAGGCCTGGATTGTTTTCCTAGTTATGCGGTCATTTCCTCGATTTAGAATTTGGCATTCTGAAAGGCGCATGTACGTCCAAGGTGTAAGCGGTGTTCTGTCACGAGAGACACTGGTTTGCAATCGTTTGCCGGTTTCTCCAGTATATTTCATTTCGTAGAAGTTGCATTAGATTCAACAAATGACGTTTTTTGTTTACCGAGTGGTAGGGCTGCTTAGGCCTCATTATCAGATATCGAAGTTGTGATGCTGGCTGATGGATAATGCCGATTTTCAGAGTTCTTCGGAGACGGGAGACAACCTCAGAGAAGCAGTCGACGGATTGCTGGCCCTTCTGTCACCGGACGTTTCTATGATCCAAACTGCCTGATGCGTTCTATGAAGTTGCAAGGTTACTCTGTGGCCATGAATAGACCCTGAAGATAGCGTAGTTCGGACCGTTTGTTGTCTGGGCTGCTTCAGTGCGTTGTTGCACTTCTGTATATTGCATGTACACAACTGTGTCCGTGGCATAACGGGTACTTGATGTGGTAGCTCAAGATAGGTGATACCTATCGAGACTTGAGATGTTGCATCCCCCCATTATTGTCATAATGAACAAAGTAACAACAAGAAAGACAAAGCACCTCCGTATTCGTTAGTAGAATGCCTTTAATTGAGACAACTTGTAGTGTGCCTGTTTTAAATCGGGCACAAGTCTCTCTAGATATAACATAGCAATAGGTTTACTTACTGCCCCCACAATCCGAAAATAAATCGACATTTCGGTCAGATGTGGTTGTGTCGTTCCACTTGAAGTAAATAAAACCCCAACAACCGGTAATAAGGGACCGGTGGTAGTAGAAACTTTTACAGATGAAGCTAGGGAACACACAGGCGACGAGGTCAAGTAGATGCATGCAAAGATAAACTATTGAGAATGCGCGGTTGTACTTTGAGTGGTTGAAAACTACTTGTCCTAAATCCTAGCTATAACCCCTAACCCTAAACCAAAAGTATTGTGTCCATCAGGTGGGGTACATAACCATATAGCACCGACATTTCCTTCATGTGGATTAGGCGGCGTTTGATCAATTCGACAAAACAAACGTCCTGATACAGCATCCTGACAATCATTCTGAAAGACTGTTCTCGGCATTAAATATTTAGCTGGTTTTCCAGATACGTAGTTTATTAATTCCTCGAGGAAAGTCAACGCTAGGACCTACTTCAACGTTATTCAAGCAACTTTACAAATTTTTAGCGTTGTTATAGTACTTGCTCATATAGGCACTTTCATTCCCCCGAACCCTTAATTCAACCCGACCTTTGTGTGCTCCCATAATCACTTTGTTGTAAATGCTTCATTTCTTTGCTACAGAGCATGACTTTGGATTCCGTTTGATGTGCTTGCCGTACGCATAACCGCTCACGACCCCCTTCGTTTTATTCGATGTATTATGAGCCGGCGTCAGATATGCCTACAACCTCGATCCGTATGGCAACGGAATTTATTTACGCCGCAGCCTGGAACCTCCCATTATTTCCAGCAAACAGGTTAAAAGTCGAAATGCCATTGTTTGCAAGGGTTGAGGCGGGTTAATTATCTAAAAAACAATGGAATTTTTTTCTGCTATATTTGTTTTTTCCACTTCAGTGTTTGATCCGTGTTGAAAGAACCTGCGTACTCCGGGCTGGACTTTGTTTGAATAAGGTCGCAGAAAAACAGGTAAGATGTCGAAACAGTAAGTAATCATGTCAGTTGGACATCCTATTCCAAATATGTGTGTGTGGTTGTATCCGACGAATTTGTACTGCAGTTGCTTAAACAATTCTAACTTTGCTGGAAAGCGTGAAGATTGAGGTAGGAAATTTGACCAAATAATTGTTTTGAACTTAAAAAGAGCATATGACTTAGTGATATATAGTAATATCTGGGAATAGTCCTTAATATGTGAACGTTTCACCCCGAGTTGCGAAACACAGTATCCAATTTGTTGCAGCAGTGGTCAGATACTGCTATGAAGTCCTATTTGAAGTAAACAAACCTCAGCCACCTGTAACACGCGTTCGGTGGTGATAGGGATTTCTGCAGGTGGGGCTGAGGAACGCACAGACGACGAGATCAAGTAGTTTTAAGCAAAAAAACCTATTGGGAGTGCACGGCTGCACTCTGAGTAGTCGAGAAATAGTTGCCCTAACCCTTAACCCCAACCCCAACAGTATTGTGTTCATCAGGTGGGGGACCATAGCCATATTTTAACGTTTCCAGTTACTTAGCGTTTTTAGAGAGTCAGAAACAATTCTAGTCAGGATAAATATTAGGAAAACGTGACTCCAGATAGATCTAACCTCAGGATCCTTTCCGATCCGGTGTGCAGTCCGATTTTTCCGAATGATGATAACGCAAACTTAATGTGACCTCTAAACGCTGCCTGAAACCCGGACGAGTTTGCATTACATGCGCTATTTGCTACCTTTGGCCTATACATGATCATATTCTAATGTTAAATATGCGGTGTAATTGACTTATATAGCCCCCTTAACTGACCATGGGAATAGAAACGTCTGGTCCGAGTAATAAAAGCAAACTTGGGCAAAATTCCGGAAGGGGCAAAATTTTCCGACGTCCTTACCCTAACAATAACCCTTATATAAAACTAAACCTTTGTCCTAATCTTAAACCTAATCGTACTCCAAACTCCAAATCTACAGGTAACAGTAGACCCTACCTTAATTCTTGACTTAATTCTGACTTACGTTACTGTTAACTCCTATTCTAGCCTTTAGCCTACTTCTTAGCCTAACCGTGAATTCACTGTTCTCGCGTCCTGTTTAGAGGGCAATGCAAGTCAGGTCCACCAAAAATATCTTTGCACTTTATGCAAAAAATGTTGGCCAACATGTACTGTTTAGGTTTTCATACGCATTTAATGGCGCCCTAAAATTATTATGAGCGTGATTTTGAATTCGCTGGTGGATGTCACGCTACACCCTTGCAGTACATAACAAAACATACCAGTACGGCAGTTCAACGTACTTTAGAACCTCACTCAAACTGAACAAGTTTGCAGATTGTACTTTAGGAATGCTTGGTTGTCAACCCGGACCTTTGGTATTGTCAGCGTGTGCTACTCTCCATTAGATCTGCCAGTAACATGGTTGTTTGGGAATTTCCGGAAGCTTTCCGACAAATCCAGAGAGCATATACGTTTATGCGCATTTGTACAGCACGGACTAGAGAATTTTGAAAATGCCAAAATTCACTAAATCTTTAAAAGGTCATTGCTGCGAAAACGTACCTTGTCCAAAATATTCTACTATCTGGCATGCGGCACGGTGGTCATGTAACCAAGTATTAGGAAATAATTAAGCTGAAACGTTCGCATTTGTTTGATATGTTTGAAGTATGAAAACTGATTGGACTTCTAGTACAGCTTGAAAAAAATTCCGGAGGTCGTCTGCGCTCCGAGATGATATGAAGAAAGAACAACACTCGTCGAAAAATCGATATGTACTCGGAAATTTTCGTTATCAGACAAAGTGAATAGTGGAAAGTGAAATATTGACACTAGACGTTAGGTCGACAGACAGACGCTCATGTGGGTTGGGATGGAAAGCTGGAGGTGTTAGACTTTCAGTTGTGGCTAACAATGTTGGGAGGTGGAGATTGGGTCCTATTCTACCTGGTCAAGCATGGATAAGCAGGCGTTGTGTTAGGGTGGGCGTAAGTCATTGAGCCGCGAACGTCCACCCGCATACTGAATGTTCATGTGGCTTTGGCGGTGGATGTTGTTTGTGCTGGAGTGTGAAGTTTCTAAAAATTTTCGTGCCTGTTTAGTGTTCACACTGGATATCACTCCAGTCCCGTTCCAACCGAAACAATGATCGCGGTCAAGTTCGTACGCAAGCAGAAGGGCCAAGGAATCTCGTCGGCTGATGTCCAGCTTGTGTCCATCAATGTGGGTTTCAAGTTGTCGGCTGGTATGGCCAAAAAAACGGAAGGGCAGTTAAAACGTGGGATGCGGTAAATGAAATTTGTCTGCCGCTCTTTGCGTATGGGGTCTGCTACTCTAAATACTGCTGTGGCCATGATGGAGGCCGGATGGTGATCAATGAGGATGTCAAGCTGCTTTGACGGTTGGGCGATAGCTACAGAAATTCTTGGCATGTAGGGCAGATAGACTAAGTTACGCGACATATTGTCCAATTTGGATTAAGAGCATTGTGGTTGTCTATGGCATATAAGACCGTTTGTCCCAAAAATCACCAGGTATCCACTGAGCCGAGAAACCGATATAAGAAGGCCACTTATTTCTTAAGCTAACCATCGCTACTGCAGTAACGGTAGGCTCAATGGAAAAGATTCGAACACACCCTTCTGAGGCCGCATGTTGGTTGCTCTCATGGTTGGGGATTATTTCGTTGTAAGAACTCTTCCGGTGGGCACTTGCATCAAGGCCGCATTCAAGACTTTGTATCCTCACGTCTGGAAACGGAATGGTTGATTCCCTTGCCTCTTCTGTGAAGACGCAATTCAGATTCTGGTAAAACTGCTCAACGTTGCAAGTCTTTATTGAAATGATAGTCCATATTGACCCAATTGTGAAAAAATCGGCTCCTCAGTGGGATTCGAACCTACGCAGTCAGGGGAAAGCTTTAGTACAGCCAACGCTCCAACTAATTGACCTAGAAAGTCCCGCCAGACGACGCGGGTTTAGTCAAATTTGGGTCACAATAGTGTCATTTACGTATCTGAACAGCATTTTTGGCCAAAAACTTCGACAAAGTTCGCTTGTAGTCGTTTTAAGACGAGTTTTAAGAGCAGCTTTGGAACTGGCGAGCTGATTGCGGTGCTTGTTGTCTTTTGAAAATGGTTGTCATCGAATGAACAATAGCTATTCAGACAAACAGGGCAACCACATCTAATGGTAGAGCATTTACATTGACATTTTAAGACCTTGGATTATTTGCACAGATGGCGGAGAATACTTAACCTGTATTACATACGCAGCACGCTAAGAGTGCAACAGACCTGTTTTAGCTGTTTTCCCAGAATCGGTATCCTAGATATTTTGCACACCGATGCATGCAACGACAGGAGTTAAAATAAAAAACTGAAACTAGATTGTTCCTATAAGGCTTCCAAACCAATAACTGGCGAACACTTCCATACATTAAGAATGCGTCCGAACTAGTTGAAAGACACCTGAAAAATCACCAACTACACGGGGTGCACAAGCCGACGACTGCACTTCGTAACCAGCTTGTACACCCCGAGGATAGGGTTGGCTATTTAGATAAGAAGGAAGTCGTCTATAAGCTACCGCGCAACACCTACAATGTGGTTAACTGTGGTCAAACTGAGAAGTCGGCCTCTACACGAATAGGCAAATGTCAGTTGGCTGTAAAAGGCGAGATAACTTGACCCAAATTGCTATGCATACGCTGAAAACTCGACACAAATTCGTCTGGCAAAGAACTCGCATTGCAGGTGTCTGCTCCTCTAAAAAGGGCCGTAAATTATTAGAGTCCTTCTATTTTCAAAACGCATGCATCAACCGACGTGTAGAATTGGATGCGGTGTACAACAATGTCAAGGAGATATGCAAAAGGCATTGGCGAATCAGAGCACTAATTCAGCAGGAGTGACAGGGCAAAATCGGTTTTAAGCCATGTTTAAATGCTAACTGTTTGGCACACATAAATTTTGGTCTAAGGACGAATTGCGTAACCAAAGTCGAAAACTTACAATTAAACATAGTGATCCTCCCAAAGGAGCTAATTCCCTCCGAATATATATTCATAATAAAGGCAAAATGATATTACCGACAAAGACAAGGGACACTGGGATGGCCATTTCTGGCTTATTAGCCTTCGTCAGCCAGTCATACCCAAGCCCAAAGTGTGGAACACCCGAGCCTCGAACTCGCGACCTGCTGGTTTAGAAGTCCACGCCTCTACCCACCGGGCAACGAGTCCGTTGCCCTGTCTGTTTTTGATCAGGAATATACAATGGTAGTGGGCACTC
>CACRXP010000261.1:404367-439113 GCA_902702965.1 Spirometra erinaceieuropaei
GACAAAGACAAGGAAGACTGGAATAGCCATTTCTGGCTTATTAGCCCTCGTCAGCCGGCCATACCCAAGCCCAAAGTGTGGAACACCCGAGCCTCGAACTCGCGACCTGCTGGTTTAGAAGTCCACGCCTCTACCCACCGGGTCACGAGCCCGTTGCTTTGTCGGTTTTCGTTTGGGAATATACAATGGTAGGGGGCGATCACCGATCGTTCATACGGAAACCACTCGTTGCGAGAGCCCTTAAGGCACATATATACGTTTATTTGAAGACTGACCGGTGAATTATCGGATCATGAGACGGAACCTTGCCGAAACAATTTTTACACTAACCAAATGGCTGTCAGTGGTTGTAGAAGACCGTATGAATAACGAGGACGCAACATCAATTATGCTGAAATACTCCCTGTCATCGCCGTGTTCTAGCCCCGGTACCACTAAGCTGGCAATGTGTTAATTATCCGGGTCCTATCTAAAGTCATTTACACATTTTGTTAATTTGAACGCCATTTTTTGGATAATATTACTCACTCAATGACCTGGCTTCCGTGTTGATTAATATATATGGCATGGGGGTACTACATATCACGGCAGATTTAATTGAGTCGGTGATTATAATTAACTCATGAAAACCAAATATCCCAGCACGCAATACGTGAGTAAAAATCGGATAAATTCAAGCAGGCAATAACAAAGTGAATCCGAAAACCGGAACTGTATCAAATGCAGAAATATTAACTTGTGAATTTGGGCAGCGGGGAAATGCGCAGAAAGAAGGCAGATAAAATAGTTCGTGCGTGTCGGCGGAGAAATTCTGTGTCGGAGAAATTTAAACAGTTTCATTCGTTTTACAGCACATTTGAAAATGGGGAACGATGCACTAACATGAATCGCTTGCAAAGCAATAAAAGGAATGATTAAGCCTAAATGACATTATGGGATAATATTTGATTAAAAAAGAAAAAAATGTGAAAGGCACCAAAGACGCCATGTCGATGATCATCGGTGTTGGTTAAATGTTAAACGTCACAATGTAATTAAAAGTGTTCAATAATACTGACCCTACCGTAAAAATCTAAAATACAAAAATATTAGCAATGGGGTCATAGGAAAGGTTATTATCGAACCAGTCATCCGCAACAGACAAGACATTATGGTGACGCATTACTTGCAGAGTTAAAATGTACGCAAAATAGTTCATCATCAATTTGAACATCATCCAAAAAGACACACCAATAAAGATAGCACTATTTTTCGAATTATTTGAGTTGCAATCGTTGGGTTCTGGATGCTGGAATTCAACCAACAACCGAAGTCCGCATTCCTGCACATAAAATTTACCGTTGAGGAGGAAAAGAACAGCTAGTTAGTCTTCCTGGACCTGCTTATCTGCCGCAAAGCTTGTGGTGGTCTAAAAACTAACGTGTTCAGAAAGGCGACTCATATGACGCACGCAGAGGACTTTATCAGGAATCAACTAATCAGTCAAAACTCTGTTGCTTAAGAGCGCCATATCGGCGCTTCGAGATGCATAACAGTGAATCAAAATTCAAGGTAGCTGAATGCTAATATATCCGACTGTTACGTCGAACGAACAGATATCTGCTTATCTTTATTGGCCCCTGCATGCATAGACAGTACGTGGGAAAACTTCAACCGGCTCCGAAATTCGGCGAGTGCTGCCGTACGCGAAAAGGTCTTGGAAGCCGTCAGTAGCCTCCTCACAACACTGGGTGTTTGATTTGCACACAAACCGAGGTAACCACCTGGCGCCAATTCATGAGGCCGAAACACCTATTGCCACGGGAGGAAGCATGTGGACTCGTTTACCATGTCTGATGCAGTTGCGGACAGAGCAGATACGCCGGAAAGACTGGAAGACTACTCCGAACGCCAATGGCCGAACAGACAGCAACAGTGAGGGGGAAGGGAATAACGCTATCTCCCCGATCGTCGCTAATTCAACAGGACTCGGCCACGCCTATAAGTTTGATGAGATCGAAATCTTCCGGAGAGGGGGGGGGCAACCGCGTGAACCTTGAACTTGAGTCTCCACGTGAAAATCAACGTCACTACTTATAAGAAATAAAGCTTACTGTGGAATTTTAATCAATCCAATGCTCTGGAGGGCTTCTCTCGCGCACACTGACAGAGTGCGACTTGCGTCACAGAAAATGAGCCAGGTTTGGGAGCGCTCGCAGTGACAAAGGAAGTGAAGTAAGGTTACGTACTCGTTGTCACCCTCTTCAGTCTCCCAGCATCTGCCATTCTGATAGTCAATTATCGCCAGGAGTGGTAGGCCATAAACCTTGTCTACCGAAATGCCGAGTAATTGCTCACAATACTACGTATGTAGCTAACCGCATGAGTCTCCCTTATCATTCCTCGTGATCTCATGGAAGGCGGATGTCCAGAGCAGCAAGGGCATATTCGCGTTGGACTGCGCAGACTTTGGACTAACCATCGATAGGAAGAAGATGGTAGTTAGTATCAAAACAGGACCGTGTGTTAAGAGGAGCGCATCCGAATCAATTGGAAGGGAACCACCCGAAAGTGCAGTTTCTATAATTATAATGATGGACATCGAAACGACCCACCCGATGTCTAAAGGGTAAGATCGCAGTTGGTAGTCAGACATTATACGGCGGTACTGTGGACGTACGCATTTCTTATCAGTAGGTGTGCTTACCTTGTCTAGGGAACTTGTTATCAGAGGGTGTGCTCTTACTGAGTTAGGTAGGTTGCCCGTTTCGTTCAGGCTGCTGGGTTTAGTGAGGGTTAGGGTTAGGCGTAGGTTCGGTTTTCGGTTGAAGGTTTGCGTTTTAGGGTCAGGTTTCAGTGTTACGGTTAGGGTTCCGGTTCCCGTTAGGGTTACGGTTGAGGTAAGGGCTAGGGTTAAGGTTAAGGTTAGGATTATGGTTGGGTTAGGGTTAAGTTTAGGCTTTGGGCCGAGGTTACGGTTAGGGTTGTGTCTGGGTTTTGGGTTAGCGTTGGGTTTTGGGATTTGGCTAGGTTTCGGTTTTGAGTGTTAGGGTTCGTCTTTACGGTTACGTTTAGGGTTGAATGTAAGGGTTATGCGTAGGGTTTAAATTTATGCAATTATTTCACCAAAACAAACCTTCCCAGCACTTTCCCTGGTAACGTTACTTTTTCCCAGAAACTACAGCATTCCTCTACAAGCCCTTCTTTTTACCCCACCCTTATAACTCCCCTTCCCACCATTCCCGTACTACGCGGACCTGGCTGTCCGCACTCCCATTCCTGGCTACCAACTGCCATGTAACCAACTAAAGTTGCACAACATTTCGGTCGTTTACAGCACTCACTTCAGTCTCACCAAATCCCTTAAAAGAACAAAAACCGAAAATATATGTAGCGCCATTCTCCTGGTGATCCAGTATAAGAAGGAAAATGACGAGTCACGAAAGTCAAATTTGCAAACAATCATATCGTACCCCAACTGCGTCCGCAAAATGCAATAAGTGAGGTTACAAAACAGGACTGCCACATCAAAGTACTGAAAAAACTATCGTTTTAGTATAAAGTCAATCTGAGGCATATATAACGGCGCCGAAGAGAAAATTCTACGATAACAGTCGATTAACAATTGCCCAAGCGACTGCATTACGGTGAGGTCGCTATGCATGCTCGCAGAACAGCCAACAAACTTGCGTTACAAGGACGCCCTTTAGAAATCCTTCATCAACCCTTTAAGCAATTCTGTGATTTAGGCCGAACTCATTCGCAAGCCACACACATATAACGCATTACTGCAAAGGCCGCAACTCTTAAAACCCATAATCTGAAAGCAATGAAGGTAGTACGAAACTGGTGCAAATGTATAATTTCCCTAATCAAAGCACCAAACACCCAGCACTTCTGAGCCTACCTGCATTGTAAGCAAACGTTCAGAACGCTTGTCGAGCTCGTTCAATGTCATTTGGTCCGCCTTCTCGACCTCGTGCCAATGTCATCGTCTCGGAAATGTTGAAGGTATTGGAAACGTCGCGGAAATAAACTTACCCATTAACCCTCCCCCATATTGTGGACTCAACTCCAACATGCATTTTGACCGCATTTCACTGCGTTCAATCTCATCATCAGTTGCCTGACAGGATTGGGTAGCCAGCCGATCCATAGGAGAGAGAAAAGTTAGGTCGACACAGGACAAAGCATATTTACAGTCCACCACTGCATCCCTCATTGTAATTAAGATGACGCGCTTGAACCTATCCCGTAATTTGGGAGACTGCTAATCAATGTGACAGAGTAGCAGGCTACTTGTTCATCTTAACTTCGCATTGCACATTGGTCTAGACGGCCACTTGTTGGTTCATTGCACTGTGCCTATCGAACCGGCCCTAATATATGACCGTCTCTCACATCAAACATACCCACATTGTGCCAAAAACTTTAGTCGGCCATATGCGCCTTCTGATTTCTAATTGCGAGCCGTATTTTACAAAGTACAAAGCCTCATTCACTGTGAGCTCCATTTGGGTCCAATGTGTAAAGGGCAAGTCTGCTCTGGAGTGAATTTATCTCGCCTGACCATCTGAAATGATAACTTTCCGTCAAGCTTCACTTTGATGTAAATGGAGTAAGCGCCAAACTAAATTATCGCCAACTTTAAGGCATTGCCCGTTAATGATGATCGTAAATATTAGTTTTGCTGAAAAGGTTAATGCATATATTTGAAGAATAACTGTAGTTTAAAAGGAAACGATAGAAGTACCTCCAAAACTACTCTGCAGTGTAAAATGGCTAAAATTAAATAAAATCGGAATGAAGAGATTTCTATTTTTTTAACAAATTTACAGTTGAACTATTGGATCGACTATAATAACAGGTATTTTTTCAGTCTGTTTAGCAAATGCTTTTTATTGAGTTAAAAAATCTCTTTTACGAACTGCTTCAAATCGCATGACTATCAAAATTTCCCTACATAACACACAGTCTGTGACCACTTCGCCTACCTATAAACTGGTTCAAACCCATCCGCGGGCCTCTTGACATATCGGGAAACTTGAAAAATCGAATATTGATTTGCAAATCGCATAGAATCTTACAACAGTTGTAGTCTTATTTGTAAAAACCTCACTTTCAGTTTATATTTAACAGGAAAAGGATTTTGCATTTGATCCCGTCATTTCCGCACTTAAAAATAAATAGAATAAATATATCCGAAACTGAAGTTTGAACTAGGTCTTTCGACTATTTCGGTCCGACCAGCATTTTAACCCCGCAGTCGGACGAAATCATAGTTTCTTTCAACGCAAGATCGTTATGATGTTTTGAAATTAAAGAGTCTTTAATCCTCCCAGAGATTAATGCGTCAAATCCTGCGACATTAGGTTTTCTATGCTTAATACGATCTTAGATGTGAATATGTTGGCCAAACGCCAATGTGATAACGAAGTAGTATTTCCAAGCAGCCAAAATGCAGATTGGTTGTCCGTGGATGATGCCCAATTAAATCTGATTCTTAAAAACGTTTTCTCCGAAAGATTCCCGCCAAGGTAGCGCAGTAATTACTAAGGAAAGTTAAACGTCAAAGCTAGACAAGGGTAGGCTTTGTTTTCAGCGAGACAGATATTTTTCCTTTATCAGATTGAGTAATGCTTAGTTACAGAACTGGTAAATCAGTGCAGCCGGGACATCTCCGGCTCAGAAATTTATCTCTCCGAAAGGCGGAATCGGAAACTACGAGACATAATATGGCGCGATTGACGAGAGGGCACTGCTCTTACAACTTCCCAGGGGAAGATAGTTGGACTTTGAGAAGCCGACAAACAGGGCGACTGACATTACTATCAGGAACACCGAAATGCTATGTGGCATTTTGTAATAAATGATAAAAGAACTGGTTTCCGGTAAAACATTGTATGTTTTAATCCCTTACATAATCATCATCAAGATTTATCATTGTTTCTTAGCCTGAAACTAAGCCGTCAAGTTTTTTTTATAATTCGTATTGAACTAACTGTGAAAACCTCGGCGCTTCGGTGGGATTCGAACCCATGACAGTAAGGGGAAGGCATTAATGCAGCCAGCGCTCTAAGCATCTGAGCTACGAGGTTCCGCCGGACGGAGCGAGCTTAATCATATAAATCAAAATTTGGTCATGAAACCCAGCTTGACTGATATCATACGCTTA
This sequence comes from Spirometra erinaceieuropaei, assembly GCA_902702965.1. Lineage (NCBI taxonomy): Eukaryota > Metazoa > Platyhelminthes > Cestoda > Diphyllobothriidea > Diphyllobothriidae > Spirometra > Spirometra erinaceieuropaei. The sequence goes on from CACRXP010000261.1 coordinate 410,522, forward strand.
GCTTACTAAAACAATTGTAGTTAACATATCTAACTTAGGCACTCGCTGGATAAGGCGGGGGATGAAAGCGCTAGCAGCGCTTGAAGCAAGCGCAGGGAAACGAGCAAAGCTGATGTGTACCAACTCTCTTCCCGGCACAGCCATTTACTTGGATGCAGGGGATGAGGAGGACGCAATCACAACTGGAAGGCCACGGAGGGAGCCGCGCGACAATTTGCAGCGCATGACCACTAGAGTGATGGTGTTCCACATCGTCGTAACAAATCTATTAGCGAGTCGGCAAGGCCACTCGCTGGATTAGAATGATAAAGAGATCGCAAATAGGTCTCGATTCACTCGTGGGGAAACGCGCGTGGACTAATATCTGAATTAACCGAGACTGGCGTATAAGCACTGCTCTCGCCCCCCGGCACAGTTGCTCGCTGGATTGAAATGGTAAGGAAGACGCAAATACAGGATATTTGTAAAGTCCGCAAAAGCTGCGGAGCAAACCTCGCCCAAAATTTGTTTTGATGCAAAGACTTATTGGAGCCCAATTTTAACATAATCAATATTTTAAATAGTATGCACTGAGCGGCAAACCATAGCCCTGGGAGTCTGGTGTGCTCTGGCAATTCTTCGGTAACTGTTTCTATGGTAGTCGGTGCGTTTGCCCTCCCGCAGGGTACAAAAGTGATATTTATGGCTGCCCAGTCATCCACGTCTTTTCTGCTGTTGTTATTGGTTAAAATTCTGGCCGGGTGTTTTTGTGGGCCAGAGGGTATGGTGGTACGCATAGGTGCAGTTTAGACCCGTGTCAATCACCTGCGTCCTCCCTCGCCTACGGTATTCTCCACCTTGCTCTGACGTCGGCTCCAGGTGAGAAGGAGGGAGTATGGCAAATACTGCGCAAGTTTACTCTCACAATAAGGTGATCCACCCCCAAGTCGCCGTGCCTGTTTCACCCTTATTTTCACCAGGAAGTTCAGCAAATACCTCGACAAATGATAATTCATTGCGGTACAGTCATGCAAATAGGGCGGATGGGACACAAGCTCTCACTCTTGATCTCGAATGTTGTTCTGGGGCTGTGGGATCCAGTGCGGTCTGGCGTTGTCATACAACAGACCGACACGTTTTACATTGATATGCACTGGAGTTCTACAGAAGAGAGTATGATCCATGCGTTTTTATTGTTTACAACAGTAAAAGCCGTTTGTAATTGCGCTGAGTCTTAAGTTAAAAAATCCATTTCTCACCTCCAGTAACAACTCAGTGAGAAAATAGCTCTCTCTCTCCTGTCTTCTCAACAAGGCATCACATATTGTAGAAAGCTGAGGTTTGGTTTTTATCGAAAGTTGGCGTGGAACCCGGAATCCATGTCGTATGACCACCTACATCCGTTGAAGTTGCGCTTGCACATTAGAACACAGTGGACTTTTTTGAAAATTTTTTTATGATGTCACAGACAGCTGCCTTAACTGTTGCACGCACAGGTATGTTGTCAACTTCCACTGGTCTACCCGGACGACAAACAGCAAAAAGTGCGAAATCGTACGATCATGATTTCGCGAACCAACGCTAACAGTTGCGGACTGCTAAATCAGTGAGATAAACATAACGGATTATGAGAAAGTGAAGGCTCTTCAGAAAACTGAGTTGTACTCGTAAATTTTCAAGTCGGTGGCACCGACCCGTCGTCAGATGAGGTGAACAGAGGGAAAGTGACGTCGGCAGACTAGGTCGGCTGGCGCGACAGGACAGACAACGACAAACAGACAGCTAATGTGTGAGAGGGGTGGGCACCTAGTTATGGTAGGCCGTGGGACAGGGGGAGGGAAGGAAGAACCGTTAGGGCTCCCAGTGTTGGAGGCGGTGAAAACGCGGGGCGGGCGGGGATTGCGAATTAGTGGGAATGCGGGCGGCTAGTCACTGATGCGGGATGAGATCAGGGGCCAATACGCCGGCGTTGGAGGTGATAGGGTGGGGGGGGTTTGGTTGTTGTTCACCGTGTCGCAAGGGGGGAGCGGAATGGCGAAAGAGCATACGTCTATGTGGCCGAGTGGGGGTTAGCAAATGTTAAGGTGTGGGAACAAGACGGTGAGCGTGTACGTAAGCCCTCGTAGTGAGCGTCTAGATCGACGTGGCGGTTGATGCTGTTCGTGCCAGAATGCCAAGCTTCGAGGAATTCTCGCGCGGGTCTGGTGTTAGCCTTTGCGATCACTTCAGTGCCGTCCCAATTGAAGCGGTGGTCATGCTCAATGGCGTGCGCAAACACGAGGGACAGAGGGTCACGTCGGCGGAGGGCTAACTTGTGTTCGTTAATGCGAGTCCCAAGACATCGGCCTGTATCTTCAATATAAACACAAGGGCAGTTGGCACACGGTATGCGGTAGATGACGGTAGTTAGTTGTTCTTTGGGCACCGGGTCCTTTACTCGGCATAATGTCTCGCGCAGGGAAGATGCGGGCTTATGGGCAATGGAGATGCCAAAGGGTTTTAGTTGCCGGGAGAGTGCTTCAGAGATTCCCTGAATGTAAGGCAGTGAATAAAATTTCTGCGACGCTCTATCTTCACGAGACTCGGGGTTTGGTAGTTGTCTCTGGCGTCTGAGACAGTTCTTTACAAAACTGGCAGGATATCCGTTGGAGCGGAACAACCGATGTAAGTAGGCCAATTCTTTCTTAAGTGCGTCATCACTGTTGCAGATGCGATAGGCCCGATGGAACAGAGTGCGAACACAGCTTCGTTTATGGGCCGCAGGATGATTACTCCCATAGTTAAGTATGATTTCGGCATTGGAGTCTTTTCTGTGGACGCTTGTCGCTAGTTTGCCATCACTGAGTCTTTGTATGCTCACATCTAAGAAGGGGAGGGTATCTCCTGTTGCTTGCGTTATATCCTATTTGAAGTTCATAAATGATACAATAACGACATAAGTGTTCTTCGATTTGATGTCTCCAATTTTGTTAGTCTAAACACTGTAATAAGCTAATTTTATAGAAAACTCGAAAAAGAAGACAAGACTGATTTTCAACGACGCATAATTCAGATGGACCAGCCATAGACAGTTACAGACTCGTGCTAGACGATGTCCACCGCGTGCTCCACAGCAAGCTGCGGGAGGTCCGGTGACCTGCGCGTGAGTCAAGTTAAAGTGAGTGTAGACTTACACCGCGTCTACCGCACCCCTTCTTCCCCACCTGAACCCCGCTGTCAAGACATAGTCACGCAGACCGTAGATGAGGACGGCGCAGGTGGCTGACGCAGTCGAACGCGCACCTAGGCGTACCACAACATACTCCGGTCCACAACAAAAAATGACCAGGATTTTAACCAGCGACAGTACCAAAAGTAATCAGAAACACGACGAGGATCACAAAGCAGCCAGGCACGCGATCTACATGTACAGTGGGGACGCAAGTGCATCTTTCGGCAGAAAAGTTGGCGTCGATAAACTGCCAGCGCACAGCACGTTTCGAGGGTCATGGTTTGCTGACCCTGGCATAGCTGAAGCTAACGGAACTTTAGGCTGTGGCGCGGACAAAAACATTTATTAAATAAAACAGAGAGGACGGCGGACTACTGTGAATGATAATAGACTTCGTAGAGAGTTTGCAGTTTGCAAATACAAACGCTCAGTATCACTGAGACCGGCCAGAAAGCTTTCTACGAGTTTACGGCATGGACTTTGCAGATTAATATTAAATCACGTCTGATCAGTTCCATCTAACTGTTTATAATATCTCCGTTTTGGTTTCCGTGTTCTGCAACAGAATCCAAATCTTCTAACAATTTTTGGCTGTACGAGTACAGTCAGTTTCCGAACTTGCCCTCATACGTAACACATGTTTTCGAAGTTTTTCAAAGGGAAACAAAGAGAATGTACTTTCCAGACTCTTTGGCGATCTACCGGAACCGGACAGTCAAAGAACTGGCCATCTTACATAACACTTGTGGACATTTATGTATGTTCGATGTCCAAGTTCTATTTAATCTTAATCGACTACTGAAGGATGATGGCCCAGGCAAATGAAAGGCTACGTGTCACCCTTCTGGGTCTCAGGAATTGGAAGTGTCTGCTATGCCAGGATCACTTAACCACGACCCTCGAATTGTGGTGTGCGTTGGCAGTTCTCTGATGCCGAGTTTCCTGTCGATTGATGATCTTGCGCTCCCATGGTATATGCAGATCGCTTGCATGGCCGCTCAGTGATCCCCGTCGTCTTTCTGATTCGTTGTGGTACTGTCGCTGGTTAAAATACTGATCATATTTTTGTTGTGGACCGTAGTATGTGGTGGTACGCCCAGGTGCGCGTTCGATCGCGTCAGCCATCTGCGCCCTCCTCATCTACGGTCTTCATGACTATGTCTTGACAGCGGGGTTCAGTTGGAGAAGGGGTGCGGTAGACGCGGTGCAAGCCTACAGCCACTTTAATTTGAGTCACCGGGCCTGCTACATCTTGCTCTGAAGTCGTGTTGTTGTTCTTGTTGTTATTGGTGGTGATGTTGGTGGTGGGCGTGGTGGTGGTGATGGTGGTTAAAACCCTGATCACTTGCTGTGCGGACAAGGAGGTGTGGAGTGGCGCGCCAATGTGTGGGCCTGACCGTGCCATCCACCTGCACCCTACCCCGCCTCCGGTCTTCCTGGCTAAATCTTGATACCAGGCCCCGGTAGGAGTGGGGGAGATTGCGGTAGATGCAAACTGAGAATACAATCAATGTAAACTAATTCACGCGCAAGTAACCGGGCCTGCTTTACCCTACTGTGGAACACAAGGTAGACATAATCGGGCACGATGGTCAAACCATCAGTTTCATGTCAACCGTAAGTGTTAAAACATGTTAGTAAGTAATTTTAGGGGCCAATTTTCGATTGTTCTTACGAAACTCACTCGTTCCGTTGTACTTTATAGACTCACTCTCGAGCCAGCAGCCGCACAACGGCGCATGACATAGACAGAATGATATTACCGACGAAGACAAGGGAGAGTGGAATGGTCATTTCTGGCTCATTAGACGTCGTCAGCCAGTCATACCCAACCCCGAAGTGTGGCACACCCGAGGCCCGAAATCGCAACCTGTTTGTTAGAAGTCCACGCCTCTAACCACTGAACCACGAGCCCGTTGCCCTGTCCCGATCGAAAACCGACAGGGCAACGGGCTCATGGTTCAGTGGTTAGAGGCGTGGACTTTTAACAAACAGGTCGCGAGTTCGAGCCTCGGGTGTGCCACACTTCGGGGTTGGGTATGACTGGCTGACGACGTCTAATAAGCCAGAAATGGCCATTCCAGTCTCCCTTGTCTTTGTCGGTAATATCATGTTAGTAAGTCCTGTAAGTATGGATGTGAACCGTGGTGCACTCTTACTACGATTAACAAATTCCCTTTGTGTTGCTTCTGACAGAGTACTTTTGCTGTTTTTCTCTACAGAATGTCGCAAGATGAATAGGCCATAGCAAACTGTGACCGGATTTGCAATCGGGATTCGGAACACTCTGTCTTGGGCAAGTAATGTTGAGCAATGACGGGTTTCAATATTTATTATTATGTTGAACCGGACTGTAAATTGCCTTGCGCCAAATTCCAGGGGTACCTATTCCCCGTGCCTTAATCTCGCCCTGGCAATAACCCCCGTGACCCCACACCCCAATCACAACCATAACACCAACATTCCAATCCCTATTACTGGTTGGCCAGAAAGGAAGTTTTTTTTTAAAAAAGTTTACTTTATAAACCGCAGGGATGCATGAACTCCCAAATGATAAATACAGAAGCCTTATGATAATTTGTGAGTGCCTGAATCCCATAGTGAGTACATTTTTATCCAAGTATCACAGGAGATTTGCGGCATTCACAGGACAAACATTCTTTAAAATCGAAAGAAGACAAAGGCACGATCACTGTTGCGGCAACTTTTTTAGCCTGGGCTTTAGAAGTCGACCAGGAGTTCATCATCAAAGACTGTTGGAGTGCAACAACGCGTAAAAAAATTATACAGTCGTACCATGAGGGTGGGGGGGGGTTGCGTCCGTGCCTAGGTCTGGTTCGCTCCGCCTTCCTCAGGACGGTCTCACGGCGTGTTGACGGCGTTTCCCATGGCGGCGATGTGAACCGCGCCGCCTGGCTGCTTGGGGGGTAGAGCGTGATAACACGGGGGTCAGTCAATATGTCTATTGATAGAGTTGCTGTCTGACACACACGCCTACAGCAGTTCCCGCCTCGTCTTATTGCCGGCCCGCGCCAGTATCTGCGGGCTGGTGAAGTCGAACTTAAAGCTTTTCGCCTCATCATAATAAGACGGAGTGACATGTAGTCTTTCACGGCACCGTTAAATTCATTCATTCCTGATGTCAAGTTTACCAATCAAAGAGAAATCAACAACCAGCAGCCCTCTTTAACGCACAAGTTACAAAGACGGCCGACAAGAAGATAAGAACAGCAGTCTACGTAAGGCAGTTAGCACTAGACGCATCCTTCACTTCCGAGGCAACTGCCTGGTAGATCACAAACGCAGCTGTTTAGACCATCTTCTAATGCGTTCAGGCACACAGCAGTAAGAACAATGTGAGAATGGAGGCGGAATAGATATAAATCGAATGAGAAGACAACAATCACCCTAAATTCTTAATATACAGAGTCTCAGGAGACCTATATCTGAGCGGCTGATCGGCAAAAGACCAAAATCCTGCCTCGGAAACTCCTTGGTGAAAATCAAAGCAGAGACGACGACGAGAGTCCTGGGATCTGTCGGAATTTGTGCAACTTAAAAACCAGAATCCGAAATCAGGCAACGAGTCATAAGACCAGAGTACTCGCTTGGAGGGACTTAAGTGTGAACAATAGCCTGCAACACGCCAAATTGTGATGTAGGCTTTGTTAGTAAAACGGGCAAACGCCTTTGTACAAGACTGCATGAACATTAGCTCTCAAGTAACTGAAAGGATGAGACTTCTATGGTTTATGGTCAAGCGAAACTGCTCAACCGCAGTTTTGTCTCCGAGAAAACCAGATTGGTTGGCAGATCCTTGACAGTTTCCCCCTGTTATAATTAAACAAGCCATAAATCTACTTCTAGCCTACCGGACGCTTCACACGAAACTCGGGTCAGCTAGGATAGGGCCAGCCGGACAGGATAGCATTTCTGCGGAGCAGACAGCCCAGAAGTACAGAAAAGAGGCCGGTGGCAAATGGGGAGAAAGGCTCAGCAAACCTGCCAGCGATCGACCCTCAAAAGTCAAGCTAATCGGCCGCAAGCGGAGAGGTCAAAGTTCGTGCGTCCTGCATGGTAGAATAGGAGGCAGATATTAGGGTACAAACGGCGACCGTGCTACTCTGATGAGGGAAGCAAGAAAGTTTCTGAAAAGTCAGTACCAACAAAATTAGGTCAAGGAATTTGCACTCTTATTCTTAGGACTCAGCAAATGTTTACTTAATTCGGTCTGTAAAAAGGGATCGGCCTTCAGTGTCTGCCAGTTGCAATGTGTCGTAAAACTTTTTGTTGGATTGAGCGCTGCAAACTGGTCTCACTCGCCCTATCTTTTAACGAAACGTCTTACAAATGCAGAATAAGGACCATCGAGCACCGACAAATTCTGTTTATTGTTCTGAGTTTTCTAACGCGTGCGGTAGTCCATCGTCAGGGACAGAAGCAGCAACAGAGCAAGCAAAAGTTATAGGGCCTTCACGAAAACTCTTTCAAAAGTTGAATCAAGGGCGAGGTTTGGCAGGTTGGGTGGATGAGTGCCTTTACGTCGGCCTCGGTTACTACAGATGTCGGTTCACACAAGCATCTCAACGCCTGCTACCAGCCTTGCTTCGCCTTCGTTATTGTCCTACTCCAAAGGGTGGCCAGGGGAACTTGCAAGTGATTTGTTCGGACGGCGTGGAACTTCGTCGCTTTCACTTTAGTGCCTATGCACTGCAAATTACCACACACTTCCCTTCGTGACCTTCGAGTTGTGATTGCGCCCTCCTTATCCTCCCAATCCATCGAGTGGCTGTGTCCAGGGGAGTGTGTACACCCCACCTCTACTCGCTTCCCTGCGCTGGCTTAGAAATCTGCTAGCGCTCCCTTTCCCTTCCTAATCCAACGAGTGGCTAAGTCAGTTTTGTCAATTAATATTGTTTTATTAAGCTAAGCATGTGTTATCACTCAGGTGGGGCTGTAGAACCAAGCATGGTCCAATCAGGTTCCCAGACAATATCACTGCTATCGACCAAGAGGGTATATACTCAGAATTTAATAATTTCTTGCCCAAAATACAGTTTTTTCACCCTATATAATGCAATCTGAAGGAATAGGTTATTACATTTCGCCAGTTAGTGATAGACTAGGTTATTACAGTTCTGCTAAATATGCGTACATTTCGGTTTTGCTTTTCCTTATAGTAGGTGCATTACACGCCTCTCAAGGGACAAGGTTTAATTTGGCGGTCAGAATGTTAAAATGTTTTAAACAGATATTCTCATTAGTCTGGACGTCTGAGGTCGCCTTGCAGCAAGGTCCCATTTTCTAGTGACTCAACGGAGTATCATATTTCGGGGAACCCTTTCCGATCAGCTTTTTTCACTTGTGCCCTATCGGGTTGCCTTGGCTGGAATCCAGACGTTAGCGGCGGCTTTTATTTTGGCGGAAATATTATTTCATTTTTTGTTCCTTAGCGATGACTATCAGCTAAGCATAGGATTTACGCAGCCGCCGTGAACTCAGTCGTCTGTTTAATTAAAAAGGGCGCACCGCCCGAAGTATGATTTTCAAACAGTTGCCATTGTGCCATTGAACAGCAATAGAATAAGGGATTGTTCTAAATATGCTAAAGACAACGCCCAAAATTCTTTGCGTTACATGATCATTGAAAGCGGTTTGTTTCATCTAGCAACTGAATTATTTAGTCCAGGATTAAATGTCGTTGAAAGTTCTCCCCAGCGCAATTACGAAAGCAAAGCAACAGTTTCTAAATTAGTTGAGTTGGATTTTGGTTTGGTAACGATAGGGTTTAAAACCCACCAAGAGACAGCAGCCCAAAAATATCCCTTAAAATTCATTGCGACTGTAGACACCACTTATTATTTACCGTTGCTATTGTTTGAATTTTCCTAATAAAATGTGAAGTTACTACCGGTGCTTTATTCAAAGTCCAGAGTTATTGCAAATTGTCTTTTGTTCACTTTTCATTGTCGCGCTTGCTTTTTTGCCAAACGGCAGCATGCGGTGAGACTTACAGGAGGAATTCATATATTTTCTCTGTCTTCTTTCGTTTAGTCCTGTGTGTTGCCACATCCGTGAAACGCATCTACCACCATTCAGCGTACGACACGATCCCCAGGGTACTTAAAGTTGGTAGGCGATCATAAACCCTATCGCCATCATGGGTTCTGCTCACAATACCCAGCATTATAAAGGACTGAAAAAAGTGAATTAAAAACCTCTGCACAAGGGTAACTCGAAAACTGGGGCCGTTATAAATAAGATATTGTGTATTGCAGAATCCTCTAGACAGTGTGCTCGTTTTTCAATTTTTGAATAATTTTCTGGGTGAAAAGGGCAGGTTAATATACAGTCACTAGTGTGAATATATTTTATTGATCCCGTCTGAAATAAACATTGATAAGGAAAATATAACAGCGTAGGCGACGTTGATCATTTAATGCTGGGGTGACGTCTAGGAAAATTATTTTATTTGCAGAATCAATAAGAAGAGAAAGAAAATGACCCATATCATGATGCCGATTTGTCTTAAAAATTGATCTACTCTTAGAAAAATTGGTAAAAAAGTGTCGCTTAACGATGTGCAACCTACCATCTTGTTATGCACTTAAAATATGTCAAGCCATATTCTGACACGTTGTTAAAATCGCTGTGCGACATATTTGCTTTCCACTGAGTTTCGCTCAATCAAGATAGCATACTTGGGCTGAATATTACACCCGTACAGCTTCAGCCAGCAAGATGACTTCTGAGTATATGTAACAATTCTAGTAAGTTAACTATGCGTTCTTGGTACGTATTAGCAGGGTTTACATCAATTTTTAGCATAATCTAACTGACTATAAATCAAAGGCTCATAAAAATGCATTTCAGACTACAATATAGCAAGTTAAACAAAAGCACAGGTTAGCAGTATCATTCGTCCCTGTTCTCAAACTTCTGTAGTTCATGGTTCACGCACATACCGCTATACAAGGTAGCGGAATCGAAAACATCAGACAAAATATCGTTTACTACTTGAATGCCTTATAATTTACTGGCTATTCTCGGCTCAGCAAGCATTGTCGGTACTAGTGCAAAGAAGTCATTTTGAAAGTATAGCACCAAAATTAGGTAGTCGGTATATACTATCATGCTGTGAATTCAGTCCCTCATTTTCGAAACTCCTCTAATGTTTCGCCTGCCATCCTTTCACGAGCAGTTAAAGTAAATAAAGCCAGTCGCTGAATCACCGAAAAAAAAATAACGCAGATCGTATGCAACCACTGCCTTGCCTTTGACTTTGTCGATACCTCCAGGGCTCCTAGTTTTGCCTCTAATTGGAGCTTCTTGCTCTTCTTTGTCCCCAGATGAATTCGTTAAGGGATCTTGACTGTTTCAATGGCTTCAAATGTGCTTGCATTCGTGTTTAAAATGCGTGTTCAAACTGAGATGCATATTCTTTATTAAAAGACTAAACTGACTGCTTTTAGTAAGTCCATAGGCATACTTCCAAGAGGGAAGAAAATGTAAAGTGAGCAGTCCGATGAAAAAGTCTGCATATGTTCTTGGGACACTGTGTGTCTATCAACAACGTTATTTCTAGTCGGCTGATAAAATCAAGCGTTCTGCTGACTTTCTTCTCATATATGCGGGCAAACACCGAGGAATTAGGTTTTTGTATATTTTTTACTATTTTCAGAATGTAGTGGGACGTTACCGCGTAACCACAGTCAATGATTTAGGTGGTACTACAAAAATCAGATTGCTTTTACCCGAAAGACTGATTATTCCTCAAACCTAGGTTGAGCATTACCTGCAATGCACAGAGCAATGCTGCAGGCGCCGACCGCCTTTTTGACTACGATCAACCCGAGAAAAGGTTTATTAATGGATAGGCCGGATGTCCTCAAATTTTGTTTTTATATGTTAAACAAGTGTTCACTTAGTAACGGGAAGTTTTGTTATGTGTGCTCAAGTATGTCGAGTGATTACTATTCTAAGTAGGGCTTACGTGGCATTTTAAAAAAATTCCATATACTGTCCGCATAAGTATGCAGAAACATTGTAACTAAGGTGATAAAAACCACCAGTTCGATGGAAATGGTCGACTTGTATTTTATGGTGGTAAAAATCTGCCCGCTGATTAATAGAAAGTTTCTACCATGCGTGTTCACTCACATCGAGTGATTATTGTTATAAGCAGTACATACATGGTGCCTTCTAAAGTTGCATATGCGGCCGCATGTTTATACAGAAACGTTGAAACTTAAGTGAAACAAATTACCAGGTCGGAAGACATATATTTTGATTTGCGACCCCCTTTGGAGGAACAGAACATCCCGAAACGCAAACCGTTAAAAAACGTTTGCTAAAATATTTCGGTTCTTAGTTAAATAAGCATGCAGTAACATGAGCAGTCAAGTTTACCATCGTTATATTCCCCTTAGACAATTTGAAGCAAACTACTGCCGTAATTCAGGTGAAATATCGCATAAAAATCAGCTGCCATTCCAAATGAACAATCTGGGTCTTTATGCTTCATCGATTAGCAGCCACATCTATGTTATCCAGTTCCTAACTTTATGCTGTGATTCACTTACCGTCTCTAAACATCTTAGCTGCTAAATCCGTCATCACGTACTCCTCTAACACAGAGCCTACAGGTATTCAAGCGTCTGCTCATCAAGGTTATCCGAACTGATGCCCTAAATTTCTCTAAATCTCTGTCCTGAGACTTCTTGCAAATGGCACACAGAAACTATCGCTGCATAGCATCACCATTGTAATTAGATGATTTTGGAACTAACAGTGGTGCAGAGACTGGGCCATGTTAATTCAGGAACGCTAAGGATGCAATCAATTATGGATTCCATTTCTCATGGCAACAGACGGTACTTGTAACAGAATTATAAACAATGTATTCCTTCACAGCACGCGCGATGAGGCACAGAAACATGAGCCCTGGTATTACGAGCAACTAAGCGTTTTGTGCAAAAAATCGACCTGAATTTTAAACAAACAGCCGAATTTGTTGGCCTTGGGCTGATCGATGTTGTTCTCCTTTCGCTACCTTCGCCTTCTGGCCGATGTCTTTGAATGGAGGCGGCCCCCTATATTGAGTGGCGTCACCCCAATGGGGGTCGGTTGCGCCATTTTTCCCCTTTGTTCTTGGTAGGCAAAAGAGTAGACAGTGTAAAAGATGTGGCGCAAGTCTACTACAACTGTAGGCTAACGTACGCGTAAGTCACCGTCCTGCGTCCACCAAGTTTTTGGGCACACAGTGGACATCGTCGTATGCGAAGTCCGAACTGGCGGTTTCCAGGTCATACACGCATACGACAGTTATACCGTCGTTGCCGACGATGTCTACCGTGTCCTACGCGGCAGGGCGCCAGTGCATGGCACGATGAAGCTCTAACCTTGGCGGTCCAATCCACACCCCTTGATCCACACAGCAAATGACCAGGTTTTAGACCAACAACAAACACAGCATTGGGGGACGTCAGGGGTTCCAGTGCGCGCGACGTTTACCGGCAGCCGGGTCTGCCGTCGTACTTCGAAATGCGAGCATTTGTCATGGTGCACAATCCGATACCTCCTGCCAGAATCCGATATGGCCTCCTTAATAATCCAGCGGATCTACATTGTGGCCCGTTTGGGGCCACAATACACATAAACACACATACATTTAGCTGGTCCTGAGAGGTGACTCCAAAATTAGGTTTTATGCAGCAGAGTGCGTGAACACATATACGGGCCGGGAAGATTTCATTGACCACAGTGTACACATAGGCAAAGATTTTACCCTACTCTACTATCCCCTAGAAACGTTGGCGGCGGCCACTGCTAATTAAATGGCGGTCCCACACGAATCCCCGGGAATAAAATTAACCGACTGCTGAAATTATGGTCATTATTAAAAATGTCACTTTATGCAAATCGACCAGGCACTGGGTAGTCGTCAGATGCGTCCCTTGCTTCGGAACTGATAACGCTTTGCATCGTTACTGTCTGGTCAAAGTTGCTTGCAGAAACCAAGGATTTTAGCGAAGGCTTATCATAGAAGATAGAACCTCAGGAAGGGAGAAATCTAAGCAGCGGTAATCAAAAAATCCAACCAAAGCTCCTCGGTTATCCAACCGAGACCACAGACAAGGCGAAGCCTATTGTAGTAAGCAGGACAAAAGAACCATAACTGATCACAAAATGGGACGTTTATGCGCCGGAATAAATCAGTATATTTTAGGCCTATAGGATTCGCTCTGAGCTTCTAGACCTAGAATATACTAATCAACTCCAAGTGCGCAGTTAATTTCTGGGAAATGAAAAAGCAACACACTGTAAATTGGAGCATCTACCGGAGAGCAGACGGGGAATGCTGGGAGACTCACTGATGAGTCGAATCCCTTGCAGATGTGTCCTGCAGCGGCAGAATATCGGCGAAACAGGCGTGTATGGGCTGTTGGCTAATAACCTGTGCTGTTAAGATGGTATCCCTTTACCCTAGGGTTTATTAATATTACACGACCATTCCGCTGTGGCTGATAAACGTCAATGCACACATCGCTATTAAATTTCCATCTAAGCCCATAGGTCTTCTCCAAGTTGGCGATTAATTTCTGATGAAATCAGAGAGCCGCACGGGTTACCGGACTTCTTACTACGGGGAATCTCAGCATAAATAGGTCCGACAATGGTTAGTGTAAAAACCTTTTCCCCACTGATATATAAAGGCTTTTACCTTGGCAAATCACAGATTATTAAAGGACGCTATGCATATATTTCTATCATAAAGCGCCACCCAGAGGATTAACTGCGTTTTAAGTAACTAAATATCTTGTAGGCATTTTCAAAAGGGCATGCATCAGGCGATTGTAACCTGTGCTGCTGTTTCAAAAGCCGTTTATTCTTGGGTCGCTCAGTTATATGCATTCCGATAGGCCTTTGAATTCCAGCCGAAATTTGTTTCATCTCCTTACTGCAAGCAAACTCAGTCCACAAAACATGAATTTCCATCTTTGTCTAATTAATAATTAATAACATAATCCACTGCCTACAAATAGATATTCTCTGTGAGCGGTTATCCTCTATAGTTACCTTTGTAATTTCAGATTTTGGGTCTAAGTGTGATCGTGGTTTTGGTGGTTGTATGACAAACATATAATGATTTATTTAAAATAGAAACGTGCTTTATCTTACGGCGGTTAAGTAAAAAATAACTGTCTTCCTATGCTGTCTTAATTAAGAGCCTTAGAAAAATAAATAATCGCGCGGCCACCTATGATAATCGTACTAGCGCTAAATGCCGAATTCGTCAATGCGACCTCTAAGTAACTGGTCAGAATGTTCAAAGACCTGGTTCTGATTTCCAACCAAGACAACACATGACACATAAAGACTGGATTATTTCTTCTCAGTTGTTAGGTTACCTATTCGTACATTACTACTACTTAATGCTCAAAAGCTGAGCAACTGCGAATTTCAGTTGTGTGTGAATGTCACGCAAGACCTACCTCATTCAAACATTTCCAAATCGTCGGCGTAGGAATCCTCCCAGTTTTTATGCAACCGCCTATGGCTAAACCACACCCATGTCCTCAAAAGATACATTTTCAAATGTATCACCCCTTAAAGTGAAAACGAGCGGAAGGCAGGAAACATTTATTCAAGAAGTAATAAATCCCCAGATTGGGCTGAATGATGATACTGCTATATTCTTAAGCATCAATTGGAATAGCGAACCCTATCCCAAGGACACCGAGCTAACTTGCATAGAAATTACTGATAGCCTTATCGACAGTGTTATTGTTAAGATCAACTTAAGTGTTAAGGCTAGAGTTAAAGCGGAGTTATGACTTCAGAGATGTTTTGACAAATGTTACATAATTCATAATTGTTGAACTGTTTACAAGTCGGCGCCTCGGTAGGAGCCGAACCCACAACAGCAAGGGTAAGAGCTTAGTATAGCCAACGCTCTAGCCACATGGGCTACAAGTTCTCTACAGAAAGAAGCGAGATTTATCACATTTCGGTCCATTTACCCCCCCAGCCTACTGCAACGTCTGGAATCCAAAAAATCTAATATAGTAAGTTGATTACCCAGCAGGGATTTCCTAAGTAACCACATAGAATCCAACGACTACCAAACATACGTTATTCGTGGATATTCTGGCAGATTTTTATTTATTCATATTAATGCGAAGTTAAATATAGGCGTCTCGGTGGGACCTCGTAGCCAAGGTGGGTAGGGAGTTATCTGTACTAAAGCCTTCCAATTTCTGTCGTGCGTTGGAAGCCCACCGAGGCGCCGAGTTGGGTTAATATGAATAAGGACTTCGGTTTGGATTACGATCATGTTCATGTTTTGGGGCTGAGACGGATGGTTTCCTATTTCCGTTTCTTACTGACTCAGTGACCGAGACTGTGGAGCAAATCGTCGAGCCCGTAGTCATTTCCCGACATTTGCTGCTATGTATGTTTTTCTGTCTAAAATGATCAAGTTTACACATGAAACTCAAAAAGCAGAACCTGTGGCTTTTTGCCCGCATGTATGCTTTACCGAGGATACAAAGACCTATTTATCTGCGTCGAATCGTTTGTGCGTCGTTCGGTTTTCAAGGTGATTTTTTACCAATGTTTTTGTGCGTCCAAATATCTCCTTTCATCCCCTGGTCTGCGTTTTGTGTTTTTTCTGTCCATTTGATTTCTCTGCTTTATTGAAGTCACCGCCTCTATTGTGACCTATTTTACGCACCCTCTTTTATTCACCAAATCCCTCATCCTGACCTCTGTTGAACTTACTTAATTGTTTAGTTTTCAATGCAGCATGTACATAATCGACCACAAAGTATTTAAGCAAACGCAAAAATGCACGAGTCCGAGTCCCCAACTACCAGGCAAAAAGCTACCAGTCAGATAACGGTATTAAAAGTTAAGTCTAGACGATATTTTCGCTAGTATTCTAAAAACACCAGACAGAATAGCTACTATCAAATTGCTGGCAGATGCTGAACCCCCGAGTGTCTGGACAGAGTAATGTTATGCATCAAAAAATAAAGCAGGATACAAGGACAAGTATATTTGACACTTTGTCCATTCGTGCTTTGTAAATAATCATTTAATGGAAACCATATTGAGCACTTTTATCAAATTGCAGATTTTAAGTTGAAAAGATTGATCATCGAAGGATCACAGATTGCAATTAGCGAATGTTGTACGAAAATTACTTTCGATATTAAGAGGCAAAGTTCATTCATTTCACCAGACACACAATCATGTTTGAGGCAACCGTGTCAAAGAAATTCTTTACCGAAGCCACACTTTTTCATAATCATTTTAGATTCCTCGTGAAAATGGTCGGCCTCATATGTCCACCTATTCCGGTCGGCCTCTAATCCCTTTTCAATTTTATCCACCATTTCCAAGACAACACGTTCTAGCTGAAAGTGAAGTGAATTCAGGTGTTTTTCGAGTTTTTCTATAGTAGCCGTTTTTTCGGCCAATTCCTTCTCCTTTGTAGCGATCTGGTATTCGAGCAGGGCTTTAACGGCTGAATGCTCCTTCTTCAAACGTGTGATAATTTCTCGAGATTCTCTGACACGCAAAATGAACAGGCGTTGCAGAAGCTTGTATTGCGTGTTAACACAGGACGTTGCCAGTTTCGCCTCCACCTGATTCATCTCAAGGTTTTCTCGCATTTCGGCGACCCGTCTAGAGGCTTGAATATTTTCATCGGTAAGCTTTTTCCGAACGCTATTATTCACAACTTCACGCAGTGATACGGTGTCCAGTTTTGCCTGCATCATGCCAAGTTTGTGCGTAAGTTCACGCACCAATTCTTCCGGTCGCTTCTCGGCCTTCTCCTTCTGCTTTTTTGGCGGCATTTGGGCAAGGTGGCCGGAGTATTGCTTCCAGTCAGGTCAGGCTGCGACTGAGCGGATGGTGAAATATAAACTTCAAACATCCAAAAATCGATAAGTCAGAAGCCGCCACTTTCAAAAGTCCGACCGCTATGCTAGATCGGCTACGTAGAAGCCTTCCTTGATTATCCAGCAGCGCACATCCTCTCTGTAAGTTAGTCAACCTGGAATAATTCGGAAGCTGAGGAGCATATGAAGTGTCACACTTGAGATCATGGTGAAACAGTGTTTTTATTTAACGAACAATGGAAGTATTATAAAAATGGAGTTTCATGTACTCAATATGTTGCAGAAAAATGGGTTACACCCCAGTGAGCCGGATTTCAAGCTCACATATTGAGGACTTTAAAGAAAAGAGACGCCAAAATTAAAGACATTAGTTTGCTGACTAGATGTTTTTCGTTACCACCATAGTAAAGAACATCCGTTCCGCGGACCCGACTTCTTCTTGTAAATGAATCCGCATTTGTCCTATGAGTAATAATGCGACAAGATCTTATTGCGTTGCGGTATCTGTTAGGAGTAGGGGTTGGGGCCAGGGTTAGCGGTTAAGGTTAGAGCTTTGCGTAAGGGACGTAAGCCGGCATGCCGATAAGATCTGCAGTTGTGCTTTTCTAATGCTTAACTATGTCCGCAACGTCATCTCTGAAGGTATTCCGTATTGGCGTACTACTGAGTTTCCGCGCAGATACAACAGAAACATACTCTTCTTAATCACATAAAATAAAATATAACCCTGCTGACATTTTCTACCGACTTGGTGCGAGATTGTCGAAAATGTACGTGTGCTCGCCAAGATTTCTCCTGAAATCGTCGACAATAATGTTTCTGATCTCGTCAAATCGGTGATTTTGAGCAAATTTCAAAAACGTCAGCGTAATTCCTATGGAAAATAACCTGACGGCCAAAACACTTGTTAATATAAACTAATGGGCTTCAGGAAGTAGCCTGACACTTAGGCTGCCAATTTTCACATTTGTCAAGAGAACATTGGAACGGGAAGAATTTGCTTTATTTTGAGATTACAAGTTTAAATTTTTTAGAAAAATTTGGCTCTGGATAGGAAAATTGAAAAATGAACTTAAAAATCAAAACATTTACACAAAAAGCAACTACCAATTTGGGTACAGTTTGAGCCTTAACTTCTGTATTTCAGACTCTTCACAGGCATGATAGCACGCCAGGAATGCCAAAACTGACTGTTGATATGCCGATGTACGTCAAGAGATAAGTCGAAAACTACGGCGCATGGGGCGGAAAGACTTCGCGGATAATAGTTTGGAATGAATTGGTTGGGCAACAGCACCCAAATTTGGACCAGCAAATTGGCTGACCGATTTGAAATGTCGTTGTGAAGTATTATCGACTAAAGAAAGATAAGAAATACCGGCAGCAGAAGAGAGCACTCGAAAGACCCGTTTAATGATTGGCAGATCTTTTTGTGCAAATGAGGAAAAATGACAGCACAACAAAAGGAATACGAGGGAGAATGCAGGCCTTTATAATTCGCTAGATTAGGTGTTAAAGTGTGTGGTAGGAGCAGAAACGACGAATGTAGTAAAGACGTTAATGAATTTTAATATACCGGGTCTCATTATAAAGAATAAGTGAAGGATTTGATGACAAAGCAACTCCAAGTTACTTAAAAGAGGAAAGTTCGTTGAGAAGGACGTCGAAGCACTCATACTAGGATAGGGAGATAATTTTCCTGCGACTATACTGAGGCATGTTCCAGACCATCCTTTAGAGACGGGAGATGTGTTCAATTTTCAGAAAGGTGTCCAACAACCACACTGCCGGCATACTAAACTAATAGACAGTTTTTTTGAGGATCGCAGGTCATCAGTGTGGAGGGAGAGAAAACGTGGGAGTATAATGGAACCTTGGAGAACTCCGCAAGCATTGGAAAAGACCGCAGACTTCCGCTTGTCGGACTAGACAAATTGAATACGCAAAGTAAAATTATCGCCAAACCAAGAGACAACCCAGCCCGGTGGGCCGCACGCGAATGCTTTGGGAAGGCAAAAGTAACGCGGAATGGTATTGAAGTCGGAGCAGTTGGCAAGAAACGCACATGCATACTGGCGACAAACCCTATCCAAAGTACTACGTTTGACTTTATATGCAAATTGTACAGGATCGGAAAAACTGGAAGAGAATGGCGCTGTAATATCCAGGACAAACATAAAACCTTCTGTATGTCGTCAGCTTAATCCTCTAGTAAAGTCAAATATATTGAGATAGCGCGCGAGAGAGCTGCAATAGGAACAATGGGTCTGACGGCCCAGATACTTATTGACAAACGTTAAATAAATTTGCACAATTAGTATATGCACGTCTACTTTGCCTGAGCTCGGTGTTACCAGTCTACTGTTTTTCTATAAATAAATATACCAACCAGTGCGTACTGTGAGACAACTGCGACATTTCATGCACTGAAGGCCACAGGATGAAGGTCCGAAGACAATTTAAATGTTTCCATAGAACATGTGCGCAACACTGCGAACTACCTGTTTTTGATTGAGCTGTCAAATGTTGAATTTGTGGTCAAAATTGCTCGGCGACATTGACAGCTAAAGTTGAGGTTATTGTCTGTGATATGGCGATGCCCGTTACGTTTTTAGTTAAACTCTATTTGGATTGACATCAGAGTCATATGAAAAAAATCCTCCAATAAAGCAAACATCCACTTATATCCCTTTGCTAAACTCGGGTTTAGATTACAGAGACTAAATTTGTTGACTTAGTCTGCAGGAGTTGAAAAGTTATCCGGACTTTGCAAGTAAAGTAAGCCAAATGAGAATTCTGACGGCCTTAATGGATAAGTTGTCGAAGATAAAATCGAATGGGGAAACGCAAGCTTTCGGTCGCGAAATAGGGTTGGTTTACGGGCTTGAGTTAAGGTCAGACTGAATAGTGAGTTTAGGGTTAGGGATTGTGTCAAGTGTAAGGTTTTCGCTAAGAGTTAAGGCCTGTATTGCGGTTTAGGTTTACGCCTAGTGTTAAGGTAAGTGCTAGTATTAGGGTTAGCGTTACGGTTAACACTAGGGTGAGGTTTTAGGCTACGGTTAGTGCTATGGTTAGAGTTTGAATTAGGCGTAGAGTTTGTGGTAGGCTTAAAATTAGGGTTATAACAAAATTAAAGATTAAGTTTAATTTTTATTGGTAAGGGTTAGGCTTAACGTTGATTTTGTGATATTTCTGCCCCTCGTGTCCTGTCAGCAAGGTCTTTTGCGGGCACATTTGTCATACACTAGGTGGCCTTTTCCGTTGCAGCCTCGGCTTCGTTTCCCACTAAAGATTTCAATATCACCTTTCAACTTACCTTAATTTCAGTGTTGACATTGCGCGTATACAGTTTGTGACCTATATGATGAAATGTCACGCATTGTGAACTTGAATCGCCGTAGCGCAGGTTACTGCCACCCTGAATCCACGAAAGTTATACTGCGTTAAATATACGATCGAGCTTCAAAAACAGGCATGTTTTGGTTTATAAAGTATCATTTATTGGGTAAAAATTACCTTTTTAAAGGATAAACCACCAAATTAGTAAATAGACTGCGTGACAGGCCAACTATTCAGGGCATAATATAGCTGCCAGCAGAGAAGGGAAATTTAACAAAACCACAAAAAATGTAAAACATGAACAAATAGAACGTGTTCGTTTTTTATTGATTGTCCTTTAGCTTTTAACGTTGCTGTTAGCGGGAGGGAATAGAGACTACCAAGTTGTCTATGGTGGTTTGGTGTATGTAATTATTAAGCAAAAACTGTAACTTTCGTTCCATCGAAATATGTTTCCTTGCCTTTTCTCGATTTCTCTTGATTAATGCAAAACTATTTTCGATGGCATTTAGGTTCGACTGTTGGCGGAGATAAAAATACTTCGAAGGCCGCAGGCAGAGAGGCTGACTGTGGTCAAAAACATTAGATTATATCTGTAGACTGAATTGGAATCAAACCTCATTTGAGCGGTGGACAAGGGCATTATCCTGCAGCATTTCAGTGTCCAGTCGACGTCTATGAATGCCCTTGTAGCCGAAGGCATCCCTTTTGATATCAATGAACATCTTGCTATTTATCGTCTCCACTTTTGAACGCCAGATCGGTCGCCCTCCGAATTAGACGGCCACTCAAACCATTAGGTGTCGGCAGTTCTTGAAAGTTGGCGTCGACATAGTGTGCTCTCGTGGAAAGTTCTTGCCACATATGACCACCTGGGCCGAATTCGGAGTCTTGTCTAAAAATAAGACCTCATCACAAAATTAAATGCTCTGGCAGATGGAAATTCTGTGATAAATAAATTTCTGAGCAAACAAAAAACGTTCTCTTATAAGATTTCAAGTTAAAAATGGCTTTGTCATAGCGTTTTGCTGATGGATACCGAACTCTTTCGTTCTTTCTCTAATTATGCACATAGAAAACCTTCATAGCTGTTTCCTTTAAAAAACCTTAAGGGGCATATAATGATACATTTTAAGTGCCTGACGAATGAAATCGTCGTGTTGCCTGCCTGTGGACCGTTTCGGCTCACCTTGCCTAGCTTTAGGCATTTTTTTATTATTAATAATTCTCCAAAGAGTTACCTGGTTAATGTTGAAAATACTAGCTAACGACTCATGCGGCAGCCCTTCGGCTGCCAATTTTCGTATCCGCCCAAAGTGAACTTCCGACAGGAACTGGTTTGACATCTGTGCTGCACGGCGCGACGAAGACAAGTTGTAGCATATAGCGCGCAATCTATTTATGTGTTTACGCCTACTAGTTCCCGGTGTAGTAAAAGGAACACAATAGAGCAAGCTTATTATTGCGTTTAGCGATATAAAACATTACATTTTTGCTAAATAGAATTTAAAAAGAACAAACTACTTCTTGATTCATGAGAATAAAATCTTTTTAAATACTTGATTCGACCTGATTTTCATGAACTGAATATCACAATTTTCATTTCCAGAGTGGCCTTCTTTGATATTTTTCTTTGTTATCTGAAACTGACTTTATAAAGCGACGCGTGCAAATAACAGATTTTAATATGAGATATTTATTAGAATAGGAAATTCAATGAATATCCGCAGACGTCAAAATTTGCCTAATTTTGTTCCGTTTCTCCCCGTTAAAACTGAACTACCGCGGGCTATTCTTAATAAAGGGTCTTTTGGGATTTTAATCAATTCCAAAACATAAATAATCACACCATATATGCCGTCCCCGAAACTCAACTGCAGGTCTCGATATTTCATGCGTCCGGTCATCTACTGTACGTGGGTCCTTGACAGCGTATCGACTCTCTCTTATATTTTAAGCTCACATCTTTTCATAATTATTCCCTTGATTCTTAGAACATAGTGCTGTGCTTAATACACGAATTCCAAACCATTAGCATAATTAGATGTATCTTAGTTGGCAGTCCTCATGCTCATAGACCTTTACAGTCCCTTCGCAGATGAGATGTAGTTTGTACAGATTAGTGATTCGATTGTTCTGGAATTTAAAAAGGATAGCTTTATTTCCTTTAGTGTGCTGGATTTCTGCGGTCATTCCGTGGCATCGCTGTTGGCTAATAGGCGTCGCAGAACGTTTGTCGGAAAGAAATTATTTGTCTTTAATGCGCACCTGTGTTCACATAAACCCCTTAGTCCGTCAAGGAAATATTTCCTCCTTTCATTTCCCATTAGAAATTAATTTAATTGCCACAATCAGACCGCGGTTAATAATAAATAAGTATAAGTATAAATTGAAACTCTCGACCTATTTTAGATTTTATGAGGCATTATTCCCAGCAAATAAATTTGATCTTCAAGACACACCTTCTTAACTAAAACGGTAACTGAATGCATTCTGAATGAACGGCTATCTTACTTATATCTCATTGAAGCTGTTTTTTACTTATGAGGACTATTTGCACATGCGGTTAGTAATGGTGATTAAACATAAACCAGCATCAATATTTTGTTTAGGAAAAAACGTTTCGGCTACCACTATGTGATGTGTCTGTTACCAAAAAAGCGTTAGGGAGTTTGTTAGAAAATTATTTTTTATTGGCTAACATCTCCTATACATGGTTTTCCAGTCCTTTGAAGAATGTGGCCCTCACTTCAACCCTTTTTGGGAACGGGTTGTTTATAACATTTAGGTTGCAGCTAGTCATTGCGGAGCATCTCTGCCTTAGTTAAGCCATAATGCCCACCAATAGCAAACGCAAAAGCACATTAATTAACAAAAGGACAGTGTAAAATAAGATTGCGAGATGGCTTTTAAACGTTCTACTCATTTGCCGTTAGCATAGATAGTAATGAATCGGTCAAAAAATCGGCTTTAGAGAAAGCTGCCGAATATTAAAATGTAAACCAGGCAACCGAAGTCCTAAATAACTGACATAACAGTATATTTGGGCAACTATGGTCTCCATACTTTCCAAAGTAGTTATTTTGATTGGCTTTCGTTGGCAAATCTCAGAGTCTTGCATATTATCTGGGTAGCCGAATCCTGTCAGTTAAAGAACGTCGAGCTACGAAAGCGATTATTAGTATTCAGTGAACGATAAGCATCCTAAGATGTTTAATTACTCAGCAATAAATCATAGGAAAAAAGGGCGGTCGTGTACCGACCTATTCAGTTTATTTTTCTAAGCTTTTGAGGTCGTGCAGGAGTCCATTGTCAGATATAGTACAGTTGTGCCTTAGGGATATCTCTCTCGAGCCCAACCACCAACCGCACGCGTACTATAGGCAGAATGGCATTGTCGACAAAGATAAAGGAGACTGGAATCGGCATTTCTGATATATTAGCCGTTGTAAGTCAATCACACCCAACCCCAAAGTGTGGAACATCCGGGCGCCTCTCTACCACTGTATATTCCCGACCTCATCCGTCAGGAAAACGAGCCCGCGGATCACTAGCTAGGGAATTAAGGCAGGTCGCGGTATCAGGAACCAGGTGTTCAACACTTCGCGGTTATGTTTGACGGGCTGATGACTGTTAATAATCCAGAAATGGCTATGCCAGTCTCTCTTATCTTTGTCGACAATGACATACTATCTATAGTACGCGCCGCTGTTCGGCTGCTGGTTGGGCTCGGAGAGAGCCTTTAGACACAACGGGAAGCGTTAATTCCTTAAAAACGATCGGTGGACGCCTTACATGACATTAACCTAACCTGCTTTTAGAACCCATGATGCGTGGGTTGTCCAACTCCATAAAGGTCATGCACATTCGATCTGCTCTAAACTACGAGAGCAGAGGCGACCGATATCGCACGAGCAGAAGAAATTCGTTAAAGCTCCACGATTGCCGTAATCAAATGTTAAGTAACTACATGGCCCACTACGCGCATTTAAGGTCTCACTCCGTCCCAGAAATGACTCACGCTTATTACCTATATGGTCGTTTTCCCACACCCGCCTTTGTTGTAAAACAAAACTTAATCGATTCCTGTAATTACTGCTGTGTTTTACCCGACCCCGTTACCGAGAAATAATCGAACGTGACTACTCAGAAGGTGTTTGCTTTATGTGAGAACATGCCTGCACGTCAGGGACAGTTGGTAGTGTTTGAGGATGCAAGTTGATTGGGCACTGGCAAATACGCCCTTAAGAAAAATACATTTTTTCCCTGTTAATACAACGGAAAACCAAAAGGCCTGAGTGGAAACGTATGGAGGATGTGATAAGTTGTGCCAAAAGAAAAAATCATCATCACGTGATCTGGCTCACATTTCAAAATGAGTCTCCGCAAAGAGGTGTTTGTAAATTTGATCTAAACTGTTCTTCTGATTTATGCCAATTTTAACATTTAAGAATACATTTAGGGATACGCAGGTCTAATCAAAAGATACAGGCTTCGATTAGATCGTACACGTTTATCAAATTTCATGAAAAGCAGCATTTGAAAGCAAAGATCCTCACAGCTGAGGTTGCGATTTTGAGAGCGGGATCAATCCTCACGGGTATTTCTAGACTTTGGACATTTACGCAGTTCGTAGCCCAACATTTTGAGTTGGCACTGTTGACGATTTGACCCTTTCCGAGGAAGCTTGTAGGTGTGTTTCTACCGAGTTAGACAGTTCGCCTATTTTCGTCAGGTTGTTGTCTTAGTGAGGCTTAGGGTTACGCTTAGGATCAAGTTTTAGGGTTAGAGTTAGGGTTTGTGTTTTGGGGCAAGAGCTTTGTTTTGGTGCTAAGGTTAGGGATAGGCATTAGGATTAGGGTTAGGTTTTAGGACTAACGTTAGGGTTAGGGTTTACGGCTAAGGTTAGCGTTAGGTATAGGGGTAAAGATTAGGGTTACGGTTTGCGGTCAGGGTCAGGGACATGGCTTTAAAGTTAAGTTTTAGGGTTAAGTGTAGGGTTAGAATTCAGAATTAAGGTTACGACTGGGGTTTACGGCTAGGGTTAGGGCTCTCGGGTAATGTATAGGGCTAGGCTTATGGTTAGGTGTAGGTTTTAGGGTTAGGATTTAGGATTGAGGCTACGGCTGAAGCTTATAGTTTGAGTTAGGTTTGAAGTTAGAGCTAGTGTTTAGGGTTTGGTTTAGGATTTCAGGAGTAAGTTTTAGGGTTAGAATTAAGGTTTTAGAGTGAGGTTTTACGGTTACGTTTAGGGTTAGGTTTTAGTGTTAGGGTTAGCATTTTATGATTGGCTTTTAGGCTTGGTGTTTTGCTTAGGGTTTTACGGTTTGAATTAAGGTTTTATTGTTAGGTTATCTTCCTCATTACGGGCTACGAACTGCGATCTGACCTAAGCAAAATTCATTTGATGAAGACTGGGCAAGAGAAAAGGAGAATATATATTTCCAAAGTCTAATAACAAAATTTTAGCAAACATGCTAAAACTCTTAGCACGACCAAGCGGCTGCAACCGTGAAATTTATCTTTTCAAAGAATGGCCAATTGTTCTTCTGAACAAGAGAATGGGAAAAAGGACTTCCTTTAAATTTCGCCCCTACGATTTTCGGCAAAATGCCCCGAACTTTCCATGGTCAGGATACGCATTAGTAAATGATGAGAAAGTATATTGGTTTATATAGAACTACTTATTTATTATAAGGACCGTTTGACTTTCCATTTCTTTATTTCGGTTTTATGGACCTAAGCTACCCTGCCAAATATGGTAATAGGAGACTTTGATGTTTCGATTTACAGCAGTAGATATGTCGGAGGCCACAATATAGTGGATGGAAATACTTCGTAGAAATTAAATAACGACAAAGGATATAGATACCGTCTCCCAAGAATACATCAGCAACTTGGTTGTCCGTTCAGAAATTGAACTGTATTCATACAAAAACTAAAAGACAGTTGAAACATCGACGGTAGAAAACACCATTTGGAGAGCGTCTTCTAAAATGGGCACGTAGTTTTCGAGCAAAGCAGGAAAAATGCTGAAGGAACAATAAAGAATGAGATAGAGAATGTAGATATCTACTGTTCCTCACTATAGACCTTGTGCTATGAAATAGGGAAGTAGACGGCGATTGTATTAAGAAAGTTTACGATGGTGAGTTATTTTTAATGGGATGGTCAACAATCACATCATCAACGCTCTCAGCACAAATGAGTGACCTCAGGTGGTCTGAGTAAAATTATATAAGGAAAGGGGATAAGAAGAGGCCTGGAGAGACGTCATAATTTTAGAAAAGACAATAAAGTTCAGCTTGCCGTACTAGAAAATTTGAGTACAGAAGGCAAAAACAATCTCTAAATCAAACAATATCCATGAAAGGTGGCTGCAATCAGATATTTTGCCACGATAAAAGTGACGTAGGACAATATTGAAGGCAGAGCATTAGTCAAGAAATAAACTTATGCACCATTTTCAGCTCTCTTAAAGTATAGGGAACAACAAAAGCAGCAGCATACAAGGTACCAGGCCTGATCATTTCTGTAAATAATGGTATGATGCTGCCACAAGGCAGCTCAGCAAGCTTCAGAAGTCCTCATGAGTTTGTAACTGAATGGAAGGATTTAGAACGAACATTGTTGTACGTATATATTTGTAAAGACAAAGGTGATTTCAGATGTACGCCAACCTTTCGGCATTTTGACTCCGTGGAAGACATGTTATTAAGATGTGCATAAACAGGGGCCATCCAAAAAGAGCAGGATTTAAGGAGAGGTAATGAGACACTACCCTACCCGACAGCTGTTTATCCACAAGTCATCTGAAGATGCTTTTTTAATGTGGTGTCTAGTTTTCGTTCGAGGGAAGATGCTAGGCCTTGGCGGTTCAGATAAAAGTTCCATTTACTGAATTGAAATCGGCGCAAGCATGTGTTAGTATGTATCGTTGCCCAGTGAAACACTCGAAATTTCTAACAGAGAAAATAAAAACCGGAAGAGACGATGGATGAACAAATAAACCGACTAGAAGGCAGATCATTCAGAATTGAAATATTCCATTTTCATAAGGGGTGTACGCTCTTTGTACCGTCATGCAGGCGTTATTAGAGAAAGAGTTACTTTAACCACGTTAGAAATTGACTGTTTGCGGAAGAAAGTCTGTCAGGCTTTACTAAAGCAGTTTTAAGAAGACAGCAAATGTCAAAAACCATTTGCAAATGGCATAAGGAGACTATGACATGATTTGACATTTGACAAGATGAGCCAAGGCAGTATAAAGTTGATTACAGCACTCTGAAACAAGCAAATGTTTTGCAGGGAAATGACATGGGTTGTAGTGTCGCCTCGGATATGGTTAAAAGTTAAGGCGAAGAGATAGAGTAGAATTTCGGTAGGTCTAGTAGCGCATAACCACACGAATGAAATCTATTTTAAGCAAACAAAAGGTAGCCCGATTAAATAACCGTAATCAGTAGAGGCTTGGGGACGACTATTAGAAGGACAAATGCTTTCTAAGTCCAAATGTGTAAGGTATGCACAAATAAATCAAAACACAAAAATAAAATGTTCACCAGAAAATCAAATAGTTTTTTTGGAATAGAAGAGAAGAAGTTCCGCTATAGGACTCTCACATGTGAAAAGGGGACATAAGTACTCAATAACAAACCACCTTTAAAATTATTTAGTAGATGGAGCCTGCATATGGCAGCAATAATATCTATCAGACAGAGTAAAAAGGTGAGGGTTTAGAAATTCCGCAAAAGTTCTGACTGACAAAAATACCTACTCCTGTACGTTTTCGATTTTATCCATATGCAATTAAGAAGGGTATTATGAAAATGTGAAGATATAACTTTTAGCAATTGTCCTTAAAGATATTCCAACGTCGTATTCAGCTTCCAATCCCGAACTTAGAGCAGCCCATTTTTAAAGTTTGGAATCGTTGGTGATACGGACATACCACGTACGCCGTCAATGTCGCAGATTAAAGCCCGGCATTGGCTAAAAGTCAATCATATCAAATGCTTGCATTTTTGAGCCATTATATGACACCAGCGTTAACACAAACTCTTAGAAATAGGGCTGCGGAAATGCGTGAATATCAACAACAGTATGTTGTTATCGCTAAAGACAAGGGAGACTGAAATGACCATTTCTGGCTT
>CACRXP010000261.1:443116-464867 GCA_902702965.1 Spirometra erinaceieuropaei
ACCTGGCGTGATACCTGTGAGCTCTTCCTCCCCTAATCCGTCCTAACTCATGACCAGCACTAAACCAGTCACCCCCACTTACTGACACAAACTTTCACTTCTGCTTAAACTACACACCGCGACTGACGCTCTCCGTGAATGGACGCTTATCTCTGTTGCAAGCAAACAGCCAACTTACGGCTACCTGCTCTGTGTACAGAATAAGCTAGTCCTCACAGCTCCCTGCCTTCGGACATTAGACGAAACGAACTTATTGTGCGTGGTTTAGGTTTATCTTACATCCTTGACTGACAGATGACCAATGGTCTACAGGCACGAAATAATCCCCTCTTACCGAAGGGGAAATTTCAGTGCATGACCGACCTAATAAAATGTTGGTCGAAATTCTAATATTCGCTTTCGATTAAAAACGATTACTTATGTAGGGTTGTTACCCTAATTATCATACGACTTAATCCTGTAGTATTTCTGACGCACCGGGATAACTACTTTTAAACGCATTCCATCTTCACATCCTGCAGAAACCACACTCAATAAAAATGACTACTTGAAACGCCGGATACCTTTACATTGATTTTCAATGGTCTTATATATTTGAATACACTTTATAGAAAACATGCACAAAAATGTACATCCTTTTACTGGTTTGGTAGAAAATTTACATTAACTGTACATTCCGTCGCCTATAAAAGGTTATTTTTCTGTTTTAAAAAGTTTCTAATTCTAAGATATTTAAGATCGTGATATGTCTATACATACAGCATAGCACATTTAGGTTTACCAATGCTTCCCATGAAATGTACAACATAGTCCGCATCCATTGCAAACTTTATGAACCCCATGTGATATCTTCCTAAAAGCAGAAAGTAATTGACAAATGTCCCTCCTCTGAAATCATACACCTTGTAGAACGAACTTGCTGAACAATAATTCAGTGACTGATCTGGCCCAAAATTATTCCGGAATTAGGAAAATTTTCAAAACTTTAATATGCTATTACTTTGGTTAAAAAAAATTGGGTGATAATACTAGACAATGCATATCTGTGTGCGTATTTTCTATAAAATGCATTTGCATTTACAAGGCTATCAAAAATATGTGTGAAAAACGCAAGCCACATAAGAAATTATCCTTTGCTCAAGTGTGGGATCCCCAGTCGGTCGAACGGAGGTGCATTCAACAACCGACATCCTCGCGACTCCGAAATACTATGGCATTGAGTTGCGCGATGCTTTGCAATCCTAAGTGATCCTCTCTAATCGAGAACACATTCCAGAATTTCGGCCAACGTTTACTGAGATCGGTCGAGCACTGTATGTTATTTAGTACAATAACTTATGCAAGTTGCAAGCAGCCCATCCCCTTAGTGCGAAAACCTGCTGCCTTGTGTTTTGTGGCCAGGTTGTGCTCTGTAATCTCAGACGAATATTTCAGCCATCGTGTTCACTTCAAGCTCCAGTTTATTTGTCTTGGATGCAGCAAAGATGTTGTAGTTTGAGCAACTGCTGCTCCAAACTCGGACATACGATAATTGAAATAACATCTGAACCCACTACATCGAATTGAATTGAGGAATTGAATAAACCACCGCCTATCCAAAAGAGACATCAAGTGCCTTTTAACATAGTTTTCTTATTACGTTGGCAGAACCTTTGTGAAGATTAAGTAGAAGGTAAATACATATCGGACACATTTGACATAGAACGATTTGCCCTCAAGTCAGCAACTACTTGTTTACGTTATACCCTATAAAATATACAAATCACAGATGTCCTCAAGCATAAAATAGGTTTAAGGTACAGAAAAACATTTTCCAGTTGTTCGGTTTGTTAGTCAATAATAGCGACGGAAACCTAATGCTTACGCACAGGGAGTTAACGCATTTGCAATGTGCTTTTTGCCGCGTTGATGTCAATTCACCGGTGCCGTACAAGGTAGACACACAGTTACACACAGTTACGTTACATGTAACTCGCCCCCTTTCGCTCATCCGAAGCGTTACGATAACAAGACAAGGAAAGGCATATTAGGTTGAACATGGACCCAGTTCCTGCCAGAACTAATTAGCCTGCCTACATTTTTGGTTCTCTCGCGCCTGGCTTCAGTGGAGGCGTTTTTGACGCCGCCTAAAGAGGGCGGTCACAAGAGGGTGATATTAGAGGTCCATTTCCTTTTGACCTGACAAGAAAAGATTTAGCAATTGGATCCGTAGTGTCGGAAATACGCTTCTACACAATGACTATAATACATTTGGGCGTATTTGCTTCTAAATAGGTCGTCATAATTGTATAAATATTGCAGTTAATTAATGGCATTTTTCAATGGAGTAAGAAACACTCTGTATATGATTTGACTTCGAATATAAATTCTGAAGTTTGCCCACTCATAATAAAAATGTCTTGGTGTATTATTCAAGAAGGAAATGACTGAAAATCAGAGTAATTTTATGGCTAACATTTTTGCTACAATCAATTTTAATTTTGGAGCAGTTGCTAGGGTATGGAATGTGTTTGTAAAAGGAAATATTTTTTTGATCATAAGTCTGTACAGGAACAACTTTGAAAATAAAAGGTGTGCCTGATGCTTAGTAAGTGGGGGCTGTCTCCTCAGAGGCCGTTTTTACGTATTTTCTCAATTGTTTTGCCATATGTAATGATACATTGCAATCATTCACCTCGAAAAAGAAACTTCGAATATATGGATTTTCTCGAAAAACGCCACCTTTTATACGCCCCGTAAATTGCAGCACTCCGGCTAGCTGACATCATTAGTATCATGGAATACGTATACTTCTTTCCTGGAGCTGATGACGGCACAAACGAAATAAGCATTTTTTACCCGCGCAATCTTACCGTAATTGAGTCAGCCATTACTTTATTATTTGTCCCTAAATCTTCTCTGAATCAGTCGCTGCTGTTTTTATGGATATTAGAACAAAATCTGCAACGAAGCCAACGAATGTGTTAATGACCATGCAATCCCAGTGCATGTTTTCCGACTTTATTTAAACATGAGCGCAGCTTTGACGACTTCGGGCTTGGGAGAACATGAAAGTACACTAATTTCTCATGCGTAGTCGTCGATTGCACGGTCAGTATCAGAAGATATTAAATGTTCGCCGGGATCCCACTTTAAGTAGATGTCTACCGAAAAGCAATAGTATATGATGGCCGGTTTCCGCCTTTTTCAAAGGCCAATATGCCCGACGCCAGACAAGTGAGTAACTGCATGTCCAAGATTTACCTGCGATGACGGCTAAAAAGTGGATTATGTTAAGAAGTGTATGGCTGCAAACAAATCCGGTATATTTCTGTGTCACCAGGTCACAGATGGACTTTATAGCTTTGTCAGGCACAGCAAAGCGTCCGCCTGTGATTGTTCTAACTGCATGTAGCCATTAGATCAAGAAATCAAGAGAGATACGGCAAAATTCTGATATTATTAAGAAAAGAACACGTACAGCTCCCAAGTTCCATGCCACCGTTTTGCGGGACACACCCTTCACATCGTCGTCAGTGAAATGATGGGGTGTTAAGACGTTGAAACCAATCAACAATGTGCTCTCATCTGAAGAAATCTCCGAATGGTTTTTGAAATATTCATAAAAGTAAAAGAACTTTGCTGTGTTTTCTTTATTTGCAGACCCATTTGAACAAGCTCATACAGGTACCCACACTATGGCACTGTTTCGTGAGACTAGTTAGGTGTTTCTTGCAGGAGAATTGGCCGGCGGTCATTTTGCAGGAGGTTATATGAAATACTAGGTGGACATTGGAGACTACAATAGATGTGAGAACTCAGTCAATACTACCCAGAATTCTTAATTGAGTCTTCAACTGAGAAAATATTACTTAAGTAGTAGGGTTGTAAAATATACTGCCCTTCAGCAAAATCTCAATATGTTACATTTAAGTCAGGAAGTCGACTTTGTATCAAACTTGTTTTTAGCCGCCTAAGATAACTGCATTCTGTATAAAGGACTGCATAAGTAGGAAAAATTCTTCCTTTGATTTTTAACGGCCTTATAAATTAAAATATATTTCACAAAAAAAGCTCATTAAACTTTTAATTCTTTTGCTCGTTTGGAAGGGATTTACATATTAATGTGAGTCTATGCTTATAGGAAAAGTATTATACGGTATTAGAAACTTTTCCCATATTTCCAAATGATTTTGAACTTAACTTTTCGTTGCGCAGGCATTAATGATTTCCAAGCCGTAAGCTGTATTTTTTCCGTATGCGGAAAATCATAAATTTCTACATGCTTTTAAAAGAAAATCATATGGGACAAGTGAAATGTTACACCGAATTTCAGCCATAGTTTAAACTTTACAAGAAACCTAATTAAATGCGGCGTTTTGTGGACAGACATTTCATGGTCTTAAAAAGTTTTAAATAGCATCATGATTATATTTTAAAGACGACGGAATTTGCTACCTTAGGAGTTGAAGTGTGAATATTTTAATATATATTTTCTGCAAAATATGTTTGGTTTAATAATGGCATTGAAAATCAATGAGAATAATTCAGCCTGCCTAGGAAGTCATTTTTGCAAAAAGTATGTTTCGCTGGTGGCGAAACGATTCGCCATCACATAGTATTCGAAATATTTCTTGGATTTTTCACAACACTTTCTAAGTAATCTCTTAGGTTATAAAAGCATTTCGGAATTACGGTTAATAGCTCATGAGTAAGAACAAACCTTGTAAGGTATAAAGAAAACGACCAAAATTTAGGCTGTGCGTTTTCGGTCATGCACTATGCTAACAAAAGCTGTCTCGAGTTTCCCATAGTATATGTCTATTAACGCCTTTACGCACGAATTCATTTTTCTTTTTGACTAAGTTTAGGCACTAACACGGCCCAAACGTCCATTCAAAAAGGAAACTCGAAACTTTACAGTATTAAATGGCACCATAAATATATCGGGATATCTTCGAATTCATCGAGGACGTTAAAGACCTAAACCTTATCGTTGCGGTGATGTTTTCACTTGATTTCTCAAACGTG
Source organism: Spirometra erinaceieuropaei (assembly GCA_902702965.1). Classification (NCBI taxonomy): domain Eukaryota; kingdom Metazoa; phylum Platyhelminthes; class Cestoda; order Diphyllobothriidea; family Diphyllobothriidae; genus Spirometra; species Spirometra erinaceieuropaei. The sequence goes on from CACRXP010000261.1 coordinate 448,127, forward strand.
CTGGTCACGAAGACATTTGAGTACATGTGTGAATTCCCGTCAACCAATCACCATGAAATAGGTACTCCGACGAGCGCGCTCAAGAAAATATTACAAAAATGTTGCAAAGTGTGTAATTCCTCTTTTGACAACCAAATATGTAGAGAAGTAGACGGAGTTGCTGTAGAATCACATTTTGGTTTTCTCCCAGCCGATGTCTTCATGGGCAAATTAGAGAAGTGTCAGTTAAATGACCAAATCAATAAAGTGAGGCCCTACGGTTACTACATTGACAACATCATCGCAATTGCCACCAGAGGAACCAACATAATCACTTTCTTGGATGTCGTACATCAGGCACATCTGCAGATCAGATTTAGGTTGGAGGTGGAAAGTACAAGTTCCCTGTTTTTCCTTGACGTACTTTTAAGCACAAGAGCAGACGGCGGCGTTGGATGAAGCGTCTTCCGTGAGGACACCTGATTTGGACAAAGTATGAACTTTTACAGTTCCGCACCCCTTCAACGGAAACGTAATTTTGTCTGTTGTTTGACCTAAAGTGCTAGGAAATGTGTTCGACAGACAGCATTGATGAGGAACGTAAAATGATCCAGGACATACTCCGCGAGAACGGGTATCCTGGCATATTTATTTTTAAAGAATCTTGCCGAACTACCGGCAGCACTCATCCTACCGACCGCAGAAATGAAAACTTTGTGCCTCAAGGCCTCTTTTCCAGGGGACGCGATAAGTGAGATCCTGAGAAGACATCTTGACCCAGCCGTTACACGGACCCTCCCGGCAGTAAGAGTTCAGGCATTGTTTTCGACCAACTCCGTCTTACTGGAGGAAGGTAGGGATAGGCTACCAGCTCAGACCACCTCCATGTGCATTAACTCATTTACTTGGTACTGAGGAGAAGACTATATTGGTCGTACGCGTCGGCACCTATCCACAAGAATACGTGAACCCCCTTCCAGCATGGCTTAGGAAAGATGAAGTTAAGGGCATACACAGCCTTATCTTCACATATATAGCTGAGTCTGGGCATCATGTGGATCGCAACGAAGCCTTTCGTGTGATTTACTAGGTCCCAACTTGCTAGCCTAAGCGATTGATTTAGCGCTTACTAGCAACAGCAGAACAGACTCTCATCGAGCTATAGAGGTCGGTCCTTTCACGCTCGGCGTCTTTCGTGGGCCAGGATCGATTAACTGTATGCAGCACGTCTCCACGCGCGCCCCCCTTCCTACTCCCCTTGTGGCAGGGTTCAACCTAACTCTCACTGTCGGTGACTGTTTCCTATTCTCTCCTTCCTCCCCGCACTCTACTCACATACCCCGTTTGTTTGAATTGACGAACCGGAATCAATTAAAATTATCACCCACACTCTCAGTTTGTACCTCGTTTCAATACAAATGTACAGGCCTGATAATAATGTATCGAAAGTACGCGTAAGCTCGCTAACGGCTCATCTGAATATTCGATGCGTGTTTCTTTAAAAAAAGAATAAAACATTCTTTACGAAGTAGATGCGGCTTTTCTTCCATTGAGTGGCAGAGATCTTGAGAAGATTTCTAACTACTGACGATGGCTAATCGCATGACGACGAGACTAATGGAAGTTAACATGATTGGAAGAACTAGACGCTTTTATCTGCCGCCGAGGCATCTGATTCATGCGACTGTATTAATATGAAAAACAATGCAGGCATCGAGATTGATCACGATGACATAAAATGAATCCGCAACATGCTGCTTAAAGCTGAATTCATCATCAATAATATCTGATGTTCTTTTGCAGACCTAAAGTAACACTGCCGAACTCTGCTATATCCAAAACGTACTTTCCAAACTGACGTCGGAAAGGTAACACCGGACGCACAAAATATGGCATATCACTGTGCAGCTGAAAACTGCAGACTACACCATATGCTAGGGTAGACAACCAGGGCAGTATGTCCGTGAGCGTAAATGGAAATATTTTGGAATGTCGCACAGACCTTTATGGATAAGACGCGTGTCGTAAATGTCTTCATAGTCGCCTGAATGCCAAATCGTCAGATGAGCTTGCTGATGAGGATATCATCGAGAAGACAGTTGCTTCGTATAATGTTGTTAATGATGATATCCTACTACTGATATCCTACTACCTAGTAAACAGGTCTGCTAAAGATCTGACGGTGATAAAAACTAAATATTAAGCAAATTGTCAGTGAAAGCATAATTTTCAAAGGCAATTTATCGTCCTAATATTTGCGGGTTTGCACTCAGACAATTCGGTGAAGATCTTGTTTTATGGTTTGCATGCTTGTATACGTTTGTGCCTTCACTACACTAATGAGCATCAGTGACAATGTCTTGTTTCGCCTATTTTAGGAGTCGTTGAACATATTTTACACACTTATGCGTTCCCCACATGGCATGTCAAAAGACGAGACGTTCCCCAAGGGAGGTAAATTGAACGTCTGACGTTTAGAGCAGTGACTGCCATCATCCATCTTTAGAGAATAGGAAATCATACGGAGTACCCATCGAAAAATAACGCATAGAATGATAGCTGTGAACGCTTTATGAAACCGTGGTAAATTGACGAGAAGGCTTGGTTTCTTGTGTTGGCAACAGGACGAACTTTGTAATGGCATGTGTCGTCATCAGATTAAGAACTATGAATTTCAGCGCATGATCCCAGACGTCAGACATTCAAGTCACTCAGGAAAATATACGTAAAGCTTAGAAGAAAACTTAAGTTTTATCGTCATATCAATGCCCAATTTGTCACCAGCTCCATTTTAATTGGCGCAACCAGACAGTGCTTAATGATGACTGCAATAAACAGAAATTTGTTTAACATTCAAAAAATCCTATGGAGGACGAATCAGCCTATAAAAAATAAGGGTTTTACCAAGTAATTAGGGGTCTATTTAGCAGCGAATAGCGTAGACGTTCTACTTCATGAAATGTTAATGTAAATTCTACAATGTGCTTTTGATTCCAAAAGACTGCTTAGGTATATCTGTAGCACTAACTATCATGCAGTGTAACCATAATATATCTTAGTCACGTCGGGATGCCGGCTGTTGAATATGGCTTTTGGCCGTTCGCAAAAAATAACTGCTTAGCTAATATGCAATCTTCTCATTGATTTTCGGTGTCGTAATAAATTCAATTACACATTGCCCAAAATGTTTGCAAAATATGCTTGTATAGGTATTTGAAAAGATTTTGGTTTCTAATTACATTTTACATTAGGAGACAGGGTATCTGTCCATTTTAGAACAATTCCCAAATGCTGTTTTGGCCATCTGCCGATATAATTGCATTCATGGTTTATGGCAGTTCGACCATCGGTTTCGATGATGTCCACCGTGTGCCCCACAGTTGCAGCAGCAATGGGAGCAGGGACGGTGACTTAAGCAGGGGTTTATAGTGCCGGTAGACTTGCGTAGCATTTCCTACACTCTCTCCTCCTCGCTCGCCCGAGGCCGGTGACAAAACCGAGTCAAGAAGACCGGAGACAAGGGAGGCCGCAGGTGCATGGCTCGGACGGATCCTCACCTTGGCGTTCCACCACACCCCCTGGTCCACAAAACAAATGACCAGGATTTCAACCAATCACAACAGAGATTTGGAGGCTGGCACGGCCGAAGCCGCACCTGGGCGTGCCGCCAACGCCTGGCTCGGATCCCACACTGTGATGGGAATGCCATAAAGGCCACATTAACAAGGAGCCATTGCAGACTGACTCTCAGACCGCATCCCGTCAAGGAGGAGGTCCAAGTTACCCCGTCAGTTGGAAACCTTCCAAGCCACGGCTTTTAGCGCACCGTGATAGCTTCAAGCGCGTCAGATTGTTTATAGTGAGGAGAAAGTGCGCTGAGTCGTCGACCTCACTCTCCCTTCCCACTCCCACACCCCAGCCGCTGTCCGAGCCGGTCAGCAGACTGGAGTGGGGAATGGGCGCGGTGGCTGTCATGGTCGACTGACCATGACTGCGCGCGCCACCGCACGATCTGGCCCCCCATACACACAACACCAGGATTTCACACAACGGGGGTTGAACGGCGTGTCTCTCACTTGCGTGAGAGGGCCGTGGAAGGTGCAGCTTCAGCCCGTCCCCGGCCCACCAGTCCGTCACTCCACACAACACACACACACACAACGCGACGAACTGCGTGAACCGAGAGCGGACGTCAATCAGCAACCTTCCTATCCACGACGCTTGACGTGTCGGGATAGTCTCGGACTCAAGTCACCCGTGCAGCCGAAGCCGCATGGGGACCGAGTCGAGATGCGTACTTCCCACTTGCGTGGGAGGTGGCAGTTGGGTGCATGAGGTGTGTGAGTGTTGATTTCTGGTGGGGTGATGGTGGTGGTGGAGGAGGAAGGGAGTGAGTGAATGTGTGGTGTGACCGGCGGTTGTCTACCGCAGGTCGTCGTGGATGCGCATGTGGCCGAAAAGGCCCATGCGATGCCTGAAGGTGCGAGGGCAGTGTGGGCAGTGGAGGCGAGTGCGGTGGGTGTAGGTTGGTGCTTCACGCACTGGTTCGCCAGTCTCTGTGCGATGGATTCGCAAGTGACCGACCAGGCCGATGTGTGACGTGAAGGTACGGTCGCAGTGAGGGCAGGTGTAGTCCTGATCCTCATCGCTGGAGTCGTTCGAGGTGGTGGTGGTAGTGTCGGTTGTTGTGCGCGGGACAGTCGCCTGAGCGGCCGCCTTTGGAGCAGGGGGCGAGGAGGAGAAGGAGGAGGAGGAGGCCACATTCGTGAATGCAGATACATGACGTTTCATGAACGGCCATTTAACGGTATTAAAAAATCTCACAATTAGAAACTTTTCTAAAACCAAATTATACTCTTCTTGTGAGTATGAAATTGGAAGAGGACGTGATTTTCTAACGAATAAGTAAACGAATGAATATTTGTATTCATGTTTTCCATGAAATATAATTGAATTTTCAAGGGCATCGAAAATCAATGAGAAAATTGCATACTAGTTAAGTAGTTATATTTTACAAAATATAGATCTTGCATGCAGTCGAAAATAAGTTCTTTCGAAAGCCGACACCCTGATGTAACTGGATCATTATGGATTTATGCTGCATCATAATTATTTTTACAACACTACTTAATTTATCTTTTCGAAACGAGAACGCATTTCGAAATTTTAGTGGACATTTCATGAGTTAGCACATCTACTGTAAATCGCATATTAGTCTGCAACATTCAATTGACAACCAGAATGCTTAGTATGGATGCTCTTCGGTAAAACCTGAGTAAAAAGAAAGTCCATCCTAAATATTTGTCTTAAAATTTACTCCACAACACATAACTTTGTCCCTATCAACTTCCAAGATTCCTTTACTAGTTTTGTTGGTGATGCCCAAGAAGTACGACAATGGAATGCAATTTATCAGTCAAAATGTGGCCTTTATAGTTGACAGTTCTCCGGTATTAAATATTTGATAAACTGTTTAGTGATTGTGTTAAGCAAAAATATCAAAATACAGCCAGAAGAAGTGATTAGAGATATTATAAGAAACGTAAGCATGTATGCAGATAATGAATTATTAACAGCATCAAGGAATCAACAATTCTAAATGTTTGGATACTGCAGTCAGGATTAATTGCGCAGTTAGGTCGGCCTTCCTCCATAAAATAAGATAACGACATGCTCATACAGTTTAAAACAAAAATCAAGAGGTGGGCTTCTTATCTGTAAGTGACATGTCCGAAAATTTATCCCCGGCAGTTAACATTCCACCGTGATAAGCCATGTGCTGGGTGTTGAAGAAAAGATAATTGGTTAGAAGGAACTACCAAGAATATATGTAAACTAGGTTGCACAAGTCTCCGTCATATGCCCGACCTTTTTCCCGCTGCGTGTCTATTTGAAAGCATAAATCATGCCCAAAATAGAGGTAGCTTGGAAATGTTTGCTTTTTATTTTCCTTATAAATTAGCTGCGAACTCTAAACACAACAGTATATACTAGGGTCTACAGCGCAGACTGAAATTTGGTGTATGCATATCTGGGTCGAAATCCATCAGCCATGGCGGATAACGGAGTAATGTCCGTTAGGGCAAGGTGATACCATACTATCAGCACAGGCACTAGCCAAAAGCCTATGCACGCGCGTTTTGTCGAGGTTTTTTCGCCGTATGGCGCAGCTGCAAGGGATTTGGCTCGTCAATATGTCAGCCAGCGTTCCCTGTGTGTTTTCTGGTAGATACTCCAATTTATAAATTGTCGCTTTTTAATTTTCTGAGAATTTTTCTACGAAGTTGTAGTAGTTCAGTTTATTCAAGGTCTATAGGCTCAGACCCAGAATTCTATACATGAATATTTGGCCCAAAGTCCATCAACCACAGCGGGTATCCACGTAAGATTCATTAACTGCCGACAGGCAGCTAGTAGTATAATTTAGGGTGATATCACCTTGCCCTAACTATAAAAATAGCTGCCTGTCAGCGGTCAATGAATATAACACGGCTACCCGCTGTGGCTGATGGACTTTGGCCCAAATGTTCATGTATAAAATTCTCGGTTTGTGCCTATAGACTTGAATAAACTGCGCTATTCCCATTTCGTAGATACTTTCTCAGGAAATTAAAAAGATGTAATTTCTATTACTCCCAGACAGGCAGCTAGTAGTATATTTTAGGGTCACAAGATGCCATACTAGCAGCATAGGGTTAGCTCAAATACCCACGCACTAGTTTTGTGGATATCCTGCCCATGCAAAATATTGACAATTGTACGTAGCATGCGTCAGATTTAGAAATAGTAATTGGGCGTTCCGAGGAGAACCAAAACTACTGTCTATCAGCGATAATTTTGCCGTATGTGGTGCGTGGATATTTAGAGTAATGTTACTGAAAAAATGCGGACAATCGCATAGAACACAAGATTTTCTACCAGTAAAACCGTAACGTAGGGGTTGGCGAGGCTTAAAGATGCTGCCTGATTTGCTAAATCTTTGGCTAAAGAGGGCAATAGTCAGCTTCCGTTGTGCACTGTTAGTTATTTTCTTAAAGGTGAAAATCCACCGGAATGATCAGCATGCCACCAGTGCAGTTGCATTCAAAGTTACCTGACTCAAGGACTACATGTAAAGTATAAACCTGAAGGAAGGATCATGTTACAAACTAAAATAAAAGCTTCAGTTTTGCGCGCACAAACCAAAAGAGAAATAGAGGAAGGAGCTCAAATTCCACGACATAACTTACCGGACTATTCTGCTTCTACATTATACAACTTACATTACAGTAGATGTGCCAAATCATGAAATGCTTACCAAAATTCTGAAATGAGTTTTCGAATTAAACGAATTATTTTTGTGAAGTTGTAATACTAACCACTGTGCAGCAGAATACCAAGATAGCTCAAATACTGTGACAATTCGCCTACAGAACGAACGTTTTTGGCGGCCTAAAAATTGCACTTCGGGAAGAACGCCAACTTAAGTAGTATGGTTTTTCCACTAATTTCCGATGCCACCTTAAATTAAAGTATATTTAATAAAGAACACGCAAGACTATATTTGTCCCCTCCTATTTAAGTAAAAAGTGACACCATTAAATATTATGCTTGAAGAAAGAATATACATCGGATTAAGGAATTCTTTTTAGTTCCCGAATGATTTTGAATTCGACCTGCCCGTACACTTGCATTCGGGGATTCCAAACTACAGACTGTATATTTCCCGTGTATGAAAAATCATATAATTTTATTCACCGTTAACCGGACACCTGTGGGGGTTCATAAAATATATTATTGGATTTAAATAAAATTTTGAACTTTGCTAATAACATGCGTAAAGGCATGGTGGATGTTTTATGGACGGACATTTTACGCTCGCACAAAATCTCAGAAAAAAACGCTTTAAAAACCGAATTATGTTTCATGTATAAGAATAAAATTAGAAAAAGACATATTTTACACCGGAAAGATTAAGATAAGAAAATTTGTTCATGCATGTTTTCTAGGAAATTATTTGAATTCATAAAGACATAGCAGTCTGTGTGATAACTCCGTGCCGATTAGATATTCAGTTTTACCGAGTATGATCTTTGCAGGCAACCGAAAAGAAGTTCTATTGAAGCCCGACACCCTGCAGTAACTGCAGAAATTATGCTTTACGGCCATTATTCTTACAACGGAATAGGGGTACGGCTTCATGAGGTAACTCAAAATACTTTGCGCTTCTGAAAGTTTTATTTTTTTTCATTGATTCGCTCTGGCGTCTAATCAAGTCGCATACCTATAAAAAGTATGCTTTTCGATTAAGATTTATTATAAATCATTACCATATGTTTGTATTTGTTACTCTATTCGACATTTCACTATATCCAGTCGCAGATGCTACGCAGACTATAATCCAATAGAAGCGTATTCGTAAAGCACAAGACGTTTTGACAACACACAACCCGTATAGGCGGGATGTCCTGAGTTTACGCTAACCAGCAACTAACTCACGCGCAAGTCATTGTGCCTACATGCTGTGGAGCACGCAGTGGGCATCGTTGGTCAGGATGATCAAAATGTCGTACTCTGCAGTGCGCACACGTCAAGAACTTATTTCTGCTCTCAGAACGAATTGTCAAATCCAGTCTCTGATAGCAACTTACATTAAGGTATACAGTAATTGCGACTCTAGAACCTGAGCCCATTTCGTCTAGCAGTGGACACTGCTCAGAATATTGTTACGCTGTTAATGCTAAAAACATTCACTTTTTGGTAGATTTCCATATTGATGACTCGAAGGGAGGAAGGTTTTGACAACATTTTCGTTTGTTTCGGCATTGGGAATGGAATTAGAGGTGGTGGACACGATTTCCTAGGCAATGTCATAAATTTAGGCTCGTCTTGGGATAGTCCGCCTTGGTAATGCACCCCCAGACGACGAGTGTGTTCTCCCTATTTATTGCAAAATCAGCATGTATGACAGCAGCGAATGCCGTCGATCCTTCTAGCGGTTTTTCAACAAAATAGGTTGAAAACACCAATAAAATGTGAAATACGAAGTAAATGTAACGAAACGCCTAAAGTCTAGTCATGGCGAACCAATAATACTGGCCAAAATGTGAAGATGAATTTGTAGTTTTAAGCAAAAATGAGTGCCCCAAGAACCACTTAAGGAGAAATGTATGTTGATATAGGATGGAATCTGGTACCAGCATTTGAAGAACGTCTCAGCAATGTCTTTGTACACATAATATATGATGAGAGGAGGAGGACCATCAGCACGCTTTCCTAAATGCACCCGTCAGCCGCAGAATTGTTGATACATAAAGAACAAAGTTTTTAAGAAGGCAAAAAGTAGGACGCAAAATCGAACACAACCGCAACCACCCAAAAAGACAAAACGTGTTATACAAGGACGCTATATCGGCTATATTGAGGCGCATTGCAAAAAAAAGTAAACGATGATGCTTAACATCAGTGCTAAGAAAGGGTGTTAAGAGAAGATGGAAACCCAAACAACTCAGGTAGGCTATGCATGCGTAGACGATAAGAGCGGCTACATTGCACAGACCAAAAAGTTGGACATGTACTTCCGAATCTACGGGAGGATTCGTGGGCTTCAGACTCATACTCGCACGACATGGAGTTGAAGTTGAAAACAGTCAGGAGCAAACCAACAGACGCTCGCAAACAAAAACCTACTTCTACGACAAAAATCGTCTGGGCTGGTTAAGTGGACATTTATTGACAGTGATAGCAATAATGTTGTTATAGCATATGACAATAATACCGTGCTAAAATCGGTTAGTTGAAAGAGCGATTATTACAGGCACATCGAAAACATCTCAAAACAGAATTTTCCTATGTCTTTATCAGCATTTGCGCTTACTTTTACAAACTAAGCACCCTACAGTCCCTGCCATTATGTGCTACCTATAAATAACCCGCCAATAAGCCATTGTGTGTTAGTATGCTACAGTCAGATTGCAAAGGCGATGCTTAAGATAGGCGCCAATCAGTGCCATCGCCGCGAGAAGAAAGCCATTCTAAATTCCCGTCTCAAAAGTGCAAACCACTACCCATAAATTATTTTTTCTACACATCGGAAATTCCGTTAAGAATAGCATTAATGATGTCGCGGGAGTACTTTCGTTGCTGGGTATTGGACCGATCACACATGTGTCTTATATTGGAAATGCCTTTGATATAAATCCCAGTACCTAATTTATACCTATAAGTTAAATGTTAATAAATCCTCACTGTAAAAATTGATTTGATATATTGTCTAACGACTATTTAATTGCAATGTAAATTAAGCATTAGCAATGCAAAAAATAAAAAGCATATAAACGCAAAATGCCAATAACGGAAAACATAATACTGGCGAATTCATTTAATGACATGAGGACATCAAGACTCTGGAAACTCGACGAATATGTCCTCTTCCAGAAGGACAACCCCGACTACCATCTGCCGACGGGAGGACCCAATTTCCTGCAGTCAACCTAACCCCAACAGAATATTTAGACAAGCAAGGATCGCATACGTGAACACCGTTTTAACGGCACAGAATCTCAGACACATAGGCCAGTGATCAACGTGACAACATTCAAAACTTGTCATGAAGTTGCAAGAATAGGGGATTCGAAAGCCGACAACCAAACCATTATCGCATAAAGACTAACCGTCTCGATGAAATGGCGACCGCTTATTTTATGGGCAAGCGTTAGCATAGCCACAGTATCACATAGATTCTGCAAACACTGATGCAATAAGGAGCCGTATCTAGTGCCGGCTCTGATGATCTCTTCGAGCATGAGTCCGAAACGCAAAGCAAATAAAATTATACTTCTAAACTACTCCGCTGGTCACACTACTAACTCTGAAAATTAAAGCAATTTGTCGGTGTCCTTGGATTGCAACTGATTTGTCTAATATAAAAGGAACGACATACACGGCAAATAAATATGCATTATGTTTGAGTCATTGGGAGAGTGTTGGCCAAATGGACGCGCGACATATGTCCTTTAATTTTAAAAATATCAAGTCTTTTCAGAGATATATGCCGAAAAGGAAGTTCGGGGAAATACGAATGTCGTACCGCGTCAGATGTCGCGATGCGAGATTCCGGAATTGGACTGGTACGCAGTGATCGCGTAAAACACATTCAACAAACAATGTTAGCACCAAATGACAGGATACGCAATTGTCTCAAAACAGGATTGAGCAACAGATGGTACACGAAGCGTTCACACCGACAAAGAAGTCTTTAGAAGGCAAGCACATCAACGCCGTTCATAGAGAACGCAGTCCGTTTTAGGATGCTGTCAGACTATGAACTTCATGAGACCTTTTGGGCAAGACTTTGCAACAATCTGCCTGCATATAACTACCCTTTTGATGCCCTGATTCTAATTTAGAACACGGATGCGCTATTTATGGCACACACGGAGAGCAGCAAATGCAGACTAGGGCAGTTTGCACTTCCATCCACATTGTGAAATTACGAAAGTGTATGCTATGCTCAGAGCCTATGCGCAAGTTTAGAGCTTAGGAAATAATTCGTACTTCTCACCTTTTTCGGATACAGATTTCCTCATGAGAAAGGATATTTGCGAGCACCATCTATTGTCAGAAAGCTAGAGTAAGGGGTCCAAATACTTGGGTATTATTTTCGTTTGAAATTGTCCGCAGTTTTTTAGCCGTTTTATCGTGTCCTAATTTGTTTTCTCATTGCGTCTGCACAACCCGGGTGGATCTGCAATAAAACGGTCTGTGCGCAGTAAAGTCCCAGGAAAGTACGGATTCTGTTAGCGTTTGTTTAGCCGCTCACATTTGCTTCGCATGAGATCGAATTTCTTCACAGGTGGATTTTATAGATATGGTTTGCTTGCCTTGGGCTGACAACGCGAATTGCCAGAACCTAGTAACATATGGGTAAAAACTCCACTGTTTCCTTCGTTAACGGTTTGGTGACGTTCTCGCCAGTTGAAAGTCTAAACATGCAGCCTTATCTCCTACAGCCCCATTTCTAGCAGTACGCAAACTGAAATATTTACAGTCACTACTTCTACGCCATGTTAACACAGTAAACTTGTCTCTGGAATAATAATTGTTTCCCTAATACATATTTCATAACCGTAGACTTTTCTCGACCTTCAGAGATCCGAATCTGAAAACAATCCGACTGTTCTTCTGACGTGTCCAAAGAAGACGTCTAAAACAGCAGTTCACGACTTTGATGTACAGCCACATGACCGTTTTTCTTTCCCAACTGGAAATCAACTTGATGGGGAACAAATCCTAACTTCTGACATCAGTTAGTTGATTTACATGTAAAAGAAGAAATAGAGCACCTCTTGGAAGTCTTGGCCACTGAGAGCGGTTAAGGCTGATGCGGCGAAGGCAAGTTTGTGTTTCAGGCATTGTTCCAGTCTCTTTGCTATGGATTCGCAAGTGACCGACCAGACCGATGTGTGCGTTAAATGTGAGATCACAATGGGGACAGTAATGTAGCGAGTCTACATCCATTGTGTTACTGATGTGGCGGAGGTTGTTTAGTGACAAGTGCAAATTGTGTGCAGTGGTGATGGCCACAGCAGTCCCTGCAGAAGAACCTGATGTTGGGGAAGATGGTAAGGAGTACTTGTCCAAATTATTTACATCGACTGACACATCTAGAAAAGTAAAGGAAAACAATGAAGCCCTCCGTGGACATAACCTCCCATCAACATTACCGAACTTCTTCAGTGCCCATCGGTTGCCTGAAGCATCAGTGCGCTCATTTTTTGCTAAGGTCTGCACTTGTTCTGCAACTGGCAGTTAAGAGAATGACGTGTTCCATATCAGGGCCGACAGTTCGTGCATTCAGCATACTAAAAGGAAGCATGCGTCTGTTTGTTTTTTCTCTAATTATTCAGCATTTGAAGAATGTCTGTGCACTTCAGCCCATTTCCCGCGTTAGCATCGGATAGTTTATCTAGAGGAAGAAGCTCATTATTTAGGTTTGTTTTTAATTAATATATAGAGACACTGAAAATCGCGCGCACGGTTAGATAATTTGCGTTCAGCATCCTGACTAAAACAACTGCGCAATAAATCGCTGATCTTCTAGAAGAGAAAAGTGAATTTCGCTTCGTTAATTAAGATATACGTTTTCATGCTATTTTAAAAACACTAAATTTAATGCGACGCATGCCGAGCATAATGGAAAATGCTATTCTAAAGTGGTGTCTCCGTCAAGTATATTTCACACAGCATGCCCTGACACATCTAAAATACCAAAGGCGATAATGAAATGTTTTAATGACATGCGCTTTATTTCAGGTTATCTCTCAGGATTGCGACTATAGACCCCGCGTTAGCTCAACTTGGTTTTTACTGGATATGTTTTTTGCCAATAACAGTGCAGCATTGCACATTGTGTTCATACCTTCCCTCTCAAAGGGCATCGGTCGCACAGCAACTCTGTCATACGACTCCGGCCATCGCTTCTTTCAAAGTAATTTGAATACCCAAGATCAATTTACTGGCATGAAACTGTGCTAATTTTTCATGAAATTAGACTGACCGAATTGCCCTTCCAAGTATCATCTGTAGGAAAGCGCCGTCGTGGGCATATTTTTCGTTGAGTAATTTAATTTGTCAAGTGAGCATTGATGCGGAAATTTTGGTTGCGAAGATAATGAAGCATTTGTTAGGTAAGATTTCTGAATCCAATTTATTCAAAGGAGCCGACTGGTCGTTGTGGCAAATCCAAGTACTCAGTCTTACCCAATTTTCTGTTATTTACTACACAACAGTTCATGAAATCATATTGGTAAATGCCTTTGAGACGCTAAGTAAAAGAATTCGTTCGTAGGGAGCAGTTTAATGCGATTTTTGGCAAATTAATTTAGTAACCATGGGACATAAGATGAGCATGCTATCCAGTTAGATAAACTAGTTAGTGTGTGCAAACGGCATTTCTATAGGACTTAAGTATTTCATCATATTGAGCCCTGCTGATTACCAAACCTGCCAATGAAATCCCACTCTTCTTTATGGAATTTCAGTTATCTACTGGTTAATTACGTTTTCTCTCGCCTTAATGCGTTGGCACCAGTCGCCTAAATAGTTTTAGTAATTATAAAATAGTCATCTTTGCGTACAGTTAGGCCAAAATCCGACAAATGAATATAAGAAAAATCTGGGTTATCCTATCGCACTTAGTTTAAAGTTAAGGCTTATTTAAACAACACTTTGTACTGTCCAGTACAAGGATGCGAAGAATAAAAATAGTTTTAAGACAGAATGCTCAAAAATTCTGTGCCTCACTATTATAAAAGGGTGTCTTATTTAATTTTGATGCCACTAAAGAGATTCAGCACTCTGTCTGTGAACATGAATAATTCCCTAAGAGGCCATATGATACTGTAAAGTTCTGAACTAGCAGGCTATCGCGGTGAACAATAATGTCGTTACCCGATACCATACATTTTATCAAAATGTCTATTTCAATGCAATAAATTACGTGTTTCAAATCTTTATTCAGACCATGAATGCCAATTCTTAAGTGTAAACCTTCCGAGAGATCGTTGTAAGATATAAGTGCTTAAATTTACTTTCGTATAAATTTGCATGTGTTAAGACTCCAATCTTAGGAGTGTGCTGGCACAAGTTAACTAAGTTACGGTACCATCGTCGATGCGCCGTATTTTTACATATACATATTTATTTATTTATATGTATATCATTAGTGTTTATTCTTGTGTAATCACTTTTGTGTGATTACTTTGATGATCTATTTGGTGAAAAACGGCGTGTGAAATAGTACGAAACCTTAACAGACTTTCGCGAGGCAGTCCCGTAGCCAGACTTCTGAACAACAGTTATAAAGTTAGTAGATGTTCTTTTGTCCTGAAGTCTGTCTACTCTTGCAAATCATATTTAATTTTTTCCTTTTTTCGTAGTTTGCAATCAAACCCCCCTTATTGACGATATACATGGACTCTTCATGCCGCTGCAAATGTTATCTTCTGTCAAATAAAACGTAACTTATTGGAAGAAAGCCATAAACCCTCATTCCAGTTTACCCAAGGACTAATTCAATAACGACACAGCAATGTACAAATATAAACAACCTGTCATCAGAAATGTGAAACAGTTCATGATTTGCACCTAACAAATTCATAACGGCAAAAAGCGATAAAGGTATCGGGTTTCCCCAACCTCCGTTGAATGCTGTCGCTCTTGTTATGACTATGGTCAGCTAGTCATAAAGTTCAGACGACATCTACAAAACTGGCATTTTTTACCACCTATAGTTTTGTAGTATTTGCACATACACACTAGAGTGCCGAGGGATTTAGAGCGGCGATGACCTAAACTATGTAGTCCATAACATGCTTACATAGTATTCAAGAAACTGTCAATGGCAACGTGATACAGCACTGTACACAGTTATAACGACGGTATGCAGCGGTGGTGACAGCAAGCGTGCACGGAAAATTCTAAATTTTTGGAATCGGGAAGAGCATCCGGTCAAATGCAACACCCTTTGCCATTGTCAGAGGCAGCAAATGACTACTACATATCTCCGATTCAGCCAAAATAATTGAATCTTCTCTTAGCATCTTGGCAGAGAAACTTGTAGAATGTGCTCTGTGGTCCACCATTGGAAAAAAAGTCCCGTTTTCGAAAGCCGCAACAGAACGCTTGCCTCCAAACAGTTCTGAGATACGTTTTAACATGACTTTGGCAGCATTGCAAGATGATTCTGCTACCGTAGCCAACATGGAAAAGATTTTACTCTTGGTTAAATGTAAGAAAGATCTGAGTCACAAGGATGAGCTAAAAATCAGCAATGATATGCGCGCCTTAACAGCGAACACGGTTTTAAGAAAGAGGCAGATGTGATACAACGAGTGATTTTATGCATTTATCGGACTATTCGACCGATTACAATGTTTGTCTGACATGCAAACTGTGCCCATATTTATTTTAACAAATATCGTCACGACATGCTTTGGGGCCGTATTCTATAACTTAGGCGTCTGAAGATATTCAGATAACTTAGAACTAAATTCCACTCAATAAACGTTTTTTGTTATAACGCAAAATATTGAAAAACACTAACTTTTTGAATTAAAAAATCTCAACAGACGACTGAAAATTAATTGTGTATTATTGGACTGACTATAGGACACATGACATCCACAGCGTTGCTAGTTTAGTATCTGCATTATACGGCGAAAAGATAATTACGGTTGAACATCGTACACATCGAACTCGCAGAGGCATATTTAGTTTAATCGCACTGCATATGAGTAGAAATCATTTGCGAGTAATCGGTTCTTCCCTCGAAAAACATTTCGACGCTGGGGCGTGCAAGAACGTACAATTTGCGAAAATCCACCGAATCCGAAACACGTAGAGAAAACAAGCAGATGCATGGTTTCCTTTATTATTCCTAACGCGCAAACTGTCGACACGGATACAGGGCACGCCATCCCTTTAGCTGTCTACTCCGGAACATATGCAGATACAAATGAAATAGGCGAGCGCTGATGCTTCAGGCAACCGATTTAAACAGAAGTTTTTGGCAGATGTCCGTATAACAATGGTGATGGGAGGTAACGCCTAATTTAAGCATTCCACGAAAGGGGCTTCATAACTTTCCTTTGCTTTTTCGAACCAGTCAATCCGTGTCAGTAATTCGGACTCATTTCATATCACATTGATTTGTATGTGAGTAAAGAGCAAACGGCATGCGCCTTTAAATAAGGTAATAAACTGCTATTCTAGCCGCCTCCTT
>CACRXP010000261.1:476765-492253 GCA_902702965.1 Spirometra erinaceieuropaei
ATAAGCCCTCGGTATGACGGCACAATGTTTAATATCTCCTTTCGGTCTGAAAGAAAGCAATCAGCTAAATGTCCCTGTTGAAAATATCACAAGTCTTGTTCATGCACCCCAATTGCCGTCGTTTTAGCAGAGCCCATATGGCCTAGTCTTCTCTCATATCGTTATAATTGATATTCAAATTTCAACGTTCCCTTGGCATCCAGGCTGTGGTCAGCACGCGCCAACTGGGAGGTGTCGGATTCAAATGAAGATCTAGCCTCTTGATCCTTTGTTTAAACTTGACATTGCCTGCCGTACAAATGAAACATGGGTTGAACCGGCAAATAAACTGATCGATTCCTCGGCGGCCAATTAGTGAAATGCTGTCGGAAATTATGTATTGATTTCCCATAAGGACGTGTTAGCCAAATTAAATTGAAATAATAATGTTTTCTCAGCACACCATGCTAATATTTCCACCTTCGAATGCAAATCCTACTGACCGCCTACAAAAACCTCGTTTAGTAAGATAATCAATTATGATGCATATTCTCCATTTTGCCGATATTATTGTAAATTTACACACAATTTATTGAACTCTCTAACAAATTCTCTTTTTATATATTTATTTGTCAAAAATTACCTCTGTTTTAAGTTCTTTATTTGGTAAAGTGGAACTTGTGTCGACCAAATAATTTTAAGCATTGTCTGCCGTTACGTTTGAATTCAGATTTTAGTTTGCAAAAATATATAATTCTCATGCAATTAAAGCTATCCATTCGTCTGCTATATATGAAATAAGGAATTTAACAATTATGTAACTTAGCACTTAATTCAACATATTTAGATACTTTATAAGGTAAAGAAAAAGGCGGCTAAGTATGATGCTATGTGGGTCAGCAATTTGAAGCATGAAAACTTGTGATTATCGGCTTATGGGACATCTCTATACCATTTCATGCAAGGCAAAGTTAATTTCCTACGCAATTTAATTTTAAAGAGTACACGAAAATGCGATTTTGATTATGTTTATTGAACCAAGCATGCGTTTTGGCAACGGGGTTGCCTTGAAACCCCATTCTGCCGTGTCTGAAACAACTTAGCAGTATGCTGCTCGATTATTAATATCTTCGCAGCAATTCACTAATCTTGAATAACGAGAAGCGCATTGCAGAACTTTGCCATGCATTGCATAGGAATAGTGATTGATTGTTCTTTGCCGAATCTAAAACCTTATCTCTGATGCTGTAGCTGAGATATGTGCTTCTTTTTATCTCAATGGCATGCCACGGACAGGCACAGTAGACCACGTCATCCAAGCATCAAGGTCCTCAGTATTTTCAACAAGCGCTTTTCTGGGACTATAATGGAAATTCTACTCAAAATTTGTCACAAGCGAGTTCTTGGAAAAACAGGACCGTTTGTTCCTGTACGTCTGCTTTGCATTTTTCTCATAGTCACCGTAATTGAAGAGAGCATGAAAAAATGACCCCGTCCAGCGACCAAGGCCAAGGTGGCATTTGCTAGGAGTTGCCAGTTTAGTTTGGATAATTGTCGACTGGAACATTTAAATACCGAGCCTATTTCGTTGACTAATTAAAACATCGTTATGGAACAACACGAAATTTTCCCAAATTAAATCGAAGTCTCATTTTCGGGGCGAGATTTGCCTAGATGTAACGTCATACAGTCGGTTTACATCCTGCTGTCTACTAACCACAAAACGCCGTTTCTGTCGGTATCGACATATCGCGTAAGCTTTTGATGCTAAAACTTGATGAAGGCCGACTGATCATTCTTATTAGTTAGGCGCAGGGTTATCCTAAAACTATAAGCGATCGAGCGCGAAATTCAAGGAAACACTTGTTACCGTGTTCTAGAAAACCCTCCCACAAGGGGATTTATTGTCGTATATTCCAGCTCGATGTTTTTTACAGGTTTAAAGGACTGCCCTCGGTTGGAGTTCGATAATTGGCCGTGAAGAGGGAAGAGGAATCTGTAAACCCTAAATTCGTTTTTCCTTATTAACGTAAGAATTTTAAAAACGCCAGTTTTCCTCAGAGATTCGCTCCTTAACATTGTAATGTTTCTTCGTATCGTAAAATTTCTGACTCGTATCTGCATATTTCACTGATGATGTTCTCGATCGATAATCCGAAACTTCCGGCCAGCAATTTTTTTATTGCATTGATCGCATCCTCTTCTATGAGCACAAGCGCTATCCTCTGTTCCTCAAACAGGAAACAAACTTCTCGTACAAGGGCTTTAGTTAATTGATTATATGATACTCTAAATTCCAAGCTCGGCAACTTCAGATGTAAAAACGCTAAATGACATACCCAAACTACTAACTTTGCTTCAGGGTCGTCAGTATGAATTGAAAGTAAACTTGTAAGGTCATCTTAATAACAAAGCTACGGTCAATGTCAGCGAGAGTTTAGATCAGAGAATCGTTTTTCCCGACAAATGTTAATGCGTTTGCAATTACTATCTTTCTTACATACGGCGAATCATCTAAACCACTTCACTCGAAGTAAGAGAATAAAGAGGGAACCAAGTGCATTCAAACGGAGTTGATGAAAGATCATTTGCAATTTGATGGTATAATTTGAGACGTCTGTCATTCAAACGAACACAGAGCATCGACATGAAGTTGTGACTTGAGGATGTGGGGGAATTTTTTGCTGCTGCTATTTAGTTCGGCATCTTGTCGAATTGCCTCCAGCGAAAATGCACCGAAGGTTTTCAGAAAGGCAGCAAACATCAAACCACTTTCTATTTTCCACAAGAACCCTGCGTTGTTGCTGCAATATTTTGAGCATCACCATAGCAACCCAGAAGAAAAAAACGTCTGCGCCCCATTATTTCCGAGACTAATTAATGCAGGACGGCTATGGGGAGGCCCTTAGAAGTCGGCATTTATGTTTCGCGCAGGAGGAGAGCTTAAAATAGATAATGAAACAACCTCGGGAATATATTAGGCTCTTCAGTATTTTTAGGATATTTCAGAGGCGACCTAAAAAAACGCGGAATTGAGCATTAGAATTTCATACCAGCCCAAAGCTACAATGTGTAACAGTGTCATAAGACAAGAGCACTGAGTAAGCCCACAATGTAGTCTGGCGTGATATATCGTCTTTCGTGCCAAAACCGCTCCTTCAGTCACAAAGACCAGGCTGAGCGCGTGCTCGGATCGCGCATACACGAGAATAAACTTGGCGGGTCTCACGTTGACGCATTATTAGAAGTCACTGCTCACATCTTCTGAACGGGCCATAAGTTCAACTGCACAGCTCTAAAGATGGTGGCCTATATCGTATTCAAAACAGGTCAAAAATTGATTAGTCATTAGGCCTCGGACAGCGACTCAACCAACCGATGTGTTGATCTGACGCCCGCTTTTACAACTCCGCATAGTCACATCCAGAGAGGAAAGTCTGTTCACCGGTTTTCTAACTTGCGATGTTACCGCCACTATATTTGCCGCTGTTGCCATGTCGGACAATGGATTCCTATAGGATTTTGAAAGCTTAGAAGAATAAACAAATGGCTCTGGTGGTCGTTTCCATCGTTTTTGATCATGCACATACTTGAAACTCACAAAATTGCATCTATGCTTGAAAATATATGCCGCAACTAGGCCTCGGTTGTGTCCGGCTAACAATTTTTACTCTCTGTTATTTAAACGGTCCATATTTAGGGAAATTTCCGTTTGTTACAGCCTACGTCCTGTTTAACTTTTCACCTCTTAATGTACAGAAGAATGTTAAACTCTAGAACACATCCGGCGATAAGACTTATAGTGTATTTTCCATTTCAAGAAGGGGCCCCATAAATCCGAATGCCTGGCTTGCTCATTTGATTAGCCAAAGAACCAGTCGCATACTTGAACACAGGTTCCTTTGCCGAGGACACTTTACAAAGGCATTTCAAAATTCGGCGCTAAGTGGGTGGAGTTCCATTGCGTCAGCGTTCCCTCAGAATCTCTCGGTATTTTCAGGACACCCAGAGCAAGATTGCGTTTATGAGACTAAATGTGCTGCCGGGGTACTTCAGAAGGCCTTATGTTAGACGAGCGCGTAATTCCCCGCGCGTAGAGAGGTCATCTTGTGTGTGCTGTACATATATCGAGCGCACACTTGGTGAAAACTATCTTAGGGACCAATAAGAACATGCGATTCGGCCTGAGGTTGTTGGGTGCCGCGTGTTGACAATCAGTTTTTGAGTTAGTTACAGTGATGAAATCAAACATGGCAATGGTACTACGTTTAAGTGGTTATAAAAAATATGCAAAAAACCGAGAAGACCAAGAGGTAAACCAGGCTCTACGTCAAATCTTACCGTTTTCTGAATAAGTCTAAGAGGCTGCCTTTGATCATGGCTGTGGGAAACGGGCAAGAGGGAATGGAATAAGACAAATCCCTCTGCGCACGCAGTTGTGATGCCAAATGACTGTGTATAAACTACGAAACAGCTCAAAGTAACCAACTAACACTCTTAAGTGTGATCGCTCATATTTTAAACATTCACATGCAATTCATCACGTGCCAGCAATCTGACGTTAATGAAGAAGATTTTTTTAAATTTTGACCATGGAAAACCAGAAAATAAAGTTCAAACCGTGCGTAATCGCGTACCGCCATATTTACTTCTGTGAAGTTAAGTAGTAGCTATTTAGTTAAAATTCTATTAAGAATTTTTAAGAAATAAAAGATTAGGAAGTGGCTTTTCACTCAACCTCAAACACTAGGTTAGTTTTGTTATTAGTTACTGGTTCTCTGCTTACGTGCTCTTTTTCTTGCAAATAATGAGCAAATCTACCGTCACCTATGTCGTTATTTAGCCCAACGACACATCGTGCCGTGTGCGTCAACGAAGATTTCGTGACCTAGAAGATGAAAGGTACCATAATTTACGAATTATCGATAATCACTCAAAAACGGCACCAAAGCATGCATTCGGTATATTTATAAATGAATGACATTTTCAAGGAAATAAAAAACATAAAACGAAATGTTAAAGTCAATGTTACGCATTCCAGAAATGCCATTTTTTAGAAAGCCGAAAATGACTGAAACTTCGAAATGGTTTAAATTTGTTAAATATATTTTAGATGCACTGGGTGTCTGTCTATGGGAAAGAGTGGATAAATATGGTACCAAAAATCCAAAAACGTTTGATAATAATATTTACCTTCATTTCCATTTAAATATACGTCAGAAGTTAGTGTAAATCGAAATATGACAGCATATCGGCAGCTCTAATTCTTAAAATAAAGTTTACCACGTTTGCCAAGGACACGTGGCATTCCTAAAGTTTCTAAATTGCTTTACACGTGACTCTGTAAGTTAAACAGGCTTATACTTGATTTTGCCAACACGGAAGTCGTGCGGATAAGGATTTTTATAATAACGCACCCTGTAAAGCTGGTCTTTATCTAATAGATGTAAATAAAATTAACAGATGTAATCGTAAACATGCATTTTGTAGATATGAATGGGAATTTTCTTTCATGAACTTAAATTGCCCGTTTTGCTTGATATGTATAATGGCAGGTTTTAGATTGGCAATGGGATATCGATGAATACGTTATTTTTATAGATTTTAGTAGATTTCAGGCAAACATAGATTCTTTATTGTGGGCTAGTAACAGTCTCAAAAATAAGATACTTCAAGATGGCATTTATTGGAATAGTGGGTATTAGGCGTTCTTTATCAAGCAGAAGTCATCTAGATAGCAGTTAATGCCGTACCCTATACTTTAAAAGCGCGGCAAGTTCTGTTTAGTTAGATTTTTTATTGTCAACCACCGCTCATGTGAAAAAACCGCCGAGATGCGCAACCAGAGGCTAGGAGTAGTAGTAACATGGAAAGCTGCTGAACTATAATTTATACTAAATTGTCACTCAAATTTATAAATATTTTGCTTAAAATTACATGAACTGTTTTTCTTCACAAGAGAATGACATTGGCTTTAGGAAGCAAGAAAGGCGAACAAAATGCATAGCTTCGTAGACTCCTGAATATTCTACTGCGTTTCAGTTACAGTTATGAGATTTGTCACTGACAACAAAAGTTCCTTGCCTAACAATAAATACCGTAGACTTGGGAAAGTTGTGTGAATCGATATTTCGTAGGCAGCAAAGTAATTTGCGAGAGACCTGTTATATTTGCTGGACGATGTTAACAGGCTCAGGCAGGCGCGACCCGTTTTGCAAATTTTGAACATGTCCTTCATGAGATCACAAGGGTTTCCCAAAGAGATTAAAACTGCTCGAGAAGTTTTTTCTACAATTGTGTAAAAGACCGTGGGCCAGTGAACCGCCACGGTGGTGGATCTTATATACCAGCAAAAACTCTCTATCATCAATTAACTAGAATGTTTGGGTCAGAATATCTGTATGGGAGTGTTCCACAGACCTAACTCATATTTATTTTAATCATACACAAAAATACCTTGCCTTGGTTGCTTACGACTGATAGGCTGTATTTACGAGAATTTACGTTTTGCGGTGAATAAATGCCTTTATTCACAATTTACTTTGGTGTCAGATGATAATTAATCGTTTGCTGTCGTCAAGTAAGCAAGTCCATGCATGTATATTTCTTGTTTTGCGTGAGCACTTCAATGACATTTTAAGGCAATCGATTGCACTAATCCTATTTTATCTGTCCCGTTTCCCGATGCATTTCATGCACCTATGCTTGCCCGCTACTAGGAAACCGTTACGTGTATACATCTTACTGTTATACGAACGCCGGCTTCGTGTCACACATCGCAAATGCGACTGCGTTCAAAATATGCAATTACATCCAGACGATTATATCGCTGAATAACAGAATGTATCTCGCTTAAACGTATGATTGGGCATAAAAATCAACTCGGCTTAACAAGCAATCGGAAAATGGTGGTGATTTTGCATTTTACAAACTAGATCCTACATTCTATTAATTCTTGTTTGACTTTAATTGGACGACCAGTCACACGGCTGTCTTTGCAATGGCATCATAACAGAAACGCATCATACTTCTGATAAACGAATAGGCGAAGATGAATCTAGCCGCATAGACGGCAGGCACTACAAGGTCAAACGCAATACAGTGCAGTACTGTCAACACAAGCAATATAGGGACTTTCAAGAAGCAGACTGACGGAACTGGGTTCATCCTCCAGCATATCACCAGCAACAGCAGCAACAGCGTCCATGACCTACATTGCTGAAATAAACAACATGAGTGATGAGATCGCGATCATTCATGTCTCGGGTGTGTAAAAACACAAGCAGCTCGCACGCACATCCTCGACGAATTTGCGAGCTGTTAAATGTGGTAGGTAGACACTGGCGCAACCCCTGAGCACGCGTTACTTATATCTCATCGTGCCTCTTTTAATGGATTCGAGCACAACATCGTGAGAGTACGCGAATTAAAATCTAGTTGTCACGATCGCATCTCGTCCTTTCCACGAGATATCCATCTTTACACCAGAAGCTCAGCAGCGATTTGTTTTTTGGAGATGCTCGGGGGCATCACTTAAAATTAAGTCATCTAAGAAATATAATTTCTAAGAAGATATAGCTATTCAAACTGGATCGGAATGTTGTTGAACTCATGGATTCCAGCCGGTTACTCGTAACTCAGGTCTGTAGAGGCCTGATAACGTTTGATCCTGATCTTTGATTCCTTTGTGGGTCATCCTTTTTTCGGAATAAATATGAGGCAGCTGAAGAACTTTCAGGCGATCTTACTCTTCGTTCTTGTAAATGCCACGTTACCTTAAGATTTCTTTTAAATATCTGAATTTTCTCATTCACACTTCATAATAAGAACACGTGCACGTCTGTATTTTTAGGCCGACATTGAGTAGTTAATCAAACAACGAAATGTATTCGGAGGGTCAGATTTGTATTTCGCTATTTACGATTTATAAATGTTTTAAGCTTTGCGAAACGTTTTGCCATGGAATGCACTTTTCCAGAATGCACAATTGCAGCAGAAAGAATATTTGGGCCTAGTCAACCACCAAATGCACACTCATATTAACTGAGCCGCTGTAAGCAAGGTGGAAGGGCTTAAGACTCTACCATAACTTGTGCGCCTTAAGGCATCCATCGAATCACTGCGATGGCTTCCGCCCGTTATTACTCGGTTGTCTTCGAAAGGACAAATGAATAAACCGACATGTATTTTGGCATCTTTCGGGCAAATCACCATGACCTTATTCTGTAAAACCGGCCGCCTAGATCAGAAGTGAATGCACGAAAAGAGCAAGTTATAATCAATTGTGCCGCAAGACCCCATCTGCAGTCATGTTTTCAATGACTTTTTGATCAACCTACCAGCCCAATAAACTGGAACATATAAAATTCACCAAATTTGATATTGTGAGCTGGCACTCCAGTCAGAATTTTCTAAGCGGTCAAGCTTAAATCGAAGAGATGACTATCAGGTTGAGTGTGTGACTTGATTGAATTACGGTAAAACCCTTGACAGCCGTTGGAGCCTCACAGTTCAAGAGGTTACGGCGTTGGCTGTACTCAAGCCTAGCCTTTTCCGTCGTGGTTACGAACACCACTGAAGTCGCCGAATTTCCACAGCTTGGTCAAAATGACTTACATCAGTGTTATGTAAAAAAGGTCACGGCATGAAAGATGGGCCAGAAAGCGCATGCGCTCAAAGACATGAACTGAGTGGACATAGTACGAGTGAGCACATGTCTGATTGAACTTAACTCGTTTTGCCAGCAAAGTGCTTCGTAACATCCGACTACACTTCGCTGGTGAGATTTTGAGTGTCACCCGACCTTCTCAAGCAACACACGCTGCACTAACAAGACGCGGCATATTTTTGAGGTTTCCGGGCAATTTGTGTGCGAGTCCGCTAAGGAATTTTAGTTTTTTTGAATGATATTTAACCGGCCAGCAAATTTCCGAGAATTCGATTAATTCAAATTGTGCAGTACGTCTAATGGACCATGGGGCAAATCCGCAATTCATGTCATGGTTGTTTGTGGAAGTCAAGACCTTACGTGATCGGAACGTTAACTGAACTTTGACCTAGCCATTCTGCATTGTAAGTTGGAATTCCATGAATAGAGAAAATTTTATCAATTAAAAGGTAATGAAAAATGCTTTATTTAATTAGCCTAAACGTGGGTTTTAGAGGTCTATTTCTGCATTGAAACTTTGAGATTCAATACAAGACAAATGAGGATTTTTGTCAAAAGAGCTTTATTCGTACATATTTTACAGGTCATTTTGGTGATGATCGTCCATTTTCAGAGGTCAGTTAACGTCTTGCTAACTCATAGATTTGTTGAAAACTATTCGGTAAACATTGAAATCGGGGCCCTTCATATCACAATCAGTCGTCTTCTAAATTTTAGTCTGTCAGCTTTCGGGTCCGCGCCAAAGATCAGTTTCGTACCAAGGGTAGGGTTTAAGTCATAGTACTTAGAAACATAGTAGATTTAGGGATGTGAGTGTTAACGTTACTACAGTAAATTAAATACTGTTCCGGGATTTAGCGCGAAGTATCTTGTGGCATATGTCTCCATATATTCGTGTTCTCCCAAAAGGTCTTTTAAAAAATGTATACCTAGATACAAGAAACGCGACTTTTTGCCTGAATGCTGAGAAGAGAAGCTGTTACGAGAATTCTCTGCCGACTTAAACGTTATGCATTTTTTTACTCACCCTTTTTCCTCAAATAATTGTTCTTTTCTTGCTCAGCAAATATGTTCACATAATTTTATGCACAAAACAATATGTTTATAAATGTGAGCCAAAATTAATGTTGCAACATATTCCTTCTGCAACATTATCCTTCTGCCCGCCACAGACTTAAGTTGCGTATCTGTGCCTGTTTTCCCTTAACAGAAGAGTAATTTACCTACGAGAATTCTATTAAACAGTGTTTTCTCGTATTGACATGATTGTTTTGTCCGATGCTAATCGCGAGAACTGGCTCGCAAATCTAATGTAATTTTGAGAAAACTAGATATCGTATTGGTATTTAGAAGTCTAATTAACATAACTGTGCGATTTCTTATTTTGGGGCAGTAATAGCGCTCACAGGTGTTCCTTCGTTTTAATGGACCGGAATTGTTTTTCTTCTAGAAAGTTCTGTTTCGTCACAGAAATGGTTGTCACTTAATAATCATTTTCAGTTGAGACATATGGGGCACTACTTTTCTTGCGGTTAAGCTTTTGTCTATAAATAATGTGGAAATAGAATGAGCAATCCACTGACAGCTTTAGTAAAATATCAGTATTTATATGGTCACTCCGCCGCACGCTCGTAATTTCAGAACAGAGCCTAAACGTTTGAAAATATTGCGGAAAGAGACATATGTATAGAGGATGGTATTTTCTTAATCTTCGTAGAAAAGAATCAGTAATTTTAGCATTGTGAAAAAAAACGGCCAAAAACGTCAATAGGTTTCAGTGGCTTCACAGAGCAAAATCTAAAGAACACGAAAATCTGGCAAAGGAATGCAGTATCTAGGCCCCTCTGAAAGAGGTCACTTATTACCAGAGGTTTTCTAATTAGTTTAAGGCATATTCGCTACTGGCGATATTTTGTCCGATGATGAGATTTAATGTTCAATTAAGATTTGGAATGCGACCCAAATGACCTTTTGCATACGGATAAACGTCCGAACACTCATTACTGCGGTAAGCAGCTTAAAGAAGTAAATCAATCTAACCGTTATTAACGAATATGACGGAATCCTCCTTTACGGACAATCAACTAAAAACAATAAAATCGTGTAGCATTCACCGACATATCTAGAACAATCGGAAACTGAAAATCATCCGGAACAAACGGAAAGCGCAACTTTATTTTACGTAAACAAAGTTCTCTTTATTTACAGGAGGAGTTGTTTTTGAGCATACTGGTCAAATTTATTTCAATTGGTTAGTCACTGACCCGCGCAACAACATGTTTCTGTGGGTAAACCTTTGTTTTTATGACGTCTGCCTCGGCAGTGTCAGACAAAATCCTGTTTGTTTTTCGACCCACATCTCTGTGCCCTGAAAAGTGTATAGCACTGCCTTGAAATCTGAATACAAATCCTAGGCTGTATGCTTGACTCCATACATGACATAACACTGCTTCGCAAGAGATATCAAAATCTTAAATTTGCAAAAATAATTTTCGTACGTTGCTCTATTTATGCTCTTGATGGTACTAAGCCTTTTACAGTGACTGACTTATTGTACACACATTTGAATGATAGTAAACTACAGCCATTTTTGACTTTTTCGTTATTTTCCGACTTCCTTAATTGGCTATGTCTTAACAATGTAAACTTATCCTTAACGTTTTTGGTTTTGTGAATAATTATTCTTAGGATCTTATTATTAAAAGACCCTTTCGCACATTAGTATCGGTTAAAATGTCATTAGACATTATTCCCAAATTTTGGCACATTTAAGCTGTTAGGTTCCCCACTGCAAGCATATAACACAACATTAGGTATGAACAAACGGCCACCAAACCTCTGCAGGTTTCTAAGACGTAGGTCAATTCTATCTTTATATGTTTCAAAGTAAAAAATTTAAAAAGGCGCCGGCCGCGTATTATAATAAGTGCCTTATCTAATAAAAGCCGTCAGAGTTTTATAATAACTGCCAATCACATGCAAACCGACGTTTTTAAGTAGACATTATCCTCCCATTAATCCGTAGCAAGGTGTATGCAATTGAAAACACAACAAAATTATCAAAGGTAATGGTAAAGATTTAAAAAATATCAAAACGTTTGACTTTGCCTTTATTTTTTTCCTTCATAAAAACTTGATATTGATTAACAATTCAATATTATCTTTAACTTTTAGTTTATATGAATAATTCATCTTAAGTTCTTATTGGTTAAAAGACGCTTACACACATTGGTGTCCGTTTGAGAGTCATTAGCTTTCATTACCAAATGTTGGCCCATTTAAGCTGTTAGGTCCCCTACTGTCAGTATAAAGCGCAACTTTATGCATAAACAAACGTTCACCAAACTTCTGCAGGTTTCTAAGACGTAGGTCGAATCTATCATTATGTGTTTCAAAGCGCAAAAATGAATACAAGCCACTTTCAGGTACTATAATAAGTGCCCGAGTTTATGAATGATTGCCGGATACCTGCAAACCGACATAAATAAGTAGACATAATCCTTTCATAATATGCAGTATGTTTTTGGGGATTGAAATAATGCCAAAAGAAGCGAAAAGACGAGCCTCAGGAAGCAGTCGTGAAGAAGACGGCACGATCGCCGGAACAAGAGCTTTATCAGCCTGACGTTTCGGATTCCTGCTTGAGTCCATCATCAAAGACATAAGGAGATAAGGATGGTTCATGCACATGCGGCCGCATTATTTATACGATGCAATAGACATGCCACCGCATACCTATGAATATTCACGGCTCACCCCTTCATGTATCAGGGATTTTTGCACGTGGCGTGATGGTCGACTTTGGCGTCGTAATTTGCTGTAATTTAATCACGTGCGTTGCATGTTGGTGTGATGATTGCCCGACCATCTGACGCACTGACCCGGGTGCTGGGAAGATTGTTCACCTCTGCGCTCCCCGCGTAGCGAATAAATGCGCCTAGACGAAGTGTCAGCGGGACTATTGAATGGGAAGATCATTGAAATTGCTAGTCGACTAAGGGCTAGTAAACCATGATTCAAGCAGCTCCCGGCTCACGAGGTCGTCACCTCTTGGGAGAATTTTGGCCTTGTCAAATTTGACTGTATGGCCGGAATCCGTCGAATGATCCGCAACTTGAGAGCTAGCGTTTTTTATCCGCACCGCTGCAGCGTGTTCGGACATTCGCGTTTGGAGTTGCCTTCCGGTTTCTCTGACAGAGTTGCTTTGTCTGCAACTGCACCAGATCCAATAAATTACTCCAGACGTTTCTTGCCGTGGTAGTGGGTCATTCGGTTTCATTAACTGACGTCTGATGGTTGCCGTATTTCTGTGTGCAGCTCCAACCACAAGTAGTGCGAGAAGGCGGCCAACAGCTTCCAAAACGTTCTTGCCAAACTTCGGTGTCCTTACCGCACGACGCGAATGTCGGCCATCAGAGCACGTGAAACGATCCTAGATTAATGGGGGGGAGCCGTGAATATTCATAGGTATGCTTTAGCATAGCTACTGAATCATATAAATACTGCAGACCCATATACATTAACCACCCTTATCTGCTTTTTCTCTAATGATGGATTCAAGCAGGAATCCGAAACGTCAGGCTGATAAGGCTCTTGTCCCGGTGATTGAAACAATAGCGGAATCACAAAAGACGATAAGAAATATCAGTTTTCCAAAAAGCGAAAATTCGGAAAACGCTATAAATCGTTTTAATTGTGTGATTTTTAGTTTTAGTTGTGAAGAAGCCTAAATAAACATGACGGCACAAACAGGATACTAGTTGAAAGTATTGTCAAGATTAAATAAAAAACATCCAAAAACTAGCACAATGTCAGGTATGACCATTTGCCAAAGCCTGCATATCGAGCATAAATTTCAAACTGTTTTCCAAGAAGTCGTACTTTTTCACATTTTCGGTAACCACGATGTTGCTTGTGTTTATCAAGAGAGACGCCAAAGGGACGGAATATTTTACATGATCAGGTATTACTTTTCTGGTCTTTGACTAAAAATTAAATAGAATTGAAACCTATAATCCTAAACATATCGTTTTGCGAATTTAAAAAGAATCTTTTTCGTGTGAAATTAGTTTTGACGCTTCCCCCGTTCAGGTAGCGTTTGGTTTCAGATCAACCTTAAAATATTACGAATATTTCATGATTTGAATGTTTCCAAGCAACTGCCTACAAAGAAAGATTCTGTGTTTTTGTGCCTGGGGAAGCTTTTACTACAGGATACTTCTTAAAGACATTTACGGACACCAGGAGTGTATCATCGTTCCCTTTGATGGAAATGGTCGTTTTGGCACATTTGATATTTTTTCGAACATACAACCTCAGCGTCTAACAAAAGGAGTGTCCATTATAAAAAGTCAACAAAGAATATGTTTTCGACCACTTAGAAAACTTTCTGCAATAAGTAGCCTTTTAAGGACTGCATCAGTAATGCATTCTAATGGCTGAAGTTAATGTTTTTTATCTTGTTCCGCGCTGAGACAAGGAAAAACACTGACGTTTTCTGCCTTTTCTTTCAGGTTGCTAAAGTAATACCGATATTTTTTTACCGCACTCGTAAGAGCATGCATATTTTGCTTCCATTTTTGCTGCCTTTGCGCACTTGTGGACTGGGTTTTAAGATAATGAATGCACGGCAGAGTAGCCATTTGGATAATTACAATAACGTTTTGCTCATATAATAACTGCATTACGCAATAAATACGTAGACATATATATATATATAAGATGATACCGACAAAGACAAGGGAGACCGGAATGACCACTTCTGGCTTATTAACCGTCATCAGCCAGTCATACCCAACCCCAAGTGTGGATCACTTGATATTCGAACCCGATATCTTTGGTCATGTAGTTTGACGCTCTAACATTGAGCCAAGGGCCCGTTGTCCTGTCGGTTGTGATCGGGAATATTAATTATGACAGAATGCGCTCGCCGATCAGGTTCTAGTATGAACCCCAAGGCACTACGGAACGAGCATGTTCCGTAACCTGATTGGCGAGCGACCACTGCCATAATTAATATTTCCGATGACAACCGACAGGACAACGGGCCCCTGACTCAATGTTAGAGCGTCAAACTCGATGACAAACGATCTCGGGTTCGAATCTCAAGTGATCCACACTTGGGGTTAGGTATGACTGGCTGATGACGGTTAATAAGCCAGAAATGGCCATTCCGGTCTCCCTTGTCTTTGTCGGTATCATCTCATCTATGTCTACTACTAGTCGCTGTGCGACTGCCTGCGAGGATTCTAGTATGAACCCAAAGGCACTACGACCTGATCGGCGATCGCCACTGCCATAATATATATATATATAGTGATAGGGGACGCTCACCGATCGTTCATACGGAACTCACTCGTTCCGTTGTGCCTTATGGACTCTCTCTCGAGCCCAACCAGCAGCCGCGCAGCGGCGCATGATATATAGGCAGAATGATATTACCGACAAAGACAAGGGAGACTGGAATGGCCATTTCTGGCTTATTAGCCGTCGTCAGCCAGCCATACCCAAGCCCGAAGTGTGGAACACCCGAGCCTCGAACTCGCGACCTGTTGGTTTAGAAGTCAACGCCTCTACTCACCGGGCCACGAGCCCGTTGCCCTGTCGGTGAGCGCCCCCTATCACTGTATATTCCCGATCGAAAACCGACAGGGCAACGGGCTCGTGGCCCGGTGAGTAGAGGCGTTGACTTCTAAACCAACAGGTCGCGAGTTCGAGGCTCGGGTGTTCCACACTTCGGGCTTGGGTACGGCTGGCTGACGACGGCTAATAAGCCAGAAATGGCCATTCCAGTCTCCCTTGTCTTTGTCGGTAATATCATTCTGCATATATATATATATAT
>CACRXP010000261.1:493875-528834 GCA_902702965.1 Spirometra erinaceieuropaei
GGTGTTCCACACTTCGGGCTTGGGTACGGCTGGCTGACGACGGCTAATAAGCCAGAAATGGCCATTCCAGTCTCCCTTGTCTTTGTCGGTAATATCATTCTGCATATATATATATATATATATATATATATATATATTCATAACTGAGAATGTTATTTTGATGAACGTAATTTTGATTTCATATCATATTTTCCAAATGGCAAAGCCCTGCTGGCGTGCGTTTTTAAGACACATCGCGACACAGTGTCGTACTGGTTTTTTAATCTGACTATTAAAAAAATTAATAAGAATCTTGATATCCTAGGAAAAACCTACATGATATCAAATTGGCTCTAACGATAAATATTAGATAAAACTATCTTTTAAATGCGCAAGGCTGTTTTAGTAAAGCGTCTAAAGCCACCTAATGCTCCCTATAACGTAAAACACATTCATATATAACCGAAGTCTATAAGGGATACTGCCATAGGGAACTGCCCATCTACATCGTACTGTCCATTTTCATTTAAATTTATGAGAATTTTGCTTAAAAGAATTGCGCGGACACATTGTTGCACATAAAAAAACATTTACTTTTAATGCCTCAACGCGGAAGCAAAAGGTGCGACCTTTTGGTCGCAAGCAAATGCTGACACCAGTTTCTTTTATCGAGTTTCTTAGGCAGGTTTCCGTACAGTACATTCGAATGGGATGACCATTTTGGAATTTTTTACTGCAATAAACTACTTAAAGCATTCCGGGCCTCATTCAAATTCAATGGTGTGCCAAAATGGGAACATGTGTATTTGGTCAATTTTACGCTAATAAAAAACGCTACCAGACGTCAAATATACAGCTCTAAAGGTGGATCCAATCGTCATATTTACCCACAAGCGTCTGAAGTGTTTAATTTCCGGAGACAAGCGTCGTAATAGCAAGCCTGCCTAACTCATTAGACCCCTGTAGCAGCTGTCGGACGGAAGAAATCATGATCGCCTTTCAGCCAAAAAAGTTTTCCTTCACTGCCCACCCTCCTCCCTGGAAAATATGAACCTACCACTCTGATCAGTTGCAAAGTTAAGCTTCATTCCTAAAACACAGAACTCACTAAAACGACTCGTTGAACTTTGCATATTTTAAATATAATAACGTGACAGTTCATGCTTTCGCAGAAACGTGGAAATATATATGTTAAGGGAAGAAACGTCTGTTGAAATTTCTATCGGTAATTTAAGTCTAAATTAAAAGGCTTCTGCGTATGCGCAAACAAACGTTACGTTTGTTTTGGTTAATCTAACGAAAGACCAACTTTTCGTGCTTGAAAAAATGTCAATGATGGCGACATAAATCACAGTTTAAGAGAAATTGAGAGTTCTGGCTTAAGCTGCACATCGTTATTCAACGTCTGTAGGCGTAGCTAAAATTTAGGATCTTAAATGTAATTTTTTATCATTTATGATCCCGAACGCCATAAATAAACACTCGGACAAGTCATTTTACATAAATACGTAACATTAAGAAAACGTTCAAGGACAACAAAGTGTACAAAAAGTAAAATGTTTAAATAAAAACGACTGACACATCATTATTTTGGCATTTGCATGAAAGCAAAATAAAAATCAGGCGTCAGGTCAATGTTTATGTTAAAGCTATTTCCAAGTCGAGGCTTATAAAATTGGGTTTTCATTTTTTCAAACGTCTCTCCTATTGTAGAAAATGCCATTAATCGGAGGTTACTCGTAGTGATAAAGCCAGTCTTTACCGAGACCGAATTCACAAAACATAATATTTTACAAAAGACTGTAGTAATATGTAATGAGTGCTAATATAAATGTATAAGATTGGTTAAAACAAAATGCATACATCCGGCATAAAAAGTAGCGGAATCTGCAACGCTTTTTTGGTCAACAACCGTCATAATTGTCGGTTAATTTCCTTCTGCTCGGTTATGGTGTGCGAATTCTCTTTCATTGCTCCAGATTCTTCTTTCTGGACATAACGAAATAAGTGTAAGCTTATTCCCTGTTAGATGTCAGAAGCGCAGGTACGCAAGGATCCCCCGAACGATTCAAGCTGATTGCAGACGTCTTGGTGGCCCAGTTAGATTCACGGTGACTACTGCTTAAAATAAGTCTCCCAAACAGATGTTTCGTGATAAGGTTCATTATGAAGACATATCCGTGAAGTGACGATCATAATTTTGCATGCCTCTGGCTACTAAGGTTACGTAAGTACTCAGGAACAATTAGGCTCATTCTCGAGTTGATTAGTTAGACAATTCTACACGGAGAATGAGGGGCACAGAAAAGCAGAGGCTGTTTGCCGGGAGTACTTACAATGAGGAAAAGGCAGTCTTCAATAAAATCCGTATGTATCAAGCCTTTCTGATTAATACTGGACTCCATCCTCAGAAAGAGCAAATCGGAAATAGGCAGCTACCTGCTCAGGTGTTGCAGTCGTTTTAGGAGGCAGTTGGCGCGCCAGTGAGGTCCTTTTAAATTGGCAGATTTTGCTATCATGACAACCGGTTGCATAATGTCAATTGTACCAATTGCAATTGCAATGATTGCTTCATTACCTGGGCCTGAACCGATGATCGCGAGCGATTCATTACTCACTTTGGTTTTTGCGTCATTAAGCTTACCGACACTGGCAAGAAGGGCGGTAGTGATCCGTTTGATTACTGCCTGGCTCACTAGTAAAACCTGGGTAAAGTCTCAGTATAGAACATGGGCAGGGAGGGTTTGCGTTTGTTAATTTATGGAGGACCTCAAAGCATGAGTCGAGAAGTTTGCGGCCCACAAACCTCTCAGCGCTGGTGAGATGGGCGAACTAACCAGGCTTAAAATAATAGACGCGAGTTAGAAGCTGGGGCGATTTCTCGGCACCGTTGCCCCGTGTTCGGCTCCTCGAGTTAGGTGCAGTGCTTCAGTTTCTCGCTATCGCAATGGATCCGAAAAAGGACCTCAGATGTTTTTCAAAGTGACAGCGGGCCTTCCTGCCTCATGAACTGACAATTCACGATTGTCTCAGGTCTGTATGCAATCCCGACTCCAAAGGGTAAAGGAAGACGATTAACGGCACAGGAGATGAGAGAGGGGCTCAAAAAATATAAGCCTGATGAGATTCGAACTTTTCTTTCTCTAACCTACGCACTGGTCGACGATGTATCGCGGGTAGCCAGTGACTGTGAGCGCTTTTGGAAGACTCCAAATTTTTGCAGCCTTTTTTCCGGTTCACTACATTTCTTTTTCGCTTTTGTTATTTTTGGGTTTTTGAGGACAGTACAATATCCGTGGCAAGCGGGTACGTTAAGGAAGAACAGATGGTTGCTTTCCTCCTCCTCCTCCTCCTCCTCCTCACACTCTTCAGTCCTTTGTTGCGTATTGGAAAGACAGGGCCACATGTCCCTTGAAAATCGGCGCCTGATACTGTGGACGGAAATAAAAGTAAAGGCAATATTGCAAACCCACAATATCGGTCTTCCATTTTAGCTGGATAACGACTTCAACAGTTGCATAAAGCTATCGAATATGCGTCCGGTAGTCAGTGAACTATGTTGTGTTTGGTACGTGCAAACACCTACAGTGGATGCAAGAGTCGCTTAATTTAAGTAATGGAATGACATGCAATAAATCCTGCGACGCCTGTTCAAGTTATTATTAATGTTTTATGTTGTCGTCGGTGATGAACTGTAGCAGGAAACGCCAGACGTATAAGGTGTCAGCTCCATCTTTCGTTTCCCCTCCTCCAAATTAAGGTAAAAATGAGCAAAAACAAAATTGTTATTTACCTTATGTTTCTTTCACGGCCCAGACAATCAAGACCCTAAGAAGGCAAATGCATCCGATTTAAACCTACAAATGATATTTAGATACCCACTTACGTCAGTTCGTCAAAATTACACACCTATTGTCATCGAACTATAAGAGACTTGCGGAAATGCCAGTCCCTGTCCTCGTTATTTTAGTGAGTACTCATCCTTCTTGGCGGATTCATAGGTGTGCACTCCTTTAAATTATGTACTTGCGTGAAAACGTAATACATATTTATGCAGATCAAGTCGGGTCGATATGGTGACTTAAAGCCCGCCGTAAAACTCCATCCTGCTGTGTAGCTAGCAATCTGGTTTTATTACCAATTCGTTAGTTGTTTGGAAGAAGATTATGGCGCTGCTATTTGACCCAAATGTCCCTTAATAAGATAATGTTCATGACGTCAGTCAATAGAACGGACATTCTGGTAGCGGTTAAGCTTTTGTTACATTTTTCTCCGGAATTTCGGTCTGAGAGGCTTAACAATTCGTCTTGGTTCCCGCATCCGTATGGCTCAGGACGCATTGCTCATGACTGAAAGGACACTCGAATTCTGAGACAATAATTTTCCTTTTTTGGTTTTGTGATCCCTGCTCGAACCCAACTTCAGAGAGGGGGAGCGACAAGCTCAAAGATGAGGTGAATACGGCACAAAATTGCTATGTGATTGCCTTTCAAAGCTGACAACTTTGTACTCTTAAAAGAATCCCCTGCATCTGAGGCAACGGTAGCCTTAACGATCCCCCTATAACTCCTGGCAGACTGTGGATCTCGCCATGTGCGCTTTTATCTTGACATTAATTTGAAGGACGTTTGAGACATTGCATTGTCAACAGGAACTGTTTTTCACGATGCCGAAGTATTATCTAAATCTCCACGATAAGACTTTCAGCAGATGTCCAAAACGGTTTTTGTGTTTTCATGCATCTCGTCATCTGTGTGGAGTGCTACACCATCCATAAAACTCCCATTATTACCACATGCTATACTGCACAGTGTACCGACGTCGAAGTGCGGTATTTCATGCTACCTTGCCGCACTTAGTTTGGCACTTGCGCTATCGCTACTAATTTAGGATTTATTTGCGGTTTTTGCAGTTTCGGCAAAATCTCTATATACATATAGTGAAACAGGCTGCCTAAAAATAACAGCAACAAAAATTTCTGGCAATGAACGTATCGTGGAATGCTGCACTTAGTTTGCACCCCGTGCCAGGCGGCAACATTTAGCTTAGGTGTTTGATTCTGCAGTGCATCCATCATGCAAATGTTACTTCAGATGATCTCCTAAATTTTATGTCAACTGGGACTGTTGTGTCTCCGAAAAAATACTTCCTTTTAACTATGAAATAAAAGGCTTAATCCGGATAGAATTGCCCTAATGTAAAAAAACCCTTGTTTAAGTAGAGTAAGTGGGCTAACTCATGAAATGTCAATCGATATTCCGAAATGCGTTTTTTGTTCTGAAAGGAGTGATTCTGTAGGGCTGTAATACTAATATTCGTGTAGCATAATTCCATGATAATTTAGATACTTCAGGATGCCGAGTTTTGAGCGGATGTCTTTCCAGCTTCATGCAAAATAATCCCATAAAAATAACTAATGATTTGGCATGCATTTTTCTCATTGATTTTCGACGTCTTTAATGGACAACATGCATAAGAATATCAATTATTTTTCTAAATAAGTAGACAACGACGTCTTCTTCTAACCTTATATTTGAAGGAAGCGTTTAATCCAATTTTCAGAAACTTATCCATTTTCCGATTAAATTTGAATCCCACCTGCCGTTACATTTTCATTCAGCGTTTCCAAACTACAAGTCGTATTTTTTCCGCGTAAGGAAAACCATACATTTCTCCAGTGTAGAAGAGTACATAAGGTTCATAAAATTTAGCAGTGACTTTAAATCATATTTTTAACTTTTCAAGCCACATTAGGAAATACGTAGACGTTACGCTTCATTAACGGTCATTTCATGGTGTTGAATACTTTAACAATTAGGAATCCTTTGAAAATCTAATTATACCCTTCCTTCGAGTAAACGATTAGAAGAAAACGTCGTTTCCTACTAAAGGAGAAGGTGACTGAATATTCTTATGCATGCTCTCCACGAGATTTAATTGCATTTTTATGGGCATCGAAAATCAATGAGAAAAGTGCATGCCGATTAAGCAGTCATTTTTACATAGTACGGTTTTTCATGCAGCCGGAAAAAAGTTCGTTTGAGAGCGGGCATCGTGAGGTTACTGAATTATTATAGAAGTATGCTGCAAGATGATGAGTTTAGCATACTTACTTAATTAATCTTTTCGGAACGAAAACGCATTTCGGAATTTCAGTTGACATTTCATAAATTAACCCACCCACTGAAAGTATCACAACCTGGAAGGTCGGCGTGTTTGTAATGCTTTGGTTTTGCAGACATATACAGTGATTGCCACAACGCAGAACTTGCCGTAAGGAAGATTTCGGGAAATAATACAACGTAAATGTAATGATGTTCGTATTTTTCATAAGATTAGTTTTACAGGCAGGAGATTCCTTGCAAAGACTTGAAGTAGATCGCTTCTTTGGAAGTAAAATAGGGCATTTTGGACAAAAGACAAGTTTTTTCATTCTTGTGATTTGCTATGTCTTTCCGTATTAAGGTCGTTTTGTGTGTGTTTGCTTGAAGAATGAAGAATGAATGAAGAGTGAACAAAAGGCCTTTTCAGTAAATTCATCTGGAACCGGAGATTTGGCACATGCGTCTGTGGTGATCAGGCGAGTTCGGGCAGGCATTTCTTTTAAAAAAGGAATTTGAGAACCGTTCTAATGATGCTGATTTACAGTATGAAGTTTGGCCACTAAAAGGGGTGGTAGAGCTAAACAAATGTTTTGCTGCATCGAGTAATAAACTGCGTAGTGAGATATGTGAGAAAGACCAAAGGCATTCTGTAGGTTTTCCTCAGTGCGACAGACGACTTTGAATATATGCTTAAACCGTTATTGGATATTGTTAGCATTCGTCGGGCGATTCAGTCGGCGACTAATTGGTCATTCAGTATAAAACATTAAGTGAGGAATATCATCAATGTTGACAGCTTTTCATTGCTCCTAGGAAGGAAAATGTGAAATTCTTTTTTTCTTTGTTTGAAAATGGTTATATTTCCTTTGGGAATTATTTTGCGCTTTACAAATTATTAATCATATTGTGTTTATACACGTTTAACTATGGAGCGTTTGGAGAGTGTTACATTTGTGGAATTAAGATTCCTACGTGAAGACATAGAATTACAGACAGCATAGTATATTAACGATTTAGAACGATGTACTACTGTAACAGTAATTGGACAAACATACGAGCTCGGTCCAGTAGTTCGTATGATTAACTGAGCCCCTTGGAGAACATCTTGTATTAATTTTTGCTTTAGCATTTCGAGGGGTTTTGATAAATTTCAAATAATTCCCTTCGACTCACGACAGCAAGGGGAGGCTGTAGTACCGCCAACGCTCTAACCATCTGAACTACAAAGCCCCACCAAACGACGTCAGTTTAATCAAATTTGGGTCACGTTTACCCACACAACCTACTGAAGCATCTGGAATTCACCAAATCCGATACAGCAAGCCGAATGCCAAAACAGGGTTTCCTAAGAAATACATATAGGATCCGCCAGATGACTACTGGACTCAAGTATTTCAGAGGTGTTTTGGCATATTTCACTTTAACTCAACTGTGATAAACGCCATGCCTCGGTCGGATTTAAGATTTGCCAGTTCCGGACGGTCTGAATGGTCTTCAAAGTAGAAGAACAACTAATCTGGCGGTGGACAGGGTATACCACCAACAGCGTGTATTTATCCATATCATGAAGGATGCCTTCACTTACAGTGGTTTCACTGGCGGCGCTTTTGCAAGTTCGCGTTGCTTTTATACCCTTAAACAATATACGATCGTGACGAGGCTTAGAACCAGGATCAGCCTACTGTGTGCGACATGTTAGGCGCGTACGATTCCGTGAACAGCCCGCAGTTTAATCATACTAAACCCTCCAATTGCGTCGTTCGAAAGAAATGAAATAAGGGCCACAAATTATATTCTAACGCAGTAGAAGCTGGCTTTCTTGCTTAATAATGCCATGCCAAATCCACAGCGGTTACCATGTCAACCGCACTACCTAAAGACTTGCACGTTGAGAAACTCAACTAAATACTGATGTTATTACTTGCTGTTTTATTGTGTCCACCTTCTGTTGCCCTTACCCCGCAAACTATTAATCTGTCACATGTTGGTTATTTGCACGACTAACTTCGTAGCCAGTTGATGATAATTTATGAATTAATCTATGCCTTCCCTTAAATGACGATAGCTCCTCGGAGACAGAGCACTTCGGAGACAACGTATGAGCGATCCCAGCAGTGTCAGGATTTTTGTGCGAGCTACGTGACATTCCATCAGTCACTCCACACGCAACGGTCAGGGAATAACCGCGCAAGGTCGGCACAGCCTTTCACTACGGCTACATTTGTTCCACCTACGTTAAATGAACCTTGCATATGCCCACTTCTTTTTTTGCACACTTACCTCGTTCCGATGGCAACGCAAAGTGAATGGAATGAAGATTCACGTACGCGCAGTGGCCGAGAAGTCAAATCAGCCTATCTAGAGTAGGTGGGCTAACTCAGGGAATGCCAACCAATATCCCCAAATGAGTTTTCGTTTCAAATAGATTTATTAGGTAGAATTGGTAAACTGGTCAGCCTAAAACATGATAATATTTCTGTTATGTCGGGATGCCGGCTTTCGAATGAACTAACGTACGGCTGCATTCAAAAACTAAACTGTAAAAATGACTACTTATGTGGCAGGAATATTCTCGCTGATTTTTGATGTCCTTAAAAATGCAGTTATACTACACAGAAAACATGCACGAAAATATTTATTCTTTTGTTTATTCGGCAAAAATACGTCTTCTTTTAATTTTATACCTGAAGGAGGGACATAATTCGGTTTCGAAAGAGATTCTGATTGAGGGAATTTAAAACACCGTAAAATGACCGTTCATAAATCGGCCTGTCTCTGCATTTATCGACATGGCTTGTAAAGTTTACAATATGGATAATATCCACCGCTAAATTTTATGAACCATATATGGTCCCCTCGTACTACTGTAAGGAAATATGGGTTTTCCGTACGCGGAAGATTAACGGCTTGTAGTTTGGGAATCCTGAATCCAAATGTAATGGTTCAGACTTTTAAAAAATATTCGGAACTTGGCAAAGATTGTAAAAAATTAATTATGCCTTTCCTTTGAGTTTAAGATTGGTAAAAGACGTAATTTACTACCAAAAGAGCAAAGGAGTAGAGATTTTATACATGTCTTTCATGAAATATAACTGGACAGTTTGGGGGCATCGAAAATCACTGAGAGAAATTCATGCTTCGTTAGTAGTCATTTTTAAGAGAGTGTCGTTCTGCGTGCAGTCGGAGTGAAATCCATTCGCAAGACGACTACCTGGCATAACTGAAATATACTGAATTATGTTAAGGGCTGACTACTTTTACAGCCCAACTTAAGTAATCTTTTCGAAACGAAAACGCATTTCGGAATTCCGTTTGACATTTCCTTAGTAAGTCCACCTACTGTATCGTTTTACACCTAACCCTATCTCTTGTGCCACACGCAACAGGCTTTGTTTAAGGCGTTTTTGTATTCCACGAATCGGCAACATCATACATTTTACGTATAATGAAGTTGTATCGGTTTAACCCAGGTCCTCTTTGGAAGCGAGATAGGTATACACAAGAGAAACACACATCCCACAGCTGATGGAATATCACAAAGTAATCAAGGCCTTTTTTGGTCGTAGTTGTGTCTACGATGCCGTGCACTGTAAAGTCGTGTACTGAAGATGCCTCTTATATGCAATACAGTCGTAAGAAAATAGCATGAACATTATGTGTTGGACGGTGGCATTTGTCGAACACCTATAATTGTTTTTACTGGCATTTCTGACCGTAAACTAGTGTTAGTGGTGAAACGGAACAGGAGAATATCTAACTGGAGTCTGCAAAACAGACAAGGTACGTCGAGCCTTTTCAGTTTTGCAGGCATGTGTGCCTTATGAAATACCCTGACATTTGAGCCGAAATGTGGCAAATATTCGACGTTGATTGAAGGGCAGACTACAGTAGTCTCGCCATGACAGTCCATTTTCCAAACTCCCTTGCCCGAAACCAACAAATGCCTCTTGTGAAATATTACATCAGATTGTGTGCGGCGGCTCAGATGGGGTGATTGGTGCGTCAACGTCAGTGCATCCACGTCAATCTGCTATTTGCATGGGGCTGTCTTGCCTTGGAACGTGTTTAATGCGCATATAAATGGATGGATTTGTTCGGCGTATGATTTTTACACTCTAGGCAGTTGTAAACGCATCGGCCTGCTGCGCCCACATCGGTCTGCGGTTGTGGACCTACGTCGATGCAGCAACAAATCATTATATGCGGTGCAAATTGCGTTAGGGCAAGACGCGTCGGACTGCATGATGCACTTGTGTAAACCTGCTAACGTTTCTTAATCTGGGGGCGTTTCCTTCGTCAAGGGGTCATACATACTTAGAATGAATCAGAT
This sequence comes from Spirometra erinaceieuropaei, assembly GCA_902702965.1. Classification (NCBI taxonomy): domain Eukaryota; kingdom Metazoa; phylum Platyhelminthes; class Cestoda; order Diphyllobothriidea; family Diphyllobothriidae; genus Spirometra; species Spirometra erinaceieuropaei. The sequence goes on from CACRXP010000261.1 coordinate 504,289, forward strand.
TTGAAGGCTATCTTTCTGCACTAAGGGATTCCTGGTTCTGATGGATAATGTTCTACTTGCGCTGGCTGCTCCTGACAACTGAAAAGGCTAATATGTTCTTACGGTTAATAGCAAATACTGCGGGTTTTGGTAACGGCTTATTTGTATCTTACAAAAAGGGCGAAATACAACTTTTGCAGTCAAACATTTTATATCTTAAGGAGTGTTGGTGGGTTAGAAGATCACTCACTAATAACATTTAAATTATTTGATAGATGTAAACATTACCGTGTGCTGGCTCGCAAATCGTCAGGTTTTGCCAAAGTAGCATAAAAACAATCACCTGAAATAGGTTACTGTTGATTTCACCTGCTGCTTGAAGAGATAACGCAATACTTACTAGCATTCTCCACTCTATTTTCAATAAATAATTCTCCTTCAATGGTAATGACAAAAATTTGTCACTTTTAGATGGACCTTAAACACATGATGGCAATAATAGATTGTCGTGTTTGAAATAAGTTTCAAGAGGGTTTTTACCACATGCACATATTATATATGGTGGTAATGATGATACTTTTACCAAAACACCGCTAGCTTAAAGTTTTCAATTGAAAAAGGCCCTACTTAAAAGCACTAGGATCTCTGGTTTATATTTTTACAGCATAGAAGTTGCACTTTGCAATACCGAAATCGGAAGTTTTCTATTTTCGCGATCTTGTTCAGTGCGCCCGGTCATATTGCGCGCAGCTATCGGCGTAAGATTTGTAACCGTAAGAAAACATTCAGATAAGCTTGCTAGGGTCCTACCAAAGCTCGGATTAGTGGAACATTTTCGTGATAGTTTATTGGTGCTATACTACCCTTTCTCCACAGGCACCCACCTGTCACAAACCCGACTTCTTCAAAAGCGATTCCACAACTTGGTTCGTTAGTAAGCAGATTTAGAGTTAAATCACTCTAATACAACACGCATATGTAAGCATCTGATGGGATTCCCTCTGTCATCAATTGAAACGGAACTAACTGAAATTCGCGTCTATATTTTGACACTTTTGCAGACATAATACAGCCGCATTAAGCCGCCCATATAATAGCAACATATATTTACGATTTAAATTTCTGCATGATGCAACTTTTATCGTAGTTCTGTTTCCAAATTGGTGGACACGGACTTGAAACAAACTATGAAATGTGAAATATGCGTTAGGTGTACTTTATTTCCAAAGCTGTGTAGTAGATCCTTGTGGTAATTTTCAGAAGAATTTTAAAATTATTATTAAAGGCAAGCATTTAGGACTTTGGAATTTTGCCAACGAGATGATTATCTCGGTTTTACACATTATAAAACAACGGACTGAAATAGCTCGTTCAGGTTAGTTACATCAAAGACCCTCCTCTCAAATAACAACGCTTTCAACGAAATTTGTTTTGCATTGAACAAGAGATCAATTTCCATATGACAAGGTAGAGTGGTAAGTTTTTCCTGCAAATTCTGTTCTCATGTCAGCGTCCTATCTTCAAGACCATGCCATACTATCGACAAGGAGGAGGTAATTACGCGCACTGGAATTACATCGCACTTCACTAACCGCAGGCGCAGAAGACGCCTACATTAACCTCAACGGCAAATGTTGACCCACATTGAAGTAGCGGCAAAACATCGTGATTGCCTAAAATAGTCTGGTCGTTAGCACGCATTTCAAGTATAATATACGTTGATTGTCTGCGACATTCGGTACCATTTTTGTTTAGGCAAAGTCGGATAACACGACAACGAATAAAGACAGCGCTATATCTGCAACGCTAACTGTGCGTTCCATAACCGTTCCCATAACTAAGGTCATGGCGATTTAGAGCCTTTCAGCTGGTCCCTTTTTCTTTGTAAACTAGCGGTAGGTTCAATGAGTAAGATATCACCCCTGTGAATGCGAAAAATCCTTTTTTCATTATATCCCAACGTTTGAGTAAGAAGCGTCATTGACCAATCCGAGCATGTCCGCAGACTAACAGGAAAACACAGTGGGAGGTAGCTGGCTGTGTTTGGGCGTCAAACAGTAAGATGATTAACCGAAAATTGCAATATATGTGCCATCTCGTGACGTTTTAACCGAGATTTTGAAATGCGTTTTCGATGTAAAATGATTAATTAAGCAGCATTGCCATGCTAATTATCTTGTCGCATCATATTACGACGTTTCACTTAGGACATGATGTCGTCTATTAAAGGGCCTTGTATGAGTTACCTGTGTAATCTATATGCCTGGACAAATTGCGGTTTAAGAGATTGAATTATTTATATTGATGTTTGATGTTGTAGATTCAGGTGTATTTTGCGGAAGAAATATAAAAATAACCTCATATCTGATCATGTAGTAGTGAATTATGCCTTTGACAAATTTTAAATCTTAAAAGGAGTGCTTTTCAGTTTTAAAAAGGTTTCTATTTATGAAACCCTTCAGGACCGTGAAATATCCAACCATATAGCATCGTAAGCAAACATCCTTGCAACGCTGCCTATAAAGTGAACAATACGACCCATAACTTTTTAAGAGTTTGTTAAACCCTATGGGGCTTTTTTAATATCTTGGGGAAATGTACGACTCTGCCTGTACAGAAAGTATACAGCTTCAGTTTTGGAAACACTGAATGCAAGTGCTTCAGACTGTCGGGTTCATGATTATTCTGGAATTATAAATGCTTTTAGAAACCGAATGATAAATCCACCTAAGTATAAAATTCAAGAAAAACGTAATTCGCTACCAAGTGGTTTAATGAAAGAGTGCTGACAGAAGCAAACAGGCGAGTTGCAGGTGGCAATTCAGAAGATAAGGATGCGATCGCTGGAACAAGAAATTTATTGGCCTGACGGTTCGGATTCCCATTCGAATCCGTCATCAGAGACATTCGCAGATAAAGTTGACGGTGTCGCCAGGATTGCAGTATTTATAGCGTGTGGCTGCCGTGGTCCGTATGCGCACTGCAATTAACAGTTCTCGCAATTTCCAATGAGGTCATAATTGATGCGGTGGTGGCTTGTCGGCCCGAGTCCGAGTCGTTAATTGTCGGGATTTCGTCATCCGTGCTGGATTCTGGTGTGACGATTGCTCGGCTAACTGACTCACTGTCGCTGTGATAATTGTCGCCCGCGCCCTCCCAAAGTGACTGATTCTCCTGCCCAGGGAAAATCGCAGTATGGAATGGGGTACCGGGAGGTCATTTTGCTTGTTGATGGATTGCGGGCCTGAGAACCATGACTCGAGCAGCTAGCGGCTCACGCGGTTGTCATCCCTTGCGAGAATTTCGGCCTCTTGAAATTTGAAATTATGGCCGGGTCCCGTCGAGTGTGCCGCCACCTGAGAGTTAGCGTCTCCCCGCCTCACTGCTGCTGCGTGCTCGGCAAGTCGCGTACGGAGTAATCTCCCAGTTTCTCCGACATAATTGCTTTGTCGGCAACTACATCAGGTCCGGTAAACGACTCCATATATTTCCTGCCGTGGCAGCGGGTCTTTTGGCCTCATGACGTGGCGCCTAATGGTTGCATCCAGGCTGTGGGCAACCCCAACTCCAAGTGGAGTGAGAAGACGACTGACGGCTTCCGAGACGTTCTTCACGTACGGAAGAGCCCGCTAAAATTTGGGGCTAGTTGGATTTGGTGTCCTTTTCGAATGCAATGGTTGACAAATTTGCGCGGGTAACCACTGGTTCTCAATACCCGTCGAAGATATTGAAATTCAGCAACCTTGTCTTCCACTTCACTGCAGTGCGTCTAAACGCACCGGTGTACAGCTCTTACGCAACTGCGTTTGTGACTGATAGGGTGGTTGCTACTGAAGTTCAGTATTTGCGTCGTATTTGTCGCCTTCTTAAACACTTGGGTTTTTAGGCCACCACAATATTTGCGGCAGACGAGGACATGCAGGAAGAGCAGCTGATGGTTCTCCTCCTCCTTCGTAAGCTAAATGTCCGGGAAGACGGCGTTGAGATGTTCTTTGAATGTTAACACCTGACCCCTTCGATGACGACGAAGGTGTCATCCACATACCGAGCCCAGAATTTCGTGCTGTGTTGTCGGAAAAGCAGGGACTCCAGCCGTTGTAGGACCGCCTCTGCTATGAGTGCCGAAATCGGCAAACCCATTGACGTTTCCTTCACCTGCTCGTAGATTGTTCCGTCGAACGTAAAGTACGTCTCGAGACCGAACTTCAGGAGCTGGATGATTCGGACGTGCCAAAGGCGATACTCAGTTTCGTCTTATTTCTCTCTTAGGAGTAGTTTTATGGTCTCGACTGCCAGGTCCTGCGGGATAGAAGTAAAAAGGGACGTGACATCAAAGGAAACCATGATATCGCTTGGCAGGAGACTTAGTCCTTTAAGATTCTCAAAGAATTGCGTTGACGAGCTGACTGTGGTGTTCGAATCGGAGGTCAGAAACTTGAGACGTTGGAACAGCCACTTTACCAGTCCGTAGGTTGGAGTGCCCTTTAGTGAAACGATAGGCCGGAGAGGAGCGTCCACTTTGTGCACTTTTGGGAGACCGTAGAATCGGACTAGGGCCGTTTCTTGTGCACTCGCCATGCGTCGGTCACTTGGCAATATTGCACCTGAGTTCTACATGGCCAAAAGCGTCGCGTTAATCTCGCGTGTCAGCGTTTTTATGGGGCTGGATTCGCATGGAACAAAGGACTGACGATCCTCCAAGCGACCGACGCATGGCGAATGCACAAGAAACAGCCCTAGCCCGATTCTACGGTCTCCCAAAAGTGCACAAAGAGGGCGCTCCTCTCCGGCCTATCGTATCACTAAAGGGCACTCCAACCTACGGACTGGCAAAGTGGCTGTTCCAACGTCTCAAGTTTCTGACCTCCGATTCGAACACCACAGTCAGCTCGTCAACGCAATTCTTTGAGAATCTTAAAGGACTAAGTCTCCTGCTAAGCGATATCATGGTTTCCTTTGATGTCACGTCCCTTTTTACTTCTATCCCGCAGGACCTGGCAGTCGAGACCATAAAACTACTCCTACGAGAGAAATAAGACGAAACTGAGTATCGCCTTTGGCACGCCCGAATCATCCAGCTCCTGAAGTTCGGTCTCGAGACGTACTTTACATTCGACGGAACAATCTACGAGCAAGTGAAGGGAACGTCAATGGGTTTGCCGATTTCGGCACTCATAGCAGAGGCGGTCCTTCAACGGCTGGAGTCGCTGTTTTTAGTGAAAGACTATTTTAGACGTTTTTTGAAAAATGCATTTTCAATTTACAAGGACATTAAAAGAAATGGGTAAACTTCACAATTCTTACGTTGTCATTTTTTACAACCTAGTGACTAGAGGCAATGACTATGAGGCCCTTTCAAAAACAGACATCCTGACAAGACCAGAATATCTTGGCTTTATTTTACACGATAATTATCATAACAACATTACCTTGGCAATCTTTTATATCGAAAACGCATTTTGGTTAACGTTTCAAGAGCTATGTTATCTATTCGTTAATAATTTGTCGAAGATATTGCCAAACTAGGCAGTAGACTTAGGATTTAGTATGCGACAACTATATTTTGCTGCCATTTGTCTTATTTTCAGTGACCATTAAGATGTCCAATCAAAGCAGTTAGCTGAGCAACGGTTTCCTCAGTGGCCTTTATTTCATTTCAAGCGAGCTGGTTTGCTTGCTTTGGCGTGTCATTAATCCTAAGGTGTCTGTCAGTGTCAGTCTGGGCTAGAAAGTTGGTCTGGCGATTAGTAGAGGTTGAAAACGTCGGGTTCGCGGTCTACAATTTCATTCGTAACTTTTTAAAGCGTACATGCAGACCCATTGATCATGATTCCAAAAACGGTTTAGCGAATTTCATAGGTTTCTTGTCTGACACGGTCTTGACAGAGCTGCGTTTGACGAGAGCAGGATGTTTGATTAAATAAATTCTCAAAACCATTCCTTTGTGTACTCATATAAATAACCAGATGCCCTTCGAGTTAATAACGCCACGTACACATATGCACTACAGGAAATTTGTCAATTAAAAGTGCAGCAGGCTGTAATTGACACTAAATCGTGATTTGCGTGAAATCAAAAGTTCCTCATTGAAAAGCAGGACGCACTGACGGTGATATCGGATTATGTGTGAAAGGCAGACGGGACAATTCGTTTCGTCTGACACTGGGCCCACGTCGACCGCCAACTAAGCATCGAGCTTCAGGTGTTCCACAATTCGAAGTTGGGTATGGCTGGCTGCCAAAGTCTAATAAGTGGCCATTCCACTCTCGCTTGTCTTTTTGGCACACACTCATCAGCCGCACTCATGATGTAACTGCTGTATCGCAGTTGAGCTCACACAAGAATTGCGTTTACAGCCACCATGCTGATCAGCATCTTGACCTAAATTAACGAGAAGTGTACTTGCAAGATTTTCATTAACATCCATCGAAGAGCATGTAGGTTAAGTTAATTCATCTCGTCATATTTTCCATATTTTCTCGCCAATAGCATAACCCAGTGAATTCTGTGCGTGAATATATCGCTGTTTTATGAATAGATATTAGAATAACACGTCCAAATTTCACTCCATGTAGCATGGTACCAGAAAATATTACCGTAGTGTCTTACTGACTCTGCGTAATGATCGCATTTGTGATAAAATAAGAAAAGTAGTTTATATGGAAGCCTTGAAATAAGATGATGAATTATGGTAGATATTAACGCAACGATAGAAGGTGGGATACACAACTACCTTGAACTAAACTTTGGATTGTCTCATACGTTCAATGGTGGAACAGGAGGTTTCACAGTGGAGGCAACACACAGAAAAAGAACACGAAGACATAGAGAATAGATAGATTTCTACCAAAAGCTCGATTGTGCTCTTGCAGCCACTAAAGGAATTGGACGCAATAATTGAAAAATATGGAAAAAGACATTTTCAAGAACAAAGTTTTTTGAATAGAGCGTCGCTGGTATGTTAAGTCAGGAAGGGAAGGTAATTTCAAACGATGTTAATAGCGAACAATAAGGGATATTAACAGTCAGACTGTGTTTTGGGTGTATTTTCGTACTCCCATCGTTGCCTTAAAATCCATTTCTGTCAATATTCATGAATTTGATAAAGTTTTCAGATCAACGATGACACAAACGCGCAATATATAAAAACGTGTCGGCTAAATAAAGACACTAATTTATGAGCAAACTCATGCTAGATGGAGCCATTAAATTTATTTTATCCATGACGTTGTCCGGCGTTTTAGGACGCAAAGCGTATAGGTCTTACTAAAGTCATATTTCCTTCTTTGTGATAAGTGATTTTGTCGAGTCTTCAGTGAAAAAAGGCTGTGAAATAGAGCTAGTGACTAATTATCAGCTGTTACTTGGGAAACTAAGATTACGACCCCATTAGCGACATTGAGTTTAACCTAATAAAATTAGTCCATAAAAGGACATGCGTGGAAGCCTTGTTTACTCAACAAAGTCTTCAAATAAAATTTAACAGAAATATTCTTGTTAATCTTACCTTAAACCTAATCTCTATGCCGACTCTTCCGGTTTATAGGCTGCCGAAAATGCACTTGAATTACGAATAAGGTGTTTTCATGATCAAATGGCAAATAAGGCAGAGGTTAACAAGTCACTAAGTCTAAGGATCCTTTTCTCTCAAAAAATTCTTGTTGGTATAGACGAAATCCGGATCCTATAAAGCAGTTAATAGGTAAGACGCGATCACTAGGAAGAAGACTTCTCAGTGGATATCATGCTTTTTCGCGTATAGACGGTACATGGACTGGCGACAACTAATAGTCCTCAGTTATCGAGACCAGCTGATCCACTGTCGGGTCAATAAACGTTTGGAGTCATTTGTCAGACCTGGTGAAGTTGGGAAAAACTGTAGAACTGCCCCTGAATTAAATTGATGAATACGCAGCAGCAGTGGAATAAGCAGAAGATTGCCCAAGGGTCTTTACTCATCTAACCTGACCCCGTCAGATTAATTCCGGTTCGATGCGGTCGTGATTGCTGCGGCAAACCCACATCGCGTTGGACATGAATCAGTCATGCTTCACTGTCGATCACACGATCTGCCTCCATATTCACTGCTGAGACTTATACCAGGCGGAGTATTTACTCATGTGGGCCGAGCGGTGATGAGCATCTCTTTAAATACCAATGTCAGTGGAAAGACGACCGAGTAATTATCACGCCAACGTCTTGTACCTTTGAAGAGATTGTGGCTATGCACGTCTCGAAAGTTAGTTATCGAATAATCACCATATCAACCGCAACGGTCTTTTATGAAGATGGACGCCGTTAACACTGGTAGGCATACCGTAGCATAGTGATGACATCTTTCAACTTCTACAGCCGCATTAACGCAAATTATCCATATCCACTGTTTTCTACGATCATGAACTCAGCTATGAATCCGAAAAGTCTAGCAAACATTGTTTATTTTTAGGCGGTTACGTCTACTTCTCCTCAAATTGACCTAGTTTTCTCTCCTTCCATGTTGAAGGGCGACAGAATGTTTGTCCTCGATAAACATTGTTAGGCAACTCCCTTTGCCCAGGCAAATAAAAAATGTCAAGAAACGTTCGTTAAAGCGCCCGTAAGGAGTGAAGTTCTTAGTTACTCCATCGGTTATCTCAAAGCTACTTTAGTTGATAAAGCAGTTAAAGCAGTATCCACGTGAAAGGTCTACATAGAGGGCTTATATGGACTTAACCTCAGATATCTTTCATTGATAACTATGCTGTAGAAACAAGCTTGTGACAAAAAATCCCCGATTCTTCAAATTTCGACAATTTAAGGAAAATTAAAGCATTAATCGTGAATGTCCTACTGGAACACCGAAGCGAATTCTAGCTACTCTGTGAGACCGTTGAAATACGCGCACACCTATGCGCATGTAATTCTACGTGAATTAACTTTACAGCCGGAACGCATTCAAATGCTAGCAGATGTATATCGTCGTCAGATAAAATGATCTCCCAAATGTGATCGTGGCAGTTTAAAGAGCTATGTGCACAAAACGGCACATCTGCTATTGAATACGAAACTTCTTAGTTGTTAAAATTTTTTAATTGATGATATAAGAATGATACAGTATAATCTTTAGGCTTCGCTTACTGACTATCATGTTGATAGTACAGTACGTGACCTATCTCATGAAACCTGGTAATGGAAACTGATGCGACAATATCTGGACGTCTTCAAAGTTGCATGTTTTGCATGTTCTTCCACTTCCTTCAGGGGAATGTATTTTTATAGTGCAGAAATTGTGTTGACCTTATTATATTAAGCAAAATACTAAATACAGAAGCTCAGACTTGAACTATCCCCATAATAATCGTTTTTTTTATTCTTGAATAATCACTTAACTTTTTTACTGCCCACAGTGAATGGAGCCATTTTTTTGCTGAAAAAATTGAACTACGGATTTCAGAATAAAGCGAAGTTCCTCTCTCTCATCTCCCTCTCTCTCTAATAATTATTTGCGAAAATCGAGGTTGCAATATATTTGTGCAATTTTTGATGATAATACTGTCCCTGCTGTCTGGCTGCTTACCAGGGCGTTTCTCATTAAAAGGAAATTAATATAGCCGCGAGCGTTTTACTAAAAAGACTAAGCCGGACTTTAAAATTTACTTTATATTTGATGCCCACCGCGGTTATCAACTTGCTATTGCAAAAGCTATTTTATAAAAATCTGCGGTTCCATCAGTTCCTAACAGTAATATTAGCAGATCTGTGCGATTTCATGCCCTCAAGTGTAATAATATCGCCGGCCGGGGTTCCTCCGTTTAAATGGGCTAAAATTGTTTTACCGATTGGAGAATTCTACCTGATGTTACTGGAATAACCACCAATGAATAGTGCTTTCCAGTTTTTAACAGATAAAACACTACTTTACGTGTAGGATAACTTCTGTTCACACCGAATTTAAAAATAGAACGAATGTAACATTAGTATTTTCAGCACAATATCCGTATTTTTATGGGTGCCAAGCATTCACAGCCAAAAAAACAGAGTCAAAAAGTGGGCAAAAACAGTGCAAACGAACGCACTATACAGAAAAAGGTATATTTCTACGTTTTTGGTTGAGAAATATTAATATTGTTTAGGAACGTGAATGTGTTAAAATTTTTATTTGCCCCACCGCGCCAAATGCAAACTACACAGAGATCCGTCAGCTGAATGAAGCATCAAAGCACTTCTTAAACAGGTAAATTATAAGGCAAAGTTTTCTTATTGATCGAAGGCATATGTTTTTCTGACATTCGTTCGGGCAGCCATTTTTAGGGAAAAGGAATTTCGATGTTTGATTGAGTCCTCACATGTAATTAGGGCAAACTTCTTCTTAAAAAAGGAACACCCAGGCGCTCGTAAATTTGGTAAATGCCTTTAAGTAGTATATCATTTAAAAATTTAAGAGGGGGGTGATTCAGAATCTGTCTTAATAAACAGTCGGTTAAAAACCCTGAAAATCAGAACGTTTTCGGCAGTATTTCGAGGCCGGTCCGAAACTTAATGTAATTTAAGTGAACAAAAAGTTCAAATTAACTTGACGAAGAAGGTTTTTCTAGCAAACACAAGATTTGCCGTTTACGATCACGCCTGTCAGTTCTGTTTAAACTTATCAGGCGCTGATCGGCCTTGCAGCATGTCACCTTATGAAAACGTATGTCCCTACAACGTCGTTATCGGTGAAATCAAGACAAATCCGGCTTTCCTTGTTAAATACAATCACAGTTAACTCAACCGAGTCAAGAATACCACGAATCCCTAGAAGTCTGTTTTGGAATCTGCAATTAAAATGTAGGCAGTTGCCAAAGGTCACATATGAAATCACATTAATTCTTAAAGGATAATTAGATATAAACTTCACTGAAACATTACTATTAAACAACAGCTTATTTGTATTTTCAAATGTGCTATGTTTTTGTTATGCGAATATATTCTATATATTTAAAAAAAGAAGTTTAATAAATTAAAGCATTTCGGACGTTATTAGGATATTCTGCAACATTACTTTTTATATTTCTCCTCTGTTTTTAACCTTTTAAACTTGTGATGAATAAAAGTAGGCATTATATTCTCCAAATTTTGTCTGTTTGCGAGAGATTGGCAATCATTCATAAATTTCGACACCATTCATATGTTAGGTGTAGCACTGCATACACTTTTGTCTTTAAACTGATACGTACTTTTAAACAATAAAATAATCGCAGGCAAACGTTTTGAGGACGTTGATCTCTCTGCCAACATCGTTTTTAATTTTGGCCGTTAATGAAGATTTTTAAAATCCTATTTCGAAGACATTTGCAGTTTTATTTGCCGTAAATACAATATATCTGCGGTTCTTAACTGTCTCATATAGTAAATAAATACTGAGATACCATTTCAGGCAATATAAAAAGCCACTCCTCGTATAATTTTACAGTTTAAGTGCTGCTTGCGTTTGGGCAAGTTCTAAAACATGTATTGTAACGGATAGCGTCAAATAGATAACCTTATTTTGGGAGTTTTTCTAAATATTAGTTTAGCATTTTAAAATATCATCAGCAGCCGCTAGGGTATTGACCTAGGAAGACCGTCGTTTGCATGACAGTTAATAAATTAAAATGGTCACGCCAATTTCTTCATTGCTTTACACTTCGTATGTACAAATCAGCATGAGTTGAGATAGCGGGTTAAATAAAAAAACGCGACCATCATGGTGTGAGAAGGTGTTTTAAATTATTTTCCGGTTCAACCGCTTCTTGCCTATCGACGCTTCTTTCTTGACCTTCTTCTAACCCGCCGAGACCTACAAGTGCATTTCTTCTAGGACGTCTACCATCGCCTCTGATGTGCAGACTTGCAAGGCATTATGTATGTGATTTTTACTTGAATTTAGATGTCTAAAAGCAGGTGAACTCGTAGGCGCGTAAGCTGTAAAATGCGAGTTTGTGGAACCTAAGAGGTTAGAGCGGAAATCTTCTTGAACTGCAAAACAAGTGCATAGCCCAGGATAATTTGTGCACTAGCGGTTTTAACAGTACAGCGGCTAAATAGATTTTGCCTCGTGGGTCATAGTAGCCGATAATAAACAGGCTATTTGGAAACCCATTCAAGTCAGTGTTTAAAGTGGTCAGTAAACACATCAACGAACAAATGAAAGAGTTTTCAGATGGAATTTTTAAGGACTGTTGATACACATTCAAGGAGTGATTGGGTAAACAAACTTGCGGCAGGGGTGGCAAACGGAGATAGTCTTTATCGGCACCAATACGACATTATGTCTGGCTGGCAGGATTTTATCAGTTGAGAAAGGCCGCAGCTGGTGTTTTAGAAGCTTATAAATGGAGCACAAAGCAGCTCATTTATAGAGTTCTTCGTGCTGGCCTTTCATGAATAATTTATTATTTCGCAGTAAGCATTTATAGATGCTTTGTTGTTGCAACATGAATTTTGATATTTGCTTATGCCAACTTGAGTGGCAATTCGTTCTATTATCTAATCATTCACTGTTTATGTGGGTTTATATATGACCGTCGATAGGAAAGAAAATTAAAAATAGGCTATGCGATTGCTGATGATAAATTCTGTTAGCCGAAATTCGTCATTTTTACCCTTGCGCCCAACGTCATAAACAGACATTTCAGGGTTCTCCTTGATACGTTCAAGTTTAAGCAGACCGAAATCCTTGCCATAATTAATAAGTACCTGTGCCGCGATTTACCTGGCTGACGGTTCACCTGATTGCCGTCTATGAAAAAGTGCAGCTGTCTCCTTCCTCCCCTATCAGTGTTCACCTTGCATGGGCAGATTAAATGTCCACGCTGCAAGCGCACGTGGGAACTATACATTTAAAAATAAAATAATTAATCTGATTTTCAGGAACTTATGACGCCTAAAAAAACGATGTTGTTGATGATGACGATGATGATGCGAATGAAACCGGCGGTATTGATGATAAAAAATGACCATGTTACTAATGAGCTGGACCAAAACTGGGGTCCGATCGGGGCCGGCAGACGTTTCTGGCAATGTGCGCTCATAACAAATGACACCTCTGAAAGTATGACATCCCGCTTAGGCGGAGACCTGCGCCATACCGGTGAGAATCCGAGCGGGCCTTCCTTTTTCTTTTTGTGTAAAACCCTGGTCGGTGTAGCCTATGGACCAGAGGGTGAAATGGTACGCCCATTTGCGGGTCTTCAGTGTGCCTGCATTCTCTCTCGCCCTCAGTCTTCGAACTCAATCATAAGACCGGGTGCTGAAAGCGGAGGAGCTTTTGTGCTGAATGTAGTTGGTCTTTACAGAGTTTGCAGATGCCGCCAAATTAGCTCTCTAGAATCATGACGAAATTGCTGGCGAGACACTGTTATAATGAGGCACAAATTACACATACAATATAAAGGGGTTATGCGCTACGAAATATCAAGTTGTTTACCTATATATCTGTCCAATTTACCAGATGAAGTTGTCGGACACTATCTATGCAAACATGTTGCTAAATACGTTTATGCCGCAATAGCACTTCTGCGACCAAATCAAATGCCCTTTTCTCGGATTCATGATCAAAAAATATTCACAACCGATTACGTAGCACATGTCGGATCCCAAAGCTGATATTAGCCTCTCCGGAAACATCTAGCAGATATGTTAATTCGTAATAAAAATTGGACTTAATAGTCATTTTGCAGTATTTTATGTGCAGTTGTACGTGGTCAACGATTGTTATATACCATTTCTTAATTTGTTTAGATATTCATTCAAAACAAAATGATGGAGCCTACATGTCCTCAAAACAAAAATAGAAAAAATTAATACTTTTACTCCTCTTGCATGCATTCAACTTCCGTTTGCTTACCAACCAAACAATCATAGCATGAAAGCAGGGAGAAAGAGGTACTCGAGCGATCGAACTGTACGAAGGTAATTTCATAATTTGGTACTAGGAGTGAAGGTCTTGCCAGTAAAATTGGAAGGTAATTGATAGCAGACACTTACACAAAATTACTTAAAGTCGGTAGTTCAACTGTGCCGGACTATCTGCGGCAAACTGGTAAAAGGAAATATTTCCAAAAATGGGTCCCGTATGGGAGATGCACAAGTTAATCAATGTAGCCTAATTCTACTCCATGTTAACCCACTGATACATGCTGTCGAAACATATCGGCGGAAAAGCAATAATCTGAAATACGACACCTGATCATGCTTTCCATATATTCTTGATCACTTAGCCACTCAATACTGTTTTTCCAAGCACCAAAACATTATTTTCAGTAAACGATACTTTGAAGAACAGAACACAAGTAGAAACCAAGATAAGATTTTCTATCGCTTAGACCAGTAGATTTCTATCGATTTGGCATAGGTGGTTGTGGCCATAAATGGCCGAGATGCCGAATGTTCAAGCACATTAACCAGTTTTAGCAGATAGTTTTAACATGTTCCAGGAATAAGTGTGTGCCTTTGAAATTTCCCACTATTTACAGAAAAAAACTATTCACTCGAAAATATTAAAGATTCAACGTGCTGTTACCAACAAAACAATTATACAATTGCGGTTTTGGTATTTTAACAAGACAAGTGGATTTCAGTTACCATCCGCCAGTAGGCATTCTTAATTGGTATAACTATCCCACCGAAATAATTCTTGGGTTTCTAATTCATCAGATTTTATAAGCAATTTACATAACAGGTTTTTTAGGAACTAACTTTATCTTGGACTGCCGTTTGATTAGGGTAAAACGTAATCACTTGTCTCACGTCACTCTAAAGCGTGTGTTGTCTGTCGGTGAATAAAAGTGCATAACTCGATCGTTTTGTATAATAAAAGGACAAACTGTGTTTGGAAAAACATTGTCTTTTTGAAAAAACAACACCATAAGACGACTGGCTGGATAAAAAAGCGTCTCCTTCAGTTGATTTGACGCATTCCTTGAAGAAGTCACAAATCATATGCGGTCATTGAAATCCGAATGCGGTTTTCATCCCATTCTCTAGCGGTCATCGACCCCTACAGAACGCTTATAAAAGCGGTGTTATGCCTAGCCACTATATAATAATTGGGCAAACCGGACGTTCACAAAAGAAAATATATCACTTATATGTTAAAATTAGAATCGCAGTTGTTGAAAATGACTACAAATTATCCGTAAGGGAAACGAATTAATTAAAGACCTATTTATGTGTCCTTGCGGTTTATTATGAAGTAGGATACATGACCACATAATTGAAATGTGTCTTGCATAATGAGGCCTCTTCTCTCTGTTGAAATCGACTTAGATTAATTGGCAAGTTAGTGGGAGAAAATTATGAGTTAGAAGAAAACGAAAATAAGGTACCACAATAAGTTTGCTGTTATGTGGACAGTGAATGTTTTTGGAAATCCGAAATTTGGCATGTGCCAAAAATCATTTTGGATTAAAAAGTCTAAGTTTGCAAGGTTCGTGCACCACTTCTGCGTTGATAAAAATAACATAATTTCAAAAATATGTACAAACATTTTTTATTCAATTAATAACGCCTATAAAAATCACTGTTTTTTGACATGTCCAATTAGCGTAGTACATGCATTTTGATCTACGGTTCAAAGAGAGTCTTCGACTTCATATCTTCCCGGATGCCATTATTTAAATCGAAAATGATATATTTTTATTTTAAAAAATATGCTTCAGGTATAAGGTTCTTTTAGGTCATATGCTGGGAGTACGTTTAGACAAAATTAAAAGTGCAACCGAAAGCACATTATTATCTTTGTATCTGCGGAAGTAATTTTCCGCAAAATTTCAAATTAATTCCTATGATGCGATTGGAGTGCATTTACCTGAAAGATCAGTAAATATTTAGCTGCCTTTATCGTTTTTATTAAGGTGCAAACGATTTTTCATTTTGGGCCTAATAAATGCTTTAAAATAGGAAGTATTTGCTGGATATTCCGCGTTTGTTGTGTCCTGTGATATTACGTTTCCATGTAGATCGTCGTTTGTTTCTATTGTTGGAGTCGCTAAACGTCAGTCCCTATCGGTAGCATACAAACGTTAAAGGTGAAAAGGCTCCGAATCAATTGAAACTTTTGACGACCACTCCATTTATTTGTAATGTTGCTTTAGGACGAATTATATAATTGGCCTGTTTTGTATGCAAAATAAACGAAATATTTGAAACGTTCAGCAAGTTTCTTCCTTTCCTAGGGTAGTGTTAATAGATGTTTTGCTATGAACGAAAGAATTCAATTTATTTTCTATTTCGGAGCTTGCATAATTGTTCGCCTTCGGGAATTTAAGCGTGCAAGTGTGGTAATATAAATATTAAAATACGCCGAAAATTGCAATGCTCAGCCAGTGTCGCCCCTGATTAAATATTTGCGAAAACTAGACGATATAAGTTATCGAGTCCTGTCTTAAAGAGTTGAAGCACCCTGTTCGATATAGATTTGTGTACGGTTATTCAGAAAAACATTTTAAATGGTAGGTTGATATCAGGGCTGTTAGGCCTGTCATTTTATCCAGGTTATTGCAGAACTTCGAGATTTACATATCGAGCGTTTTAGAACCTACAAGACTTCAGTTTCTTAAACAAATAACGCGTTTGTCCACATTCTGCTCTATCCGTCATAGGAACACGAAAAAAATCTACTTTTAATTACTGCACACTTTAATTATAAAAACTCTCAAATCCAGGATAATTGCCCATAGATTAAGTATGCCTGGATGTTCAAATTTAACATTTGACGGCAATTGACGCGGGAATTTCTCAAACACTAGTTAACACTAGTTAACAATAGTTCAAACATATTAAGAGTTGGCTTGACAGAATTATTTAGAGGCATATATTAAATGAAGAATATTCTCTTTGTTAGCTGGTCAAGCGACCACTCGTGATAAAACACGTTCTGGGGTCTCTCATGATCATTTAGAATACACTCTTTTTGTTAATTTAACTATTTCAGAGATTAAAAGGTATATCAGTATATTGGTCAAGACTTTGTTTGGTGTTCGCAAAAACAATGGCATTTTTAAAATAACAAGCGTTTAATCGCTAGAGCGGTTCACTCATAAAGTTAAATCTAATATTCAAAAAATGCTTTTAAAAACTCCGGCATCAAAAACAAAATGGTACTGCAATATATCAAAGCGGTGCGCTTTACTCCGCTATACTGCAGTCATCAAAATACAAATGGAAAATGCGGCTCTAAAACATACATTAAATGGTTTAGGGTCCGCCTCAGCCACAAGGTTTTTGTTGCCAGATAGCGAATTTTACGGTCAGATGGAGAACGCTTCGACTGTTCAACGTGTTGCGCCAGGTCCATAAGTGTCCAGACCTCGTTAATAATATGCTATGATCGGCCAATGACTTTCAATTGAGTTTTCCCCCATCCTTAGTTGGGAATCAAAGAGAGGATCAGAACCGTCGTCTGCAAGCAAGTTAAACAGTTAATGGAATAAAATGATAGGGTTAGATATCCGACACCCCTAATAAAAGTGCACGGGATAAAGGTTTCGTTGTATAAGAGGAAATATTTCCGACAGACATTTATTCGGAAGAGCCGCAGTCAATTGGTGAGCGCAGTGACCTCCCGCACATTTCCGTATTGACACTTCCATCGCTTGGGCAAAATAATAAGGCAAGCTGGGAAGGGCTTGGGAGCAAAACAGCCCCAGTGACGGTAAGGCAAACGGCCAAACGACCAACACTTTAGAAATTAGCGACGGTGAGTAAATCACGGTGTGGACTGATAAGCAATCATCGCATAAAGAACGATCCGGTAATAAAGGTAGCTGCTTATGATTATGTTAGAAATACGGTTGCAGGACACGCCATCCTATGTACAGTAGATGTGCTAATTCATAATTTGCGTTTTTGACTCAAAAAGATTACTTAGGTGTTGCTGTAGTACTACTCCTTATGCAGCAAAGACTCGAAAATAATTCGGTTACTTCCGGATGATAGCTTTCGAAAGAACTTCTTTCGTGCCGCCAGCACAATGTGCATTCCGCGAAAGAAGACTAATTATATAATATGGATTTTTATCTTTGGTTTTATATGCCCTTATACATTCAAATACAAAACCAGAAACACGAATAACACTGTTCGTCCTTCTACATATTTGATAGGAAATAAAGTTTTTTTTCAGACTGTAAACTTAATAAATCGTATATTTCGGCTTAAACATGTTTTTGCTTATTTGACTTTTTAAAACTGTAAAATGTTCGTTCATAAAACATTGTGCATCTAAATTTACTAACGTTGTTTGAAAGGTTTACAATGTGGCTAGAATCCATTGTTAAATTTCATGAAGCAGTATGGCCTCCTCTTAGTGGCGTATAGAAATTTATGTGTTCCCGTGTAAGTAAAATGTACAGTTCGTACTTATTAAACCATGAATTCATCTGCAAAGGCATGTCGAATTCAGAATGTTTCTGAATTTGAAAAAGTTTTGAAACCGAATTATACCCCAACTTTAAGCAAAAATGTGAGGTAAACGTAATTATTTATCAAAAGTAGAAAGTCACAGAAATTTAAGGCATGTTTATGAAATATAGCTGAGTTTATAAGGTCATCTAAAATCCAAGAAACAATCCGTACCAATCAAATTGCCATTTCAGAGAGCGCACTTTTTTCATGCAATATGATAGAGGCTCATTTGAAAGCTGGCATCTTGTAGTACTCAAGTTTTTATAGGAGTATGCTACTCGGTAATTATTTCTACAAGGATATCAAAGTTTTATCGTTGAGTCGAAAACGCATTGCAGATGAGTTAGCATATGTATTGCATGCTGTGCGTCAGAGAGATATTTGCCAAGTATGCCTGAACAGAAGTGAATCAGCTTATTTATATAGTTAAGGACTGCGTAGACGTTTAACGGGTTTTCATTGTGCTTCCCGTTCTAGCATGCCGGTCTGTTTCGAAACGTCTTCGCAGTGATCAGTTTCGTACAAGGAAAGATATCGAAGCCTCTTAACAAAACGTCATCAAATGATCTGAAAATGCCTACAATAACATTCTCCAGAAATCAGCTTATTGCGCATCTTCGTTTTCGTTCTGTAATCTTTCATATGTGAAGGCAGAAAAACAGTTTCTGCTTGTGGCGAATTCTTAGCATATGCATAAAACAAGGAAAAACAATGGAAAATTCTTAATAATAACTTTAAAAGTGAATATTGTTCGACAGATTGTTTGGTCCCTCTTGCCTCGGCAGGGTGACATTCGCTGGTCTATGTAACCACGAGGAATCTTCGCTGCCAAATGTCAACACTGATTCATTATTTTGCCTTGTCACGCGTAATTTTTTAATAAGTGGAAAGCTAATTCTTCAAAAAACGTTTTGCAAGGAGAGCAGTCCGGCAGAAAAAAATAAAACGTTTACCAGCAAAAAACGATCGTGAAAAAGTTGACCAATTCTTACACCGCACATATATTTAACCCTTACATTGTCGTAATACAGTTTATTACTGAATACTTATCGCTGAAATTTTATCAGAAAGCGCTTTAAAACTGGAGTCCGCTGAATTTACGTTTTTTAATCAACGAAAACTTTTCCTGCGTATGATTCTCACACAGCTTACTATATTACTTACTACCATAAAGTTTTTAACCCAAATATAGATGTCACTTCTGATCCGCTGTCTGACACTCAGCAGTAGATGATGACCAAGTCGAATAAGACAGTCTGTTCACCATAGCAAACAATTAACAATATTGAAACGATATTTTTTGCGGCGTATTCCAAAAGCAAATTTTAACCAGAGCATCCTGCTGTAGTCGGCTTATTGTGAACAAATTTGAAAAGTTTGGGGTTCTTTATATCCGATCATGAACATTAGTAACTGTCAGTGTCTGCTTTTTGCCAGATGAGAACTCGAAAACGCCAAAGATATAGTAAGAACCGCATTTATCGTTAACCATAATTCCCAATTGCATCTTCCGTCACTAAAAACTGCTGCCTGATATAACAATTTTCATTATCAGCGCTTAAATACTCCTTTTTTCACCGTCCACTGAAACCACGTTTGTTAAAAGCGGCTTAGTATTTAGCTTGAAGTTGCATTGATTTGAATGACTTTCTTCCTATACTTCCAACAGATGCTGTGTGGCGGTTACCTACCGCATGATAGCTAGCCGAAACTTTAAGCATGATCCTAGCGCAAAGTCCTTTGCTAGCGTCCCGACCAAAATGAGTTTACTCGGAGTGAAAGCGACCTTATATTCTCTTCTATGTGCTATGTAAGTGCGGAAGTAAGAGCTGAAGTAAGAGCTTTCATTAGTCCTAGGACAGAAAAGCTGTCCATGTTGTTGGCAAAATCCGAAATAATCAGACGTTGGCGTTTGGTTTCTCTGTGACTTTAAGGGGGGTACTACGCGCTGTTATTTCAGTGGTGTTTTAAAAAAAATAGTTAAAAACTAGTTCACCGGCTTTGCAGTTATCGAAACCTTGTACTAATATGCAATTATAGGGCCTCCTCCTACCTTCCCTATTGGGTTATACGTTTTTTGATTTTCTGCAGATGATGACCTGTATCCTATTTTTAAGTGAAAGTGAGTAATTTAACTAAGAGTTAATTAGTGCGGACCCCCCGACACCAAACTTTACAATAAATGTGAATACATAAACATAGAAATCACTCATTTGCATACGTAGTTAGTTACGGTAAGTTTCAACTGAACGGTCACACACTTTAGATGTCTGCCAAACTAATTAGAGCGATGTATATCATTACTTTGCTCGTTTAAGCAATTCCGTAAAGGATGGTAAAAAGTGTCTGCTGCATGGACATGCCCGCATCCATGATACAAACTTTGACGTTTACCAGGCTCAGCTGCGAATTTAATTTATCAGAAAGGCACAGCAGAGTTGTCAAAATTTTGATAAAATAACTTTTCTCTCATGTCTGTCCGTATATTATGGAAATTAAGAGAATGTATACGAATATACACATATGTCTTTAAAAGCGTCGGCTTTTATTTGGTGACGATATACTTTTCAGATATTCCTAAAATATGTGTTCTGGCCCAAATGTTTAGGTATGTCAACTTAACTCTTTGTACGTCAGCAATAGCCAACTTTCGCAGTATATAAATATATCATAGCTTCAATGTCTAATAAGATTTGGCTTTGCGAATGTAACAGGTTTATTCGAATTCAGTCTCTTTTAGTTCTTAGCTGGAGACAAACAAAGTTTTACGTCGGGAAACTCTGTTTTGCAGACATAAGTCATCTAAATTAATGTCATCTACCATATAACACATTCGACTTTCACATATCCTTTGAAACAATCGTCATCATCATCAACATGCCAAGGTACACGAATGTGCAAAATTATTGCTTTCGGCAAATAATGGGTAGTAATTGATTAAAAAGCACAATATCACACTTTACGTTGGAAATAAATTTTCAACAATAAGTGTTAAAATAACAATTTAACTATACATCCTGTTTATTCTCTAGAGACCAGCTAGATATGAGCTCTCATTTCTAATGGGTTTGGTCAGACAAGATACACTGGCATTTGATTAATTTATTTACAAGTAGAATTTGGGTAAGTCGAAAGTTGCAAATGCGCGTAAGATAAGCAGGGGATGTTAATATTCAAGGACAGTCTTCACTTCATAATTAGGTAGATTAAGATGTAGGATTCCACAGATGCCCGTTACTGATGGTGTTCCACCTTCACAATTTAAAATTGAGTGTCTAGAAAACTATGTCTCTATAGGCCTCGCGATATTCTTCGAAAGTGCTATTTTATTAAGCGTGATGCACATTTATTTATTCTATCCACTTTTTAAGAAGCGCATGCGAACTTTTTACTGGACATTCGTCATATCATTCCACAATATCCGGAATTTTCTGCTCTTAAAACAATAGTTCATCATACACTTCCGGGTGCTCGGCATGCTCGGCATGGGCTAACTCACGAAATGTCAGCCAAAATTCCGAAATGCCTTTTGTGTCTCGAAAAGATTAACTAAGAAGGATTGTAAACTAATCATCATACCGCGTAATTCGATGATCATTCGCTTAACTCTGGATGCCGACTTTGAACGTACTTCTTTCCCTCTGCATGCAAAAACTACACACTTGAAAAAGGACAGCTTAAATAGCATGCATTTTTCTCACTGATTAGCGATGCCATTAAAAATTCTATAATATGTCTTATATAACATGCATAAAATACTCACGGTTTTGCTCATTGGGTAGAAAGGTATGTCTTCTTTTTGGGTTATATTCGAAGAAGGGGTACAGTTTGGTTTAGAAAGAGTTTCTAATTGTAGAACTTTTTAATATCGTGAAATGGCCGCTCATAAATCGCCATGTGTCTGTATTCACGAATGTGGTTTTTAAATATTACTAAATCACAACTAAATTTTATGAACCCTATATAGTACCCCTTTATTGCCGCAGAGAAATGTGTGGTTTTCCGTACGCGGAAAATTTACGGCTTGAGTTAGGAAACCATGAATGAATGTGTAAGGACAAATCCGGTGCAGACTTTTTCTGGAATTAAAGAGTTTTGTAAAACCGAATTGGACGCTTTCCAGAGTATACGATTGGACGAAGACGTATTTTTCTATCAAATAAGCAAAAGCCTGATATTTTTATGCATATTTTCTATGAAATATTATTGAATATTAAAGGGCATCAAAAGATGAGAATAATGCAGGCTATTTGTCATGTTTACAGAGCACAGTTTTTGCATGTAGCCGGAAAGAAGTTCATTCAAAATCCGGCATCCTGAGTTTACTGAATTATTATAAAATCACAATTTACAGCTATTAGTTTTACAACACTATCTTATTAATCTTTTCGAACCGAAAACGCGTTTCGGAAATTTTTTAACATCTTATGATTTACCACACCTACTGTAAATCTTCCTATCTACACAAACGCCTGAAGAACGCAAAATGGAGAATTTTAGCATGCATATTAATAGCAATCACTCCGTGCTTGAACTCAATGCGAGGATTTAGAAATTAGAAAACTGGTCGGGCACCGGAACGGTTTGTCTATAATTTTGAGCTTTTGAACTCGTTCAGAAGTACATCCACAACGCTGGCTTCAGCCGTAAAACAACTGGCAATCGCATTTAAAGTTAGCTGATTAGCTGTCAGTGGTACAGGGTTAGAGGTAACTTTGTGGAAGTCCGTATGTCGGCGTCAGATCGACTGACTAGGTTTTCAGGCCTAAGTATTTTCACTCATTTTGTTGCTACCAGCGTGGATGTTTACTTTGGCATCTAAGATCCAAATAAATGACTTGAAATCTGCCACAACCCCTATAAATTATTTGAATTTTGTAGTTATCTGGTGGATTTTAGGTGCATTACTTAGGAATTTCTGCTTGGGCAGCGAGCTTACTGTATCACATTTTATTGATTCAGATGTTGCATTAGTTTAGGCGGGTAAAATTGATTCAACTGAGATTGAAATCGCGTCGTCCGGTGGGGTCTTGTGACTGAGGAAGTCAGAGAGTTGGCAGTACCAAAGCCTTCCTCTGCTGTCGAAGGTTCGATTTTCGCTGTTTCACTGAGTTCTTTGTTGTTGGCTCGACACGGACAATTTGAAATCAGCCTTAACACCCAAGAACAACTGAGTTTGACGATTTTGTCTTCAGAAGTACCAAATTCAATTGAACACTCTAAAACACGATGTAGTGATCACGTGTAAACCGACTTCAGCTTCGAAATAGGTAGAACTGAGATTTGTAGCCCTTTTAACAGGACATTGGAATAGGTGCGTCCAGCCCACGTAATAACGGCAGACGTGCGAGTACTCCCGGAGACGGTAGGACATTTCCGTGTCCAAGCCCCAACAATAATCCAAATACAAAAACTAAACCGTTGTCCTGATCTTGATGCTAATTGAATCCTAAACATTAACTCTCCAGTGTACACTAGCCCCTACCTTAACCCTACAGCTGTTTATGACCTACCATATCGTTAACTTAAAAACTACCCCTAACTCAGGTCCTTAACCTATTTCTACCCTTGATTTCATTGGAAGTTGTCTCAAAGCCGCCAGAATTGTAGGTGGTTCCCGTTCACGTATTCTGTTTGGGGCAAGATAAGTCAGCCCTATCCGGAAATACATCATGTAAGTAGCAGTTGTCAATACTAATGTCACGAATGTTTAGAGGGGTCATCGGGTACAATACCCCTTGCACATTCCTTAATTCATGTAGTCCTAACGTTCCTTGTGTACATTTCAAGACACTGGAAACGGGAAAATTAGAGGATGGAAGCGTTAAAGTTATAAAATAATCTGCAGAAAAAACCTAATCTCATTTAAAATGACACCATTGAGCTCAAGGAAAAAAACACATGATGAAAATTACGTATTACCAGGTGTATTAGTATGCTTGGCATCCTTCGCGTGCTAAAATGCACTCAGTCTTTTTAAGTGGAACAAAGGTATAAGTGGCAAAAAACGACGTTGTGCGCTCTAGAATAGAATAGGTTTATTGTAGCGCCCCTTGGGCACTGTCAGTCCCCTTTGAACTTAGGAAAAAAACCTAAAACAAACTCGTCAATTTCAACTGCACTTTGACTTCATTTGCTTCGGGTGTCTGGTTAGCCAAAAGAGCG
>CACRXP010000261.1:540820-587816 GCA_902702965.1 Spirometra erinaceieuropaei
AATCACAAGCAAGCCACTAATCTGACATTTGTGAGCTATTGACATGATATCTTTTAGGACTTCGATACTCCCTCTTATGCTCCACACCTCCATTAAAAAGGTAACGCGTAACTGCGCTATCTTAAATGCAAGAAATCCCGATCGATGTCAGCGGTTATCTTTTGGAGACTATTCCCTCAAATGTTAACTCCAACGAATTTTAAAACAGCTGTGTCCTTCAAGATATACTCATTAATTTGTGGCTCGAATTATAATAGTTACCTGAACATAGGCAGATAGGCATTAGCTAAAAAGACAAAGGAGACTGGGATGGTCATAAATGAAATATTTAGCCGCAAATTTAATTATCACAATTCTTTAAACCTCGTTTTATTTCACTTTTTTCTTACTTCGTGTTTTGAATGAGACAACATTCTTTACAACTAAAAACGCCCTTTACTAAATGCAGTCATTTTTGAAGTTTTTGGAATTTTGTGCTGTTAAAAAACAGCAGTTTGAAGCAACACAAGACCACCTTTAGTATTTTTTTGAGTTTTTTATTTCTTTCAAAGCTGTGCTCAGTTAACATAACTATTGGTCCATGAATTGATGTCGGTTTGCAAGCGACTAACTAACACTTCTAAATTTTCACACATTTCACGAGTATAGCCATCTACTCTATGCCGCTGTATGTTACGAAAAATACTTTAAAGCAATGCAAAGAGCCAAAAGGGGTATCCCAGAGCGCTGCCAAGCAGCATAAAATGAACGTTAAGAGACTTGCGTTAATTGAATCGTTTCTCGCCAATGCTTCCGAAGCCTACGTATCAGCTTCACTGTTAAGCATGTATATAAAAAAACGCTTCCAATGGAAGAAACCACTTTTTAAAGTCAGTACTTGCTAAATGCTTTGACCCCTTGTCTATTGAAGCACTGGGAGTTTATATCAAGGTAGATTCCTTATTCCCAACAGAGCTGAAGCTAATCATCCATCGATTTGAATTTATTTTTTTTGACGCGTAAGGACAAAAGCATTTTTCCTCAAATGGTATATTAGATGCAGACGTTAAGAAGCATGTAATAGAGGTCGCTAAACAGAAACCAGGGCATAAGTAGACGCTTTGTTGCTTACATGAGGCATTCCCCCTAGCCCACTATTTAATCGAGAAAAATAGTGGCGAAACTATTTAAACGCACAAAATTATCAACTTGTGTTTACTCGCTATGGATACACTAGCTCATCTGTTTTAGTACAGTGTTGTGATATGTAAACACTTTTAGTCCTACGGAATGCAATGTTTGGTCAATGAGAACATAAGATAACCATCAGTATTGTTTTGAAAGCATGCGATATTTTAAGGAAGCATATTGTATGTATAATTCTCTACAAGGTAAAGTTATTTCGCCCATATGAAGGATACAATTGTTTCTTTCCTTCTGGGACCCAGATTGTGTTTACCACAGTACATACATGCTATGGTAAAACAATTTAAAAAGCGCTGATGATGCAATCTCTAAATATGCAGGTACCTCTTCTGGTAAAGCAAAGAGAGTTGATCGTTCCCTCTTCGGTGTTTGCAGATCTTCTCAGTGTCTACCACCGTAGATGGCATTGTAGTAATAAGGTGCAATTTCGGTAATACAACGACTAGTGTATCCGGTCTGAAGACTATTGCACATGGTCAGAGGTGCAGCCTTATCCTAATAGTAGGCTACTCTTGCTGCTGACCAGAATCATAATATTACTGGTGACGACCGATTCAGTTGTGTGGTTTTAACTGGCATTTTATTCGCTTTCCGCCTCATTGCACAAAAAACATAAGGTTCCGCCTGATCGGCCAGGACATTATGTCGGTCTGGCCTTTATACTTTCTTCGGGTACAAAAAAACATGCCTCAATTTCGCAAATAGTAGCAGCTTTCTAATTAAAATTACATTTGGTAACAAAAATTCGCACAAAAGTTATCGAGAAATTCTCATCTACATGCGTGCGTGCATGGTGATTATTACCGTTTTGCCGTATTCATGTCCACAGTGTCGATATAGCGGACTTTGGTATTTGTATGATTCCGAAACAAAATTATTCCCAGCCCAAAGCAACAACTGCAGATTTCGCTATTATAGTCTGCCAGTATTTTTGTCTAAAATTTTGGGCACTTCCAGAAATGTATGAGACGAGACTTTATTTTCTACCCTTATCATTTCTTAAATGTCTATATCAGCTCGACATTGGACAGCATTTGGCTGTTAAGAAATACCCGGCCACGCGCAGACCCATTTTCTGAATAGTTGTCTCGACGATAATTTGTTATGCAAATGGGTTTTACGCTGTTGGCTGAGTTTAAGCGCCGAAGAGTACTTTAAGACCGCTAGTTGTGTAGCGTCTTCAGTGAAAAATTGTTAAATACTGCAGGATTATATTTTAAACGAGGATCACGTGTGTCTGGATTAAAAGCGAGGGCAGCGTGAACCGTTCCAGCTGACGGGGACTGGCTGGGACCATAAATTTAGAGATCTATGAGACATAGCTTTGTCGAAAAGGTTTCGCAAACTGCCTGATGTCCGGTCATTCAGGGCGTAATAGCAAGCTACGAGGGCTGTCCTCGCACATAATGGCGGACTAGCAAAGCAAACTATTTAAAATGTTGAAAGCATTGGGCAAACTTAAGACTCACAAAGATATGTCTATTACATGAAGAAGGCGACACAACCGCTGGGACAGGTGCTTTGTCCGCCCGCCCTTTCGGAATCCTGCTCGAACCAATCATAAGACACAACATACGTTAAGGGAGTCCAACTGCAAGGCGTTGCGGTGTATATGGAGGCATTTGCCACGCTACCGCCTACCTATTAAGATTCACTTCTCCCCCTCTTTCACTAGAGATTGTTGTACTTCGCGTGATGATTGTTAAATTTCTGACATGCAAGACGTTAACGGCTGCAATTTCATCACATGCACGGGATGTTACTCTCATGACTGTTCGACTATCGAGCGCACCGACCCTTTCGCTGGGAACAATGTTTGTTTATGTGCCCCATGTCATTAGTAGCTCCGCCTAGGCGAAGTCTCAGAAACACATATGGAAGGCCAGGTTACAGCACCTGCTAATTGTTTCAAACAGTTCACGGCCAACTTGATTAGCACCTTCGGCAGGAATTTGAACCTACTTCAAGTCGAATGTGTGACCTATTGCACCGATAAAAAGCAAACGGTCCAAAAGAATCTTTGACTGAACGGACTACACTTAGGTGACCAACAGTCATCCGCTCCCCTCTTACACAAAGCAACACTGTGAAATGCCTGGTCCGCATTAAACACAACCTTGTGTGGAGAACTCAAGTCCCTATCGTTTGAGTATTTTGAGCAAATCTACCACACACGCAGTTGTTTCTGGTATCCCTACCATTACCTTTAGAGGCGGCAAATCAAACTCAAAAACTTGACTGTCGAATCGCAAAAAACCTTGATCAGAGCTCGGAGTTGCTGCTTGTGCGTATGACTTTATCAACCAATGAGTTTATGACGCAAAGTCAAACAGCGCAGTAATGAATCTTTAGTGCATGATCTCGTACATTACGAGCGGCACCGATGCGAACAGCTACTTTTCAAAGTTATTTAAAGTCCGATTAGCATGGTGATCAAGCACGAATAGCAGTCATTAATTGGTGAAATGAAGAATTGGTAGCCGTGGTAGAAACACTCCCTAGTCCTTTGCCAAATTCCATGCAGGTGTGTGGTTACGACAACATTATCCCGGACGTGAATGACAGGACTCATGTCAACAGTACAATGAGAGGGTTATAACTATCTTGCGCAGGTCCTCTACATTGGGTCTAGCTAGGACTTCGTCGAAGCAAACACCTTGACAGAAACCAGTGAGCTGTGAGTTCAGTCTGTCTGGGGGCTGAAATCTTCATTCGGTTACCGGATGAAGTGATATTATTCTCCCTTTCCATGCGTAGTAATACGTATGAGGAGATGATCCTGCCCAGTTGAGCGTATGCCAGTAAAGCTCTGGTTGACGATATTGCCTGTCGAATGGTGAGCCATATTTGCTGATAGAAGTGAAGAGGCGAGAGGAGTTGGCTAGATCGCGGTTAGTGGACAGCCCATGTATTACAAGGGACTGCGGAGTTTGTTTACTGGGGTTATTTGTGCGTTTCCATGATCACATCTGACCCATTTGGCTTCTGTTTTACGTATGAGATTAAAATTAGGCTACTGGTTAATTATTTACGATTTTCTGGTTAAGGTTATGAATTTAGGATTAGGCATTTGGCTTAAGGGGAGGGTTTGGCCGTACAATTAGGCTTCAGTAATACGGTTTGATTTTTCAGTCACGGCTTTGTCGAGGGGCTAAGGTAACGTTTACGATTTTGGTTAGGATAAGGGTTGCTGTTACGGTTAACGGTTAACGTTTAAGTTTGACGCCAGGGTTAGGGCTACGACTAAGGTTAGGATTAGGGTTAAGGTCGCCGTCTGTTTCTCCATTCCTGGCTACGAACTGCGGTTTAGCCGACGAGTTTTCGGAAGTAGTCGGGGAGACAGAGACGTCATCACTGGAACACATTGTCTATTAGCCCGACGTTTCTGATTTTCTGTCAAATCCATAATAAGAGGCAACGTACGATAAAAATAGCGGCATTGGAAAACTCAGGTGCATAGCGAAAACCCAGGTCACAGCTTTTTCCGCCTTTTATGGCCTTCCCAAGGGGGACAAAGAGAGCGCCCCGCTACGGCCCATCGACTCACTCAAAGGTACTTCAATTTACACACTGGCAAAGTGGCTGTTTGGGCGCCTCATATTTGTCGCCGAAATCTAGAAACCACAGTCAGTTCGTCAACGCAATTTCTGGAGAAACTTAAAGCCTCTTGTCAAGCAAAGTCATGCTATCCTTTGTCGTCATGTTCCTTATTTACTTCTATTTCGCAGAACCTGGCAGTCGAGACCACCAAACTACTCCTGCAAAACAAACACTATGAGGGGAGAAATCGCTTTGAACACGCTGAAATACTCCAAATCCTGAAGTTCTGTCTGAAGACGATCTTTACCTTCGACGGAGCAATCTACGAGCAGGTAAAGGGAACGCCAATAGGTTCGTCAGTTTCGGGACTCATAGCCGAGGCGGTCCTACAACGGTTGGAGTCAATGGTTTTCAAATACCACAAACTGAAATTCTGGGCTCTGTATGTGGACGATACCTTCGTCGTCATCGAACGGGATGAGGTGCTAGGATTAAACGCCTTTTTTCCGGACATTCAGTTTACGATGCGTTAGGCGAAAAAAAATAGCTGTCCTTTCTCGGTGTCCTCGTTTACCTAAAAAACTGTGATGGCTTAAGAACAAAGAATTTAGGAAAGCGACAAACATGAAGCAAGTAATAAGCTACAACTGCAACCACAAAATTAGCCACAATTGCAGTTGCATAAGGGCGCTATATTAGCGGGCGGATGCACAATGCGGTCAACCGGAAGGCATGAGAGCTGTCCCGTACGTGAAGAATGCTGCAGAAGCCGTCAGCCGCCTTACCACATCCTTTGGAATTGGAGTAACACACATCTCGGAGGCCACCAGTAGGCGCCAGATCATGAGGCCGAAAGACGCACTGCCACTGTAAGAAACGTCCGGAGCCGTATACCGTGTCCGGTGCAGCTGTGGGCATGGCAACTATGTCGGAGAATCAGGAAGATTACTGCGAACGCGAGTGGCTGAGCATTCAACAGCGGCGAGGAGAAAAGACTCCAGATAAGAATTAGCGGCTCAACTAAGGGAGCCAACCACACATTCAAGTTTGACGAGTCAGAAATTTTTGCTAGAAGTGACGACCGCGTGGGCCGCGAACTGCTCGAGTCATGGTACTCGGTCTTCAATCAACAATTAAAACCACCTCCTCGCTCTAAATTTTACGCTAGGAGAACGTGCCGACAACCACTGTCCCTGATATCAATGACTGTCAGTCAATGCGCCGAAGAATCCCCAGGGATGACAAAATCCGCTAGTCAGCCACTCGGCGGCATACGATGGGCGTGGAAGTTGATAATCTTTACCGGCATTGAGAAGCATAGCAACTGCATGGCATCGGCATATTTAAACAACTGGCCAGTCGAGCTGCGATGCACTCGGGAACTGCTGACTGTGCTAAGCAAGTTGCTGCCTAGCAAGTGTATCTATAATGCATCACCTGGACAATTTGCCGGCCATATCTGATTCTGTCTCGGATGAAGAATTCGAGTGAGGATAAGCACTTGTTCCAGTGATCGTGTCTCCTTACCCGCGATTAGATATTGATGCTTAGACCCTCCGCAATGCAGTTTTCTTCTCTTTAGCGGCAACGCTAGACAGCAGCGGAGGATATATCTCTGGTAAGCACTTTCTGCCTTCAAACGACTTCCTAGTGCCCTTGGCGATCAGAAAGGTCTTAGTGGTCAATCCCAGTGAATTTGCGGCAGAGAAATGTCACGTGCAATTTCAACAGCAGATGCACTAAACTGTCCACGTGTTGTGTAACAACAGATTTTGCATACGTAGTGACTTGCAAGCAATGCGACTACTGTGTTGGTTTAAGTCCGATGCTCGTTTACGTCAGCAGCTGGGGCAAGTACTTTCTTAGGGACAATTAACTATTTTTATTGCCTCATAACAGTGAAAATGATGGCGTCGTCATGTGTGAAATAGGAATGTGGAAGCGTGCATTCACGTTCTGTAAAACTCAGGCATTCAAACTTAAGCAGGCACGAGATTCTATGAGCATTCGGCCGATGTTCCTTTTTGTGCGCTCTAGCGAAATGAAGCCTTTGTTGTCAGACAGAACATCTCTAGGGGAATCTTGCATGCTGACGTTGTTATGCCGCCTGAATTTAGGAGGCATACGGAAGCGAAGAATGGTCGGAGGTCCGATGGTTGCTTTTAATCACCCCTGAGATCTCCGACTTATGTGATTGTTATTACCCAGTTTTTTAGAGTAAACCGCAAATAGCGCCCTAAATGAAGTCGTAGAACTGTCAAGCGTGCCCGGTAAACGCGAATTGCTCATACTACTTCCATCGGAGGCATTTTATATTTTTTATGAATTATTTTGGCAATTACCAAACAAAGTTGGGTTGCAAAGTTAGAGTGGAATTATGAAAGAATTGATGACGCAAAAATCTTGAGGAAGCATAATATGTTAAGCCACACAGAATTTGCGCTAACCACTGTTCACTTATTCAAATAACTTTTCAGAAAGCAGGAATTAAATTACATAGAGCAGGCAGTGTAGATAACCTCAGAGCCTCCCGCATGATAATTAGTGTCAAGGGTTTTATTAGTGAATTACCTAACTGACAAAGGCTATATAAAATCTGTATCACAAGAAATTTATTTATTCAATCCTCAAAGTTTTAACAAATAGGAACAAATTTATATGCCTTCGGGTTGCTGACATGCATCAGATAATTTTGCATCGAGGTAACAAAATAGCTCCCATATCCAAGATTCATTTTGCATCGTTGAGGAATTGAATACATCTCATCATCTTACCTTCATATTAAAGAAAGGGTTTTAAAATCGCCTTATGCCATAGCAGCTTGATAACGTAGATTCCAAGCACGCAACCTTTGGCAAAAACTAATCGGTGACTGTAACAGCAAGTTTACTGCCCCATTTTGGATTCAGCATTTCTGGCCGCATTTCGTATGCAGAAAACAAAATGCATTTTTTTATGGCCAGCGCACGATTCAGTAAAATTGCAAGTTCGATTTTTGGAGGGATCGGCGTATATGTTAGAGTTTCCGACACCGCACAGAACAATGGAAAATTAGGCAAGCCTTTAAATGGATACTAATTGATTCCAAGGCATTTAACGCCGTTTCCTACCTCGCAACAATGCCCTGGGGTGCTCACATGAACGCAAAAAATTGCAGACAAAATCATGTGCATATTTTTAACACTAACATTGTTCTCTTATTGTGACTCTGGATATAGGGGAAACAATGGTAGCGAAAATAGTTCTAAATATGGAATGAAACTATGGTGACTGTCCAGGTAAGGAGGCGTTTAAATGCAAGGCAAACGTTTTAGACCAATACTGATGCGGAAATTTAGAAATACAGTGGAAGCTGTTTAAGGTGCAGAGGGCATTAAGCTAAGCCGAAACCGTTTTATTTGCTTCAGGAAACAGCATATGCATTGTGCTTGTTTCCAAAATTGACTACGCAGACACGTTAAATTGCATGTTTCCGTTTCTGAAGTCATTTCATTTATAATATTTAAGGAGTACCCCAAGCGCAGACCTCAAAACATGAAAGATCAAGTGACTCACGTATTTTATCAATCGGCAAGCGGTTGGTACACACACACACAAATATATATATATATGAATTGGAAAACAGGCATCCCAAGAATCATAATTCGAAAGAAAACAGCTCTTTGGGAAATATTAAACAAGTTTTATTGTAAATTTTCGAACTTGGTTCCCCAAGTCGTCTTCAGACGTGAAGTAAGTGTGCAACACAGTTAACATTTAAACATGCCGAAAGACAGAAAAAGAGGAGTGTCTTAGACAAAAAGTGGATAGCCATCTCTCAACGAATTCTAACAGACCAAACTTGCTCGACAAAGGTAATGAACCTGTCAGCAAGAAGACTTTCAACGGCCGAAGAAAGTGTACTTTCTAAGGGAATGAAATATAATCTATCCGATGCGAAATACCTAGACTTCCTTGCAAATTTGGAGTCTATAATATCAGTAGAAAATACTACGGACGATGAACGTTTCACAATCCGGAATAGCACTGTACAAGCCTTGAAGAATCGAAACCCCTTTTCAGTACTATCGCACGAAGAAATGAAAGCACTTAAAACATTAAAAAGTGACAAAAGCATTATCATACTTCCTGCGGACAAAGGAGGATCAACTGCAATTTTAAACAAAGCAGACTACAACGAAAAGATGTTGTCATTATTGAGGGATAGATCAACCTACAAACCTCTTGTCACGGACCCTACTAAAAAGCAGAGTACGGTCATTGAAAAAGTTCTTAAACGTCTCACAGGAAAGAAGCAAATATCAGGAGATATTGCCAAATCCTTACGACAAACTGAGCCAGTCATTGCTAAAATCTATGGATTGCCTAAGGTTCACAAACCTGAAATACCACTGCGACCGATAGTATCGTTAATCGGTGCACCTAATTACAAGATTTCTAAATGGCTATTCCACAAACTCTATCCGTTGACAAAGGATTGTGAAACATCAATCAATAATTCGGCAGATTTTCTGGACAAATTACAAGGACTGAGAATCTCAGCAGATGAAATAATGGTATCCTTCGATGTCGTTTCTCTGTTCACCTCCATACCAGTGGATTTAGCCAGACAATGTACAGAGGAACGTCTCCAGTACCACGACATGGATATCCCTGCATCTGCTTTGTTAGAACTCTTAGACCTTTGTCTAGAAACGAACTTTTCATTTGCACAGGAATACTACCAGCAGCTGAAGGGAGCCCCTATGGGATCACCCATCTCTGGTTTTCTCGCAGAAATCACGATGCAGAAGCTAGAGGCTATCGCCTTACCACTAGTTAACCCCAAATTATGGGTACGATATGTTGATGACACGTTCGTCATTGTGAAAAGTGATCAACTGGAAATAGTCCACAATATTATAAATTCAACACTTCCAGGAATCACATTCACACTCGAAAAGGAGGCTGACAACAGACTCCCATTTCTTGATGTCCTCGTACAGAGAAAACCTGACGGGACATTTCATACTTCGGTTTACCGCAAAGAAACCTACGCGGAAGTTTTTTTGCATTACGAGAGCAATCACCCGATCTCTCACAAAAGGAGCGCCGTGAAAAGCCTCCTTAACCGAGCAAGAACTCACTGCTCTGACAACGAAACATATCAAACAGAACTGAAGTATCTGTTCAAACTGTTCTCCCAGAATGGGTATCCTAGAGATTTTGTACACCGATGCATGCGACGACAGGAGTTAAAAGAAAAAGAGAAGGAACTAGATTGTTCCGATCAGGCGCCCAAACCAAAAAACTGGCGAACACTTCCATACATTAAGAATGTGTCCGAACTAGTTGAAAGACACCTGAAGAAGCACCAAATTCATGTGGCGCACAAACCGACGACTACACTTCGTAACCAGCTTGTACACCCTAAGGATAGGGTTGGCTATTTAGATAAGAAGGAAGTCGTCTATAAGATACCATGCAACACCTGCAATGCAGTTTACTGTGGTCAAACTGGGAAATCGGCCTCTACGCGAATACACGAACAACAGTTGGCCGTAAGAAGGCGCGACTACTTGTCCCAAGTTGCCATGCATACGTTGGAAACGGGCCACAAATTCGCATGGAACAGGACTCGCATTGTTGGTGTTTGCTCATCAAAAAAGGGCCGTGAATTTTTAGAGGCCATCCATTCTGACAGCAACCAGCCCAACCAGCAGCCGCACAGCGGCGCATGATATATAGGCAGAATGGTATTACCGACAAAGAGAGCCCTTAAGGCACAACGGAACGTGTGAGTCCCGTATGAACGATTGGTGAGCGCCCCCTACCACTATATATATATATATGTATATATATATATATATATATATATATATATATATCAAACAACACAGCATGAAATGATTCTTGTCCTGAAGTGCGTATCTCATGTTCGAAAGTAGGCTATAGGAAAACAAAGATTTGATGCCCCGAGTCACCCATGATGTAGCCCATGTACGGATCTGAACGCGTTTTGCGCGTACATGTAAAATCGCCAACCTTCTGATGCCAGATGGAAAATGATTAGTGCACGAATAACCAATTAAAAATTAAATGCATTTTGGGCCTCCGTGCTGCAGTTCTTGCAGTCAAAGCATACAACGAATAATTCTGCACGATGGACTGGCCCGGGTAACTGTGTGAACAAAAACATTATATGGGCATTGTTCAGTTTACACTGGTCTACGATGAGCTCCATGTGGCCAAGCAAATAAGTCAAAGTTGACCGTCGTGAAATGCAGGTAATTTAGCCTGTCGTTCCCGCTTCACAACACTGCTGCACGCTACATAAATTCCGAAATGTTTCAAAGACAATAAAAATTCCGCGATCAGAGACTGGCGAGAAAATTAGATGGTGCTTAGCGGTGCTTAAAGAAATTTATCATTACGGGTCATCCGACTGCGATTTTCTAAGGTGGATGTGGCGATTTCATTTTAACATCTACTGTCTCCCTACTTGGCGTAAAACAAACGTTTGTGACCTGCGCCTGTATTAGCTGCTGGTCGGCAGTATTCATTTGCGATCGTGGTAGATAAATCTCATGTACATGCACTCAGGCAGCTGCGCTTCATATTTCATACTCAGATAAGAATGTCGGCTAATTTTATAAAATATTTTTTTTAAATTATCAGTTTCGAACCCTCCCTGCCGTTAGACGTCTACTGAGTGCTTCTAAACTGCAAACC
Organism: Spirometra erinaceieuropaei; assembly: GCA_902702965.1. Lineage (NCBI taxonomy): Eukaryota > Metazoa > Platyhelminthes > Cestoda > Diphyllobothriidea > Diphyllobothriidae > Spirometra > Spirometra erinaceieuropaei. The sequence continues at coordinate 552,257 of CACRXP010000261.1, forward strand.
TTATAACTGCATGCGCCGAAAATTTCCTTCCTCTTTGTGTCATTACGAAGAAATCGTATTTTTCTCATAGCGTTCTGTAATTATTATTGTTGCATACTTCCCAAACAACTTTAATAGATCGAACGCATTGCTCCATAAATGGCCATTTCACAATTTCCGAACTTTTTAGGCCAAATATGCGCCTTTTTGGAGTAAAACGTTTTAAGCACAAATAAATAATGCAAAAGATATTTTGCTGCAAGTTTGCTACGAAATACATTTAAAATAATGGAGAGATCAAATATTAATTTTAAAAAATAATACAGATAAAATAATCGTCGGTGCCGAGTGCGGTTTTGCAAGGGGATGCAAACGGCGCGCCCATAGCCCGAGATCCCGGAGGCACTAATGTTTATAAGCCAAAACGACATAATTTTCAATACTACAAACGCATACAAATAATTCTATTTAATCGAAAACGCATTCAGAATTTCGGTAAATGTTTACTGCGACAGGCCAATCGCTGCAATCTAAACCACGGACGACTCACCCTCAGGGACGACTGTTGGGGCTTTTTGGCTCTATTTGAATGTTTTTCGTAAGATTTTCTATTCAAACCCCGAGTCGGGTGAAGTGGATATATTAAAATGACATCATGTTTTTAATAACGGAATTTTTGGGTGTTTTAACGAACATCTTGATTTAAACGTAGGCGAAGGAGAGACGGATGAGTCCGTTTGAGAATTGTGTTGCAGCTCTTGAGTCTATGGTATCCCACTATATGTCTCCGAAATTCCAGAAACCCCCAAGTCATGACCTATTTGTGTGGCAAGTCACGTTTCGGGCACTACGAATCTTTACTTTGTTATATTAATAGACGAACTGGGCGTAAAACTGATAACATCATCCTGGAGACCACATTTATGTTGAAAAATTATCTCCTGCGAGGGCTAGGTCAATAAATATTCCGTTAGCATTAAAAAGTACTTAACATACGCTGTTGATACAGCGAACAAGGGTACGCAGATTATAAATACATTAGAGGCTATCATAATTTGCAGTTCGCAAAGATGACATGACCGATTAGATTTTGAATCTTCTTTGTGCCAACTTATCGACTGTAAGCGCCATCAAACGTGAATCAAGGTTAGAATTTCACTAGCAGCAAACGCATAGCCAATATTTAGGCTAGATTACAACCGAACACAATTGGCTTCATGTGAGTTATAAATAAACAACTAAGGAGTAGCAAGCACACGTTCGCAAATAGTTCAGAAACAAAAAAATCTCGTCCTTTCTCAGTCACCAATAAGATGGTCAAATCTTGGTGGTGATTAAGGTCAAAAGACTGAAGGCAGCTCTGCCTTTAACCTGTTACATCATCCTTCGGAGAGAGAGAAATTCACCTTATCTTGAAATTATGAATTTAAGATGTTCAAGAAAAATGGGTCACATTTAATGCGGACTGAAAATAAGTTAAAAAATTAGTCTAGAGTCAAACAGTTTTGCCCAAAAAGGCACGAATATCCTAGCTTCTGTATTTTAGTCTCTTCAAAAAGAGGACAGTGCGCAAGGAATGGCAAGACTGAATGATGATGCCGAGGTACGACAGGAGCTTAGTCTAAAATCACGGTGCATGAGGTGGGGCGACTTCACAGAGATTAAATCAGAACGAAAGGAAGGGGAAAGGTCATCCAAAATTCCACCAGCCAGTTATTTGAACGTTTTGAGCTGTCGTTTGAAAATAATGTCTAATAAAAAGAGAAAAGTAACACCCACAGCAGAAGAGGGCTTTCGAGGAATAAATTTTAATACTACCAGATTTTATAGCAAAGCAGGAAAAATAATGGGGGAGAGATAAAAACAAAGATGAAGAATGCAGTCCTGAATGAGTCGCAGGTTGGGCTGCGTGATAGCAAGATGAATGACAAACTTAATAAAACAGTTTATGAAAAGAAACTGAATACGGAGAGATAATGAAAGATTTTATGATAAAGTGACGCCAAGGCACCTGAAAGAGGATACCTCGTTGGGAAGGACGTCAAGGGATTCAGAATTATGAGAACGACTCAGTTGGAAGCTACACCGAACTGATTTTTTCTTGTTCATTAGGAGAACATTTTCTTGCTATCATACTGAAGCATGTTCAAGCCCGTCTTTCGTAGGCAAAGGGATGTCACATTTTATCGGTGAGGGCTCAACAATCACATCATAAGCCTACTAACCCACAGTCATTCAGGAATATCAAATCATCAGTGCGGAGGGAAAAGAGGTGGGCGGCTAAAATGAAACCTTGGAGAACTGCGCAGTCATTGGGAAGGACCATTGAGTTCCGCTAGCTGAATTGGACAAACTGAGTTCGAGAAGTAAAAGAATTGCTAGGCCAACAGACGACCCAGCATGGAGAGCCGAAAGCGGATGTGTTGGTACTAAGAAGAGGACGTAAGACGGTAATAAATGCGGAGGAGGAGTAGTCATGAAAAGCACATGCTTAGTCACAGCGACCCTTATGTAATTCTCCTAGGGCAGAATGGACCACAAGATCAGAAGCATCTAATGTACTATGCTTGACTTTATGTGCAAAATTGCACACAATCGGAAAACCGGATGAGAATTTCCAGAACAACTCACCCAGAAAATTTTATTCTTTAGTAAGAGGAGGCAATTGGGGATAAGATTTAGGAGCAAAATTAGCGGATATGTGGGGATAGGAGTGATTTTCACCGTACGCCAGGCTGCAATTAACTTTGACTCCATGAAGGACATTTTACTGAGGTGCGTAAATATAAGAGTCATCTGAAGAAATCAGATTTAAGAAAATCAATGCCACCATCTCATCGTAGACTAAGAGACACTACAAGTTAATCACATAGATGTTGATCATTCGTCGGTATGCTGTCTAGTGGAAGCGATCGTGATGCTTCGTGTGCACAGTCAGATGCGGCAAGTTCGCCAAAAACTAATGCTGTCAAAAGCCATTATGATTGTTGATTGTCTCCCAAGTTTGTCTATCAGACTTCTATTTTCACGCTGGCCGCACGTCTATAGGTTAAATCCGCACGATCATGGGAGATTAAGGGATTAATAAATAATTCACCGCACATTGATAGCAAATATGCAGACTGATGTTTTCTGAAGTCCGACGTATTTAACTTATAAATGAGGCAGGGCTTTTTTCTCCGTGGTTATATCCTTGAACTGTTTACTGACCATAGACTGGCCGTGCTGGTTTCTAATGTTTTTGAATTGTATCTCAACACTAACGTGCTGTGAGAGTTTTTTGGTCGATTGATTGATTTTATGTCTATGGAAGCTTTGGCTACTTCTTTTCGTGGTCCAACATGTCTAAACGCTCATTATGTCCCCACATTTTCCTCTGCTCAGGAATGACAGCAGAAACCCATGTAAAACTTTATACCGTCCAGGTCTGGCATAAATTAATCTGAACGTTGAGCTCAAAATAGTGACATCTAGGCGGCAGCACCTCAAGGGACGAAATTGTTCCTCAACTACATTAAGATATATATATTTCTGCAAAACGTCCTATATTATGATTAAAAAGGCCGTTATCGGACACCTGTTGCCGTATTTCCTCGTTAGGCAAACGTAATTAAATGAAGAATGAACTTGTGAGTTATAGCGTAAATTAACGGTAGATAGGATATCCCACGAAATGTCAACAGAAATCCCGAAATATGTTTTCGTTTCAAGAAGTTTAACTACGTAGACTTATGAAATTGAACATCGCAAAATTCTATAGTGACTCAGTTACATCAGGATGCTGGCTTCGTAACGAATTTATTTTCGTCTGCATGACAAAACTATGCTCTGTCAGGTTCAAATTAATTGGCAATTGGTAAAGTTTTTGAAAACCGAATTATACTGTTCGTGTAAATATTAAATTGGAAGGAAGCGTCATTTTCCATTAAATTTGTAAAAGGATGAATATTTGATGCATGTTTTCCATAAAAGATAATAGAATTATAAAGGACATCACAAATTTATAAGGAAATGCATGCTATTTAAGTAGTCCGTTTTATAGGGTATACTTTTTTCACGCAGCCAAAGGACGTTTGTTAGGAAACAGGAATCCTAAGGTATTAATTTGGTAGCTGCACGATGATTGGTTTTGCAACACTACTTACTCAATATTTTCGAAAGAAAAACGCATTACAGAATTTCGGTTGACATTTCATGAGTTAGCTCACCCACTGTAACTCTATGTCTGGAGGCAGGGTTTGTTAATCTCCTTGTTCCCACGCTGCCAGGGTCAGCGTGTTAAGGACAGTGGGGCTGGGTTGGAGAGAGAGAGGAGTGCGTCCGTCCGTTTTTCAAACATGTGGAATGTGCTTAACTATCCTCAGAGCGTCGGGGGACATGCGATCACCACTTGGAGTTGACCAGGGACGACATGCTGTCTGTGTTAGCCTTTTCAGAGAACAGAGCCTTAGATTCGCTACTCGAGTAGCTACCGCCTCGGCTGTTGCAAGCGCATTCAGGGCAGTGTGCTGGCGCCCGACAGATAACTTCAAAGGTCTCTTTGGTGTCGACTTGGTAGTTCTTATCGATTAGCCTTTTAGCCTTCTTTTCCGATTACCTTACTAATTCCGCGTGAGTACTTTTTCGTTTATTACAGGACAAGCGATAAACCCGGCTTCATAATTAACGGCGCTCTGCCCTGTAGATGTTATCTAAAATGCTGATCAGTTATGATATAAGTTAATTGCTAACGACATAAGGAATGAAAATGTGGCGACGATGCTATTCAAAATTTTAGGCAGTATTACTTGGGAATTTAGGAATCCGAAACGTCAGGCTAATAAAGCTCTTGTCCCGGCGATCGTGTCTCCTTCTTCAAATTTGGGAAATGTTGGGAATGACAGCCATAAATTTGACAATACTGCCAAGGTCTTTCGATTTTGGAAATGCTTCCGAAATTCGGTTATTAATTTCCTGTTAACCATTACCTCTCTCTAGTCGACTGATAGTCTGACAAGTAGCGCCTAAATTGTAGGTGGATTAGTGAAAGTAATATATACTTCTGCAACGTCCCGTATTTATACTTCAACTACTACAGCCAACTGCTCAAAGCACTCATTTGCTGGTAGGGGTATTAAGCATGATGTACGCATCTTTCGGCGGAAATGAACTGCGTCTTCGCTGTTCACGATTGTTTGCAATGTTTTTCTGAATACAGCAAGCGTTTCAGAAGCATGCTTACGTGAACTGGTGTTGAACAATGATACATGGGCTAAGGTACATGATGACGGACATCCACTATTCATGGCAATAAAATTAAACAACTTAGGCCCAACCCAGCTTGCTCTGAGTACTCTAATCTAAAAAAGTTATTGTACAACTAAAAAAACGACTAAAATAGAACTAAAGCAGCTAGTTGATTCAATAAAACTAAATTAAGACGGTTCTCAGAAAAGTTGTATTAAAAATTATATATCTATATTACTGTACCAAACGACCACGTTCACTTCAATTCTTATGAACGTCAGTAGTCAGCAGCCTGTCGTGCTAGATGACGTGCAAGCAAGTATCTTGGTTACGAAGCAAAGAGGGTTTAAAAGATTCTATTAACATAACCTATTTGGCATTGACAAAAGCACGATAAAATGGAACTGGCACCAGTCGTCGGTGCGAAAGAACAAAGGTAACCTCATCCACTTAATTGCAGAAAATGAACACGGAGATCATTATATGTTAATTGATACTACGTAACATGGGCTATACCGCAAATGGTAGTCAGGCCCCGCATTAAAGTTGGCTGGGGGTTTGTTTAATGGGGATATTTTGTGTGGTTCAATAATCACATTTGACCATTTAGCTTCCGTTTTTCGTCTGAGGTGTGGATTCGGGTACCGGTTAATGTTTTCCGATTTTCGGGTTAGGATTATGCCTTTAGGCTTAGGTTTTCTGGTTACGGTTAGGTAGTATCAGTATTGCGGTTAGGTTTTACACTTATGGCTATGTCTTAGGGCTCCGGTTACGTATACGTTTACGATTAATTTTAGGGTTGCCTTTAAGGTTAACGGTTAACGTTGAGGGTTGACGGAAGGGCTAGGGTCAGGGTTAAGGTTAGGATTAGGGTTACGGTCGCCGCCCGTCCTCCCATTCCTGGCTACCAACTGCGATTTAGCCGAAATATGTTACCTGTTGAAAAGGTTTTCTTAAGCAGGTTGCAGTTTTATGCATTGTCCAACAACCGTAAAAGTTCCACTGACATCTGCTTTTCGGCTTTCTGCAAAAATTGTATTCCGCAAAAGCGTTATGACTTATGTAATATGCACTTTTCTTAGTGATTCAAAATAATCTTATATATTCAAGCAAAATTTACAGACGACAGACATTAAAATATTCCTTTATATGCTTATTTGGTAGCCAACTACATTTTCTTTAAAATATGCACTTGAAGATTAGCATATTTATTGTTTGAAACTGATTTTAAGCCTCGAATATTTCTGACCCACATGCCGTTATACCTTCATTCATGGCTCCAAAATAACCTGGCGCATGCAGATACAGATACATCTTGATGCCCTTAGGAAGAAGCCATATATGACTAAACAATTGCTTTGTAGATGTGCACCAGACTGTAATGTTCATAAGGAACGATAAAAGACATGCTGATGGTGAAAGAACATTCCTCAATTTTAGAAACGCTCATAACAAAGGACGTTTCTAAAACTAAATGGTACTTGCTCCTCAATTACAAAATTAAGGAAGACGCTCTTAGCTTTTAGATGGATACCAGAAACTATAGTTTATGCGTATTTCCTAAAATTCATTATAAAATGTACAAGGTCAGCGGGAATGAATGCAAAAAATTCATTTGTCTTAAGTGTTCATTTTGCAGGGTGCTGTTTTTAGACGACCGAGGTAAACTAATTTAAGAGCCAGAATCCTGGCACAACCGAAATATTTTGAGATTGTATTAGAAGGCAAGTAATAGTTCAGCCCTGTTTAAGCTTATCTTCTGAATCGAAAATATATACAAGTATTGCGGTTGATATTTTATGAGTAATTACGTCTACTGAAGTGGAAAATAAAACGATTTCGGGTTCTTGCGCACGAACAGTCAAGTTGACTCGAATGCCGATATAAGCAATATTAAAAAACGCCCGTGCGACTGCTCACTGGTCAGCATGATAAGAAATTAGTTGTGCCGGACAAAAAATTTATTAAAGTGCACAGTCTAACCGTGTAAATTCAGCCGCATCACACGTATCTACATTGAACGGTCTGGTGTACATTGACTTTGTTGTAGGAAAGAAAACACAAAAAAATCAATTAATGTGCAACGACAAAACGCATTTTACCTTCTGGTAAGTCGGCGAAATGTATTTAATCTCATGATTATCAACGCGGTAGACATAGGCGAACGACAGCATGCGTCTGGTCGTAGTTGGCTGGGGTAAAAAGACAACAACCATAGAGCTGTCTGAAGTGAAATTTGTTTAATGTAAAAGTGGCAAATATCCTGCTGCCAGCCCCGTCAACATCCATGATGTTCCGATGTCATCCAGATAGCAATTTAGATGTCTACATAACCACTGCCTGTATTCCTCCGTTGCGTAAGTCTGCTGCGTCTGGCTAGCTACAAGTCTGCTTAATATGACATTTAGATCGTCGATTTCCTCGAAGTTCGCCGTTTGCTTCAGAGCAGACTGACAGCGCGCACGGTGGCCTGGGCGCGAATTAATTTTAAGTGATATTTTAATCGCGCTGCATCTTACGCACTCCCTCTTCAATTCGCCTGGATCCGGTGTGAATAGAGATTCAAGAAACCGGGAGCAGATAAGGCCAGCGGCAGCTTACACATTGCGTACCATCACACCTCGTGATCCACAACGGGCGTTGGCTAGAATTTTATTAAATTAATCTCAATGGGCGCGACGTCATCCGGCAAATGACTCTGTTGCCAATCCTACCTAACATGACAGTTCGACCATCGATTTCGATGATGTCCACCGTGTGCCCCACAGTTGCAGCAGCAATGGGAGCAGGGACGGTGACTTACGCAGGGGTTTATAGTGCCGGTAGACATGCGTAGCATTTACATACACTCTCCTCCTCCCTCGCCCGAGTCCGGTGTCAAGACAGAGTCAAGAAGACCGGAGACGAGGGAGGCCGCAGGTGGATGGCGCGGACGGATCCTCATCTTGGCGTTCCACCACACCCCCTGGTCCACACAACAAATAACCAGGATTTCAACCAACAGCAGAGATTTGGAGGCTGGCGCGGCCGAAACCGCACCTGGGCGTGCCGCCAACGCCTGGCTCGGATCCCACACTGTGATGAGAGTGCCATAAAGGCCACATTAAAAAGGAGCCATTGCAACCTGACTCTCAGACCGCCTCCAGTTAAGGAGGAGGACCAAGTTACCCCGTCAGTTGGCAACCTTCCAAGCCACGGCCCTACCTAACATAAAAGCATATAGTCGACACCTCAAGAAAGGAAACCCTCCTTTTCATACTCGGTGTAAAAGTACAATAGACAAGATATATATTTCCTTTCACAAGCTTCCAACATGTCCCCAGCGATTGTGTTTGTGACGTCAGGGACGTAAATTAGCAAGAATAATTTAACGGTCAAATGCAGTGTCACTGTGAAGAGTTTTCCGCGATAAATATTTTTACCTAACTAAGGTTCTTCAAAGAAAGCAAGTTAGAATATCTTCAGAATCAAAAGTATTACAGACGGGTAATCATGTAAAGCTATTTAACGGCTAACAGTATAAAGAATGATAAGCATCAAAACATGGCATTTAACACATTCCCGAAATTTTAGATGAATTCATTGAGTGACATAAACGACAAACACATTAATGGCAACTGTTACGGTATGACGTGTCCCCGAACTATATACCGATGATAAGTATTGACCATCCTATTTGGTTTGTTTCAATCAATAACATGTCTTCTGCTAGATAAACGTTTAGAAAAAAAGGCGTAGGTTCAGACGAGGAAAATGCGATCAGTGAATCAAGTTCATTAGCTTGACGTTTCGGAGTATCACTTGGATCCATCCGCAGAAACAGTCAAAGGGAAGGATAGTGCACGCACAAAGAGTGCGGTTTTTATAGGACGCGGCGTTCGCGTCTGCATCGTTAGTTTGCGCAGTTTCATTATACATGTTAGATGTTGGCGTGAAAATTACTCGGTCAGTTAGCTCGCCGTCACCGGGATCGTAGATCGCCAGTGCCCTCCTTATGTGTCTTGTCTTCTTGCTTAGGCAATGTCTCGGCGCCACATATTGCAACGGGATGTTAGCACGTTTGTCGAGGGATTTCGGTCCTAGAAAATATGGCTGGGTTCCATGCAATGAGCCGCCCCCTTAGAGTTAACGTCCTGTCTCCTCACCGCTGCTGCGTGCTCATCCTTCCGTGTTCAGAGTAATCTGCCAGTTCCTCCGACGCAATTGTTCAGTCCGCAACTGCAGTAGATCAGACGGACGACTTCAGGCGTTTCCTGCCATAGCAGTGGGTTTTTTGACCTTTCGACGTCATGACTTTTTCTGAGCAGCCAAATGCGCTTCTGTTTCCCAGACTTTCCTATCTTATTACAGTGGACGACCAACTTTACTGCAACGTATCCCGTGCGAGGTAAACGTTTCATTGGCATCTCACGGAAAGTCATGGTTTGTAATCTGAGAGGTTGGAGGACGGTAGACGAATAACATGATTGTATTACGTATCAGTTGAACCAATGTCTAAGATTACAATGATCCTCTAAATAGTAGAATCTTAAATCTCAGCACAAGGAGGACCAAAAATAGTTGACAGACCCTCTGATGCAACGGCAAAGGTGTTCTACAAATGTTTTATAAATGGACGTAGACGAGGGCAAACGCTTAAACTAGATAACTGGAAATTGGTACGGCTAAAGGGGTCGTTGATAGAATAATTTGAGGTATTAACAACTATTTAGTGCAAAAAATAAAAATGAACTGGCGTCTTGGGAAAGGCATAATGTTTGATGATGCGTCATCTAACGGGCACTGACCGTAAGAACAAGATGAACCAAACTCGCCTCATCTTTTAACCATGGGCGATGTAGCCTTTAATTAGCCTCAAAACGATTTGTTATTCGCGTGGTATGCAATGTTTTGTGACTGCACGTCGTCTGATATGGTATTTATTAGCTGGATTCGTGATAGTAAATCGGTGTTTAGATGCAACGAAGCAGTACGCGCAATCTACCATTCGCAGTTCACACGAACCCATCTAATCTGCAGTAAAGAACCCGAAAAATAATCATTGTAGTCAGTTATATAGTCCCATACCATAGACTTTTTGATACCTAGGCGTACATTATAGTTCGGAACCGATTGACCAAAACACCACGGGGATTATCTTCAAAGAGATCAAGGGCATAATTAAATGATGCAACCTCAAAAGGGATTACTTGAGTCTGAATAAACTTGACTATATCTGTGACAGCCCAATTACGCAGCCCTGTCTGGAGTTTAATCAAAAAGTACGATATTTAGAGCGCAAATGCACCTAATCGATTTCCTTGTAGCTCACAGTAATACCTCGATGCAAGGACCCGAGTCGACTACCTGTATTTCAACAAATGCATTAAAACACAGAAGCAAAGGTACGGCTGTCAGAATTGTATGTTGGATAACCAATACTAACCGTAATTAAAGCCAAACGTGCCTATATACACTAGAGTGGTCCATTGGCTTCTCTCCCCTGCGTTTGCCGATCTTACGAGTCGTCACTTTGGGCATTGAAGGGTTTATAGAGTACAAGAATCCATTTATTTATGGATAAAGAGAATGCGCTGTAGTCGGTCCAAGCTGATTTTTAGCTGTGTCGCAAGGGTCGATTCTTCGGCATCGAAGTCGTTGTCTGCATACACAACCTGATGACACCTGCGGCCAAACGTAAGCCCGAAATATTTATTCAACAAGATAGATCCCGTCTTGTGCACTGGTTTGGCGTATGTTTTAGGATTAAACCATCTCCAGCTTCGTCCCTTTGTTAAATTCACTAGAAGCCACCGTTCTACAGTAAACGTCAGGTACGGTACAATCTTAAGTGAATTAGAAACATGATTTGTCGCACGGAGTCTCTTAGTCTGGAAAGTTTCGTCTTTATGACGTGTCTTTTCGTAGGATATCAAATTTTCTGCAAACGTTACCAAACACATAGGATGTGGTATTAGAGTTTTCTACTAGGTATGTTACGCAGTTCATATACAACGCAGAAGGATATTTCAGGTTAAAAGTAAGTGTCTACAGTTTCCATTCTATTTTAAATCATGTCAGAATTTTAAAAATTGCCTTTTCGCCACTAAGTACCATGTTCGAATTCATTAAATGCAATATGCTACTTGCCATTAGTGGCCACATCCCCTTTCAGTAAACTGCGAACCGCTGCTGCGTCCTTACATCAGATGGGACTCGGGGATATTCGGCACGAATATTTTTGTCTTCGTTAACTGACACCTCTGAATCTGCCATTCATATGATCACTTCAATTGCGACGCCTGATAACGAAAGATGTCGAAAACATCGGCATTCAAGAAGGTTGTTCTAGATGTATGATTCGCACGTGACAAATAAGTGTTCTAAAAATTAGAAACGGTTCATGACTAAAATAAGCCTACTGCAACCACTTTTAGACAGAGTTTGAGAGTACTGAATTCTACGGTCGCCTTTTTAAAAACATCCTTCACAAAGTCAAAAATAATCTTGTGAAGAAGCTAACAGGAAAGTTGACCCACTTCCTATGAGCAAATTGGCAGCGATTAATAATAAAAAAAACTTATTATGCCTCTCAGTTATAAAAAAAAACAGTGTGCTTGATGAGCGTTTTCATAAAATAAGCATTCCTTTGCGAGATTAAAATTATAATAATATATTAATTACTAATTCAAAAAAGATAGAAATCCAAATACTCTTTAATGAACCCTGATTAAACTTTAATTTCTTTGAGTTCGTCTTCCGTGCATTATCGAATTAGCTATAGCGAACAACCACTTTAATTGTATATTGTCAACATAAACATAAACTTTTTTAAAGCAGTAAGAAGATGTGCGATACTGTCAAACTGGAAGGTAGACGAAGTTATCTGAAAACCACAGTTCTGTTGACTCTGAATGCTAAACCGCAGCACGCATAGAACAAAGTGCTTGATTCAGCGGTAAAGCTCGCTCTTTTTAATTGTCGGCCGTAGATACGACCTTGTAAAGGGACGGTCCTTTTGCAAGAAAAAACTTGGAAGTAATATCGGTAAAGAACACTAGGTGAGTGACTGGCTCAAACAGAGAAAGAGATCACTTCTCAGTCGTTCTCACCTGAGGCAATTCAGCATATTCTTCACCAAAATAAGCGTGACACGCATGAATCTAGTATCACACACCAATTGCCGTACGTTAAAAACTTATTAACTGACGACACAACTCTGGCATTACAATGAAGTTTGTACGTGTTTCTATGGAGTGACCAATTGAATGATCGTGAGTCATTCCCACAGGTTCATCTTTATTCAGCCGCTGCGGCACTCACACACAGGTTAACTCTGCGCTAATAACGTTTCATTTGAGAATCTGCCATTTTTTGTGTGGCGAGTTGTGCCTGACAGGGGTAGGAGGACTATCCAGCTAAAATCCACTTGCGCTCTTATCGTCGCATAGGATACCTGACCGACTTGAACAGTGCACTGATGCCTAAGAGAAGCAAGACAGCAAGATTTCGACTATGTGGACTGCATTCCCACGGGACTATTGGTGTATTCTTCACTTTCATGAGATCGGTCACTCACTGTATTATTAATATTGTTCCCGCCGTACTCCCACTTAGGTGCGATCCGACCGTGCCTGTTTCCTGCAAATGAACTGGTTGTTTGTTTGCAAACAAAACTTGTGTGGGACGCGTAAACTGACTTTTAAGTCATCGGATCCCACCGCCAAACTTTACGACACTTACTCGACAACGGGCTCAGATGGTAGGGGAGTAGCTAGTGCGCTAGGTGCTGCGGAAGCCTACTATCACAATATACTGAGTCACGAGCTGGTCACCGTCGCTTTTCTTACCATACGGTGGAACACATTGTGGACATCGCTGCTCGCAACGGATGAACTGCAGTATTTCTGTCATATGGGCATTCGGAAGTAATTAAGTAAAAACCGCGAGCAAATGCCATTTCACAAGATGTCTTTTTTCAGATTACATATTCCAAAAAGCCATACACTTTCAAGATTTAATACCAGCACAACTAAAGCATATGACACCCCACCGTGTTGCTTTTGGTTCTGAGCTTTTCGTCATCTGTAAGGGCAATACGGAAGGCATTTTGAAGCTAGCACCAGGCGGGGCAGTTGGTCTGGAGATGTATTTTTCCACGCTTAGCCTTTTAGCGAACAAGCCTATTTTAGACTTCTGCAGATTCGAAGTAGATCACAGGGGAAATTTTAATCTGGATGAAATGGACCACATACATGTTTAATTCTGTGGATGTGTCGATTGAAAACCAAAATGTGCTACCGTCTTAGAACATGTACTTGGTCAATCACGGAATTCCAGTCCTTGTGGGATGTGGACCATTGCAGAATATCGTTGTCAGACCGCTACTGTAAGACTTCTATAAATGCAGAATACACCCAGGCGCGTTTTAACCCGACCCCAAGTTGGTGGATAAAATCTGTCTTCTGCTTTAATACAGAACCGTGAGAATTCAGCACAGGCTAAACAACTTTTCGTCTTCAGGCATTTTAAGACCAGCTCGATGTCAGCAACTGCCAAATATCGTCTATAGAATGTAGAAAGAATTATGGCAGAAAATGCGACCGTAGCCCCGTTTGACGGGCTATTTTTCATTCATTGTTTTTTTCACGGCTTTGCATTGATGAATTAGTTATGATTTCTGAATCGTCGACTGAAAAGCTAAGACATCTAAATCACAGTAACTGACTAACCATGTGACATGCTAACTGAACTTCGGAGTTTCTTTTTGATCAGAAAGGACTACTTATGTTTTGTTGTAATATTGCTTATCACACAGAACGGTGTCAAGATTTTTCTGTAACGCTAAGATGTTAAATGTTGAATTAACTTTTACCGGTCTTGTAGGTGGATTGCTCTTGGTATAAAAAAGAGGACTTAAATAATATGAATTTCTCGCACCTACTCTTGATGCCAGTGCATTTTTAAATATGCTTCATACAAGGTACCTTACAGTGGTTTAACCACAGACAGCACGTTAAAATATTTTATCTGAATAGAGGGGATTCAGCAGTTATAAAACGTTTCTTGACATATATGTTTTCTAATGAATTTCATAAGGAAATGTATAATTTTACTTACATCAAAAACTCGGGGAACGAGTACAACTGCCGCAAAGTTTCAAAATTACATAAAAATGAAAAAAAGAATTTTAAACTGAGAGATATATTTTTTGTAAGCATATTATTTGACATAGACGTTATTTTCGTTATATAATTGGCAAGAGCAGTATTTTTGGCTACGCTTACCATTTATGAAAGTATCAAACATTATTTAAAAACACAGCATCAGTGGACCGTGTTACCCCACCTCGCGACCAGTAACCCAAGACTCCTGTTAAACGGGGGTGGTGGTAATCGGGGTTTTACATATCGGGCACCACCGCGGAGGGAGAACGAATGGAATGCAGTAAAACATGGGAAACACATAGCTTTTGTTACATTTCTTCCAGTTGGTGTAAACAGAACCATCGACTTGAGCGCGTTGCTTGCAACATACATCAACGTTAGATAAGCTACGCAAAAGAACACTAATTAACAGAAATAAAACCAAATAGCGTAAGCATGAACGCCTGTGTTTGTCTGCATAATAATGCAACTTATTTGTCTACTACAGAATATTTCAGAAAATAAAACATATATGTGTAATGGTCAAGTACAATAAGGAAACGCGAAATAAATAAAACCGATAATTAGGCTACAATTTTCTCTCAAAAAGACCGAACATCCGCTTAATGTCGAAAAAATGCCAAACATGCGCAACTTGATTTTTTAGGAAGGTAAAAGAAATAACCAAAAATGTAAATTCGAGAAATGTGGTAGAATATCGCCGAGCAAACGGACTGCCATCTAATGTTGTAAAACGCCAAGTTGGCCGCCGAATGCGTGGGTGTTAGGAAATTTATAGTCAATCATACTAAATATTTCAAGGCCCCGATCGCAGGAAAACGCGTCAATGCGCTTGTGGCATATTGAAGCAGACTAAATCGGTAGTTCAGCGGAAGACGATCGATTTTGGTTCGTACAATATGGCTCCACGTAGAAGAGGTTCGACATCGCCTGCGGTCTGGCCTATTCAGCATTGATTAAAGGATGCATGGAAAAATTTTTGCCGTATTTTGCAAAACATAGCTGGTTTAACAGCATCCAAAATAAGGCACCGATAGACGCCCTCCTGACTACAATTTAACGGCCATTCGTAACCACGTTGTTGTTTTAGTTTGGGGTATGCGGGGGCTATGCATCAGCATTCTTAAAAAATAAAAAGTCATGGCGTGCATGTTCGACAACAGAAACCATTTGGAGATTCAAAGAAGCTGAGCCTTTGTGTTCTAGCCGAGACAAAGTAAAGCAAAACCCAGCCGACGACGCCTAAAGCACGCGCTGCGCGGTGGGTACCAAAATGTCACAAAAGGTATGCTAGTTTTTTTACGAAAATACGTATAAATCACGGTGTATGTAACCGACAGCAAAAGTAAACGCATGCACCTTTCTATATTAAAAAAAAACATAGCAGTTAGTTATGTAATGCAAAATCGGTGGGTCTACACATCCTGTCCGCATCGACAAATTTATAGCACTTAAGTAGTCCCCTCTGCCTAGCATACCCTTTAGAGTTGGCGTAAGAAAGCTCACACATAATTCCATCTCCTGTGATAATGTAATCTACAAAATAAGGAAAGCAAGTTTATATGTAAACCGCACATAAAAAGAAGGCGCGTAATGTAAAAGCAAATAATAATGCTAATTTTCGCCTCCGAATACAGCCCATTCGTTACAGATAGAAGAAAAGTCAAAAAAACCGCAGCGTGAGTTTTTGAGGAAGGCGAAATTAATAACCAACAATGTGAACTCCAGAAGGTGTTGGAATATAGCCAAACAAATTGACTGCTTCTTAATGCGGCAAAGTGCGAATTTGGACGCCAAGGGCATCGGCATTATGAACTTTACTACTAGACATAGTAAACTTTTTAAGAATCCAACCACAGAAAATCCATTAATGATATTGAGCCCCATTGGAGGAGACTGAAGCGGTAGTACTACGACGGAGGATAGCTGTCGGGTACAACAATGTCGGTCCATGTGGATGAGGTTTAATATTGTCCGCATTTTTGGTTATCCGGCATTGGTCTTAAGCAGGAGTTTGGAATATTACTTTCGCTTATTGCAAAACATATCCTGCTCAACAATCTTGTGAATGAAGAACCAGGAGGACTTCTTCCTGAAGACAGATTGTTTTACATAAAGTCAACCAAATTCAACAATGTAAAAGCATTCCTAAGAAGGTAAATAAGTAACGATGTGCATTTTCTTTAACAGAAACGATTTGGAGATCGGAGGAAGTCGAGCGTTTTCGTTCTAAACGATACTAAGTAAATTAAAACGTTGCCGAGGACCCTTACAGCACGGATTGCATAATGGGTGACAAAATTCAGCATAAACATAAAGCCAGGTATTTCGAAAAGTAACTAAGTTACTGCACATGTGATCGGCAGCAAACAGGATAGCATGTTCATTTTTATAGTAAAACAACCAAAGAATTCAGTCATGCATAATAAACACAGTGGGGCCAGACAAACTATTTATATCGGAAAAAGCACATCACTTAAGTAATTACCTTCGCATATTGCGAGTTTAACAGGCGGCACAGAAACTCAGCCAGGAGCCCGCATCGTGCTCTAGTTGAATTATATAAGTGCTATTCTGCCAAATAATTAAAATTCAAATTAGACCTATATAATGCTTTCTAATTTAATGTGCACTTCGGAAATTATGTCAATTTTTCATAAAACGGACCAGATACCGAGTACGGAAGAGTGTAGACGTACTGGAATACCACAATGAAGTGGGGTAACACGCTATCTTTGCTTGAAAAAATACTATGGCATTTGACTTACAACTGCCGGCAAATATTGAATGTGCCTGTATACTGGCAGCACAGATAATATCTTTTGGCTCTCAAAGGACAAATGATGCACCGGCTTGCCGTCCTTTGATGATGTTAAGACCGGCGCCCTGGTAACAATTTTCTCCAGTTTACCTTCGTTCATCACCTTTAAGTAATGACCCAACTTTTCACCTTCTAATTAATCAGTTTTAATCCTCTCCTCTAACCGTACAATTTGTGCTTCTGATGAAAATTCTACGAATTCGCCATGCTGAAAGACTTTGCTTCTCAATTGCTCCTTGTCTACCAGGCACAACGTAAAACAAACTTCGATAGCACTGCACTTTCTCGACATCTGTGTCGGGATCGCATCGCTCTCAAATAATTGGTCGATAATTGCGGAAATATAACGAGGAGGAAGCACTTGAAGGCTTGACAGCTGGAGGAATAAAAGTCCGCTCAATTTCAAGAATCTACCAAAACATTTGTTAAGGAGAACCGCAGACGATAGCAAACAAATCCGCAGAGGTTGCAGGAGTGCAGGATGTTTATATCATGAAATCGCGCAAATAATTAAATTATGTGCATGCACTTAACTGATGTTTTTGGCTTGTAGTTCTATAAGAGTCGTTGGTAGGCGTGATCTCTGACAGACAATATTTCCGTTGGAATTAATGTACGCTAATGCAGTACGGCTGGTTGTGGGAAAAAAGCACCCGTTTGTCCCTAATCTGTAATCTTGTGTAGTTAATCATACGCCCGGCCTAAGCTCCCCTGCCATTAAGCAGGTCAGATTGAACGTAAAAAATGGTTGTAGGTGCATCAAGGAAGTGGATGACGAGTTCTGGTTTGCTTTTGCAGGGATATTCTTCCTCGCTTCCCTTTTTAATTTCCCCCAAAAGTAATGCATAAACGTGGGACAAATCCTTCGAAAAAAAGTTTTAGGTTCACACCGGCTGAAGGAGAAGTCGAGATTTGATTAAATTTAAGACGCACGTAAGGCCTAGACAGGGCTACTTCTGCGCAGTTTGTTTAAGAATTATTGCTCTGACAGTCACAGTGCGCTCAAGTTCCTTGTTGTCATCTATGGCGGAAAACTCCGGCGCGAGTTTGGAGGCGCTGACAAATGTCATGGAAAACTACTGTTATACTCCGAGCCTTTTGATGCACTTAAATGACTTTTATCTTCTTGCAATATTCCTGAGGTTCCTGTTATGTTACAGTGGTGGACATTAAAAAAAAACTAATTTGGACTTCGACTTATCTAATCGCATTTAGTGATTGATCCATTTCTCTTATCTTTTCATTATCCCATTTTGTCCTGTGAATCCATCGTCGCATGTTTTTCAATAACGAAAGCCTTGAAGTATGAGCAAAAGACATTTGGTTGAAATGCTACCTTTCGTGATACTGTCTCTTTTTTTAAGTAAACTTGGCCTTACTTAATCCAACATATGCCTGCTTTTAAAGGTTGAATCCTGATCGATGTCCTTGTAACTTATTGGCACTTCTTCCTTGTTTCTGGAGCGTTTTCAAGATTTATTTTTCATTCAAAACATATATCACCGTCCTCTGTCTCTAACCAGCAGAATATGTTAGACATTTTTTGGCAGTCAAATAATTGGATGACTTAAGAGAATACAGACAGATTTTTGTTTTCATCGTGGATGTGCGTCTAGGTAAAATGGCACACCGGACCATCCACAAATGTTTTGACGTTCGAAATATTTTAATAGTCTCGTATATCATAATAGAAATGAGCCAAAAAATATTTTTAAAGTGCGACAGTCGTTATTTACGGACGAATCAATTGATGATTATTCCGAGTCCTTTATACCAATTGCGTGTCCTTTTTTGACACTGTCCTTATAATGAAGGAATAATGCGTCATAGTCTTCTGCCTCTGATTCAGATCAAAAATCAAACCCGAGAGAAAAATTCTCGATCGGGACATTTTTCACAAAACTGTCGTTTGCCTGTGATTTCCTCAGTCAATGTTATTGTCGCCTTCCATCAACTATCGAGTGTGTAATAGTTTTCAAGTAGCACATATTAGATAGCACCCGTACTCCTATTGTGATACATTATAAAGCTGCCTGTCAGCAGTTAATATATACTAGGGGATTTTCTCGCTGTGACTGATGGGCTTCGGCCCAAATAATCATATAAATTTTTTTAGTTTGCGCCAACTGACCTGAGTTAAAATTGACTGTCTTAAATTTCAGAAGACGAAGAGGATGCGGTAAATTGGACGCAAAGTTTATTCGCGTGACGCCTCGTGTAATAACTGGAGTCCATCACCAAAGACAGTGGCAGGTAATGGAAGTAAGTGTACAAATGACTGCAGTGTTTATGGTACACAACTGTCATGGTGTAATAACTGATGCGACGTTAGCCCGCCAGTCCGCGTCCGAGTCGTTATTTGTCGCGACTTTGTCATCCATGTTAGATGCTGGCGAGATGATTACTTGGCCATTTGGCTCGCGATCACCTGAATGACTGCTCAGCCACGCCCTTCACACGCGACTGACTCCCCTACGCGTAGAAGGTCTTCGCATAGAATATGGCAACAGGGGGTCATCACGCTTGATGATGGATTGCGGGTCTGAGAACCATGACTCGAACAGCTTGTGACTCACGCGATTGTCAGCTTTTACGCTAATGTCGACCTCTTGAAATTAGAAAATTATGGCCGGGTCCCGTGGAATGAGTCGCTACATTGAATTGAGCGTTCTTACTCCGCTATGTCATTGCTTGCTCTGTCATTCGCTTGTAGAGCGTTCTCGCAGTTTTTTCGACTTATTTGATCTGTAGGCATCTTCAACAGATCTGGCAAATCACTCTAGATGCGTCCTGCCGTAGCGAAGGGTCTTTCGCCCTAGTGATTTGATGCCTTGTGTTTGCCTTCGGCCTGTGGGCAACTCCACGTCCAAGACGTTCCTCACGCATGGAAAAGCTCGAAATAATCAAGGGTCAGTTAATTTCTGGAGGATTTAAAAGGTAACATCTTATTGTTAACAACAGTGTGTTTCATCACTTTAAAGTTCGGCATGAACGTGACTTATGTGCATTATATGTGGCGGAGAATGATCTTGAAATGGTCTGTGGATCAACAACTACTACCGTGTCTGCTCTAACCGTGTTGCATAGCACACGGTGAGCATAGTCGAAATCGTTGGTTAAGCTGTTAGATTAACACCTAGCTGGGCGGAGGGTATCCCGTCATTATAACTTTGGTCCCGTTCTTGTCAGATACTGCCTGTCTTCCAAGTCATGCTGACATTTCGAGGTTGGGTATGACTGGCAGACGATGGCCAATAAGCCAGAAATGGCCATTCCAGTCTCCCATGTCTTTGCCGGCAATAGCATTCTGCCTATATCATGCGCCGCTGTGCGGCTGCTTTTTGGGCTCGAGAGAGCACGTAAGGCACAAGCGAGACGAGTGCGTTCCGTAAAAACGATCGGTTTGCGCTCCCTACCAAGATATATACGTTTACAGGCACATGAAGGAAATGAGTCCTTTGGGAAATTCAACAAGTTTTATTTCGTATATGTTTGACATTGGTTTTATAGGCAGTTTTCCGGTGGACAATAGGCTTGCAAGGCAATCGCAAATCGAACATGCCTCAATAAATCTCTATTGACTTGCCATTCTTGCCAATGGATTTATGATGAGGACCGACATCGTATTCTAATTGGCTATTGTCTTTGCGATTTTTCCTTGAGATTAGTGTACATTGCTTCTTATTTGATGTGTCGACTAACGCATTAATCATCGGTTTAGCTGGTCCCTAGAAATTCACTGTCTTTCCTTTATGGGCGGACACCAAGAACGAGCATTCATTCCTGAGCTTTTTTGTGTCCAGATTTCAGCCTATCCATGGCGAAGCACGACTAATGGTTTCGCCAATGTACTGTCCGTTGGTGTTCATTTATACGTGTAGGGGATGCGTTTCTATTGTGGCATAAACATACTGCACTGCAAGCGCCGCATTAAATCAAATAGATGATTTCTTTTTATCTAAAATGTTAATCCAGTCATAGAATGTACAAGCTGAGTGCATATTATAGACATCGGTTTGTACGCAATCTGTTTAAGTTGCTACCTCAGGTGTCTTCCAACGTCTTTGACCATATTCCAAAAAAGAAAGTGCACGAAAGTTTTCAGTTTAATTGCTTAATTGAAACAGCCCAGTTTACCGTTCTTCTTTTGATTCCTGTTCTCTCACGTATCGACGTACAAAATCTCTAAGGCAGCCGTTTTGGGAAAACAGGTTAATTAAGTTGACTCGAAAACCTTCGTCCTCTAAGCGATGCGTCTGATTTCGATTATGTAGGTTCGCAAATGTCAACTGATCCCATCTCGCAACACAAACGCCCAGTTGCCTACATCCTGCCCACACTGTCAGCGAGCGTCCCGAGCACCAGTCGATCTTATTGGATCTAACTGAATTAACTGCATCAGTCGGACGACACCACTCATTATCGCCCTGTCCAAATAAACCTCGCCTACCTCGATGGCAATCAATACTGGCCGCAATCCTGAACTCCCACTGCCATCCTTCATCGCCCCACATGGCCACTCCAGTCTCCCATGCCTTTGCCAACAATACCATTCTGCCTATATCGTGAGCCGCTGTGCGGCTGCTTGTTGGGCTCGAGAGAGAGCCCTTAAGGCACAAGCGAAACGAGTGAGTTCCGTAAGAACGATCGTTGAGCGCCCCCTACCATCATGCTGACATTCTTCATGTATCCAAAAATGCCAAACGTTCAGCGTCCGGCAAAAATCATTTTCATCCTTTAAAAACTATCAACGTTAATATTTGTTCAGGTTAGCAAAATTAAGAGATGCGGGTCGGTAATCTGAGGAGAATGAATTGCTCACTGGATCGGGGGACTTTTTTCGCTGACGTTTCGAATAGCTGGGGCTGTTCTTCATTGTCAAGCTTGACAAATCTGATTACCAGAAGAAAGCTTTAAGCCTACTCGATGACACACAGTCCTATAAACTTTGTCCAGCCAGTGAGATGAAAAAATCTGCTTACTCAAATAAACAAAAGCCTGGCAAAACTCAGAGCGAATGGAACAATCACAGCTAAAGATTGGTTTCTTATGAAACCCTCTGACTCTGCCACTGCGCGGTTTTATGGTCTTCCGAAGGTACACAAATCGAACATACTTCTTAGACCCATCGTCTCCCTACGTGGGACTCCTACATACGGTTTGGCAAACTTGAGGTTTGCTCGTCTTAAGTTCCTGGCAGAAGGATCGCCGACCACAGTGGCCTCTGCTAATCAGTTCCCTGAACGTTTAAAACATCTAAAACTAAAGCCAGATGAATCCGCGGAATCGTTTGATGTCGTTTCACTCTCTACCTCCATTCCACATCAACTAGCGATTGACGTTGTGAGACAACTCCTGGCTGATAGCTACAACGAGAGATTTGCCGACTCTGCGGGACATTAGGCTTTGTTTATTTGAGTGGCATTAAGGTGCGAATTCAGAATATGCTTAAAATCAACAAAAACACTGTTAATGCAGTAGACATTACCTTACCTTTCGCTGTCATGTATTATTAGTCCCAAACTTTTACTGTCTTCGAGTGCTAGTTTACATTTCCTCATAGGCCGGGCAACTGTGTTCCGAAAAGATATTAAATGTCTCTAGGCTCAGTATTCTTTTACGATTTTTAATCATTTTAGTTTGCAATGCCATGCTTACGAAAAATCAACCGAATACAGTGGACAACCGCAACCCACGCACTATTAGTTCTGAGAGGCTTCGATGGTTAAAACACTTCTTGACGACTAGAAAGTTAACAATAATTCTGCGGGTAAAACCTCATCTGTATGAAAATTTGCTTAAAACGGCTGCATAAATTTCAAATTCTTTGATCTCTGGCCACCTCCATGATGTAAGGGCCCCCAGAAACTTGTATTTCGACGGCATAGTACGCAAGACATGGGGCCAACCAGACGTCTAAACCATTTCAGCCGTTTTGCTGACAGATGGGTTGTTATAATAAAGCTACATTAAATGCAACCAGAGGATTATAAAAAGCGGTTGTCGTATTCAAAGAACCTATTAATTTCTATGTTTTCGGTTTCGTGAACGTTTAGTAAGTTTGAAAAATGCCTCCCAATCCGTCTGTTACAAGGAGTAAATTCTATAAGTTTAACATTTAGATACGCAGTCAGGTATGACAAAATTTTAGTTTACTGACTATTGCTTAAATTAGCAGTTTTGCGTCAATGATTTAATCAGAAAACGAGTTTGCGAGCACACGTAGCATTCGATAAATCCTCGTTGGGCCAGTACAGTTATATGGGTACGGGGTAGAATTAAAACCCGTCAGCGATAAGGGAAATCGCCGTTGTGTGAGAATATAGGGGAGGGGGTGGGCGTGCGGGGAGGTAATATCAGTCAGTATCAGTAGCGGAGTGAGAGCCGAATGGTGTGGAGAGTTGCAGCGTTAGTAGACCTTCGAACACTGTATGCGCGGAGGCTGAACGTGGTCCTTCTGTGGGTATAATATTGGCTTTCGTAATCTGATGGCGACCGCTTCTGCTGTCACTAACAGCCGCTGGTCCAGCAGATTTGGATAGCTCGGTGGGACCTAATAAATCACGCGAAAAGATTCGTTGGGGTCCACATGATGTCCGGAATCGACCACATGCGCGAGTATGGCGCTGTTTATACTCCTCGTTTCGTCTTTTTCCAGCCATGCCAGATGGTGTTTTCGTATTCTTTTGGATAAGCGTTGACTTGTGCGACCAATATAACCTCCTGCACATGGGCAAGCGAAGGAACAGATACACATTGGGTGGTCTTTGGTGGTAACTTTTCTTTATCTTCTCTGCGAAAGATAGGGTTAGTAGAGAATTATATTTGGATCATTGCTGCTGGAAAGGTTCGCGAGACAGCTTGATCAAGGCGTCTCCTTAGGAGTTTACTCACAGCGTCACCTTGGGCAAAGACTTTGAGAAACAAAGTTTTTTTTTCGTTCGTCAATGTTCTTTACAATAAGCCTGTCAGGATACCCGTTTTCGCGAAATCAGTCCTGGTTTTTCTAAGCTTCACCTTGATGCTTTCTGTTTAGCAAATTTTTCTTGCCCTGTCTGCCAAACATCGGACTAGATTTCGTGTTTGTTGGAGGAGTACGAAACTGACGAAATCCGCGTATTATTAAGACCTCGTTTTCCTGCGATAGACGCTCTTTCGGACACTCCCTTCGGGTCCCCAGCTTAGAAGAACATCTAATAAGGGGAATGAACTCACCTTTTCGATATCCAACGTGAACTTGATCGACGGATGTGCTTGATGTGCAGCATTTAAGAAGGTAGCTACGAAGGTTTCATTGGTGGCAATTTCAAAGATGTAATGTTTAAGCTGTTTGATCCGATCGCTTAGTTGGAATCTCTTCAATTCGCGCATGAAGACATCGCCTAGGAGAGGTCCAGTGGGGTGAGCCCAAAGCAACGCCCTCCTAAGAATAGAAGATAAAAGATGGAAGAACTTGAGCATCACGTGTGTCAACGCACAACCGTCCTAGACACCCTGACAGAAGACGAAATAAAAGAGTTCGACAGCTACACTGAAAACATAGGAAAAAAACGCAGGAGACACGAAAAGGTTCTGCGCTTCTTAAAAATTTACATCAAATGAAACCACAATCAGGGTTTCTAAAAGATCTAAGTCGATACGTTCACAACCACTCTTATACGATTCTTGATAAAACATCACTTGAAGCAATATCCCTTTTGAATACCTCGTCGAAATGTTACTCCGTTAGAATTTGAAACTCAATCCGAGAACCTGCAGAACCAAACGTATGATCTAATGCTCGCATCTACAGACAGTATTTAACGGTTTTAATCAACATTGGTGAACTGCAGCTCTCAGTAACTGAACAACGGGCCAAATGCCGGGGATTGCTAACTAAAGCACATATGGCAAGACAAAAGAACTTCGAGAGAACAAAGATATCTTGGTAACTGTACCGGAAGAAAGAAGAGGCGTCGTCCTAATGAACAGATCGGATTACGTAGCAAAGATACAATCCATATTATCGGATCAAAAGGAATTCAAGAAAGCAGAAAAAGCAGATGATTGCAAGGAAGAAGAAGAGACAAAAACTGACTGACTGTCCAAGAAGGCAGCCACATACGCGACCTTGACCTCGAACACCTTCGACCAGTCGGTACACATATCCTTTCATAGCGAAGGCCTGCCAGTCCGTCCGATTGCCGACATGTGAAACTCTCCATGTCGTGCGAAAGCAAAGTATCTAACAGGGAAACTCAAGCCCGTACAGTGTCATCGGGCACCGGGCAGCTACCGAGATACCTTTGAATTTATTGACTACTTCAAAGACCTTAACCTCAACCCCATGGTAATGTTCCCACTAGACGTCTCATCTCTTTTTACAAAAGTTCCAGTCACCAAGACAAATGAGAAAAATCTGCCAAGTTCTACCAATCAGTCAGCAGGAAATAGGAATTCCGACGAAGATACTCAAGGACCGATTACTAAGATGCCCATTAAATGCGCACATCCTGTTCGACAACCAATTCCCTAGACATGTATTCTATTACAAGGAGTTGAAACACACCGCAGCACACCAGTCGACAAAATAGTCGAACGACAATGCCCGCAAGACCTCTTTCGAACTAATGAATACCCAAGTTACTTTTCAAAGCAAAGCAAGCACCGAGTGAGCAGACGACGGCCACAAAAATAAAAACCCAAATCCTTACATTTAAAAAGTCCTTGATGAGGTCTCACGACTGTTAAAACCAGTCAAGTAAGGCATTGCCCATCGACCCCAGGCAACAGTTCGTCGCCGTTTGCTGCAACCTAAAGACATATTGCCACCTCAGCAATGGAGACTGCAACTACACTAAGAAAACCGGACGGCAATTGCAAAGCAGCCTACATGAGCACAAACTGGCAACTCGGAGACTAGACCCAAACTCAGAGCTTGTGACTTACGTTGGAGTAACTGGCCACAGTTTTGACTTTCAAGAAGCAGCCGTCTTAGGCCGTGACACTTCAAGGTCAGAAGGTCTTGCACTTGAGGCTTGGTACTCAGACTTCAACTCTATTCACAGGCAACTAGATATTCCTGCGGCCTATAAATTCCTGCGTCACTTAACGCCGTGACAAGGACAAAACAGTCATACGGAGCTTACGAATATGGAGCAAACACGGCCTGTCGACCAATTCATCCAAAAGGGGGACGCAAACGCAACGTACCCCAATAAAGATTACAGCACAAGGCAGGAGTCCACCAACGCTCATAACCGACGGCCAGTCGACAAAAGCAGTGAAAGAAGGAAAAACCTATCAGTTCCAGGCCAAATTATTTGGATGACTATTCAAAGTTGTGATTAATTTTAGCGCTAGGCGCTTTGATAATGCAGAGACGCCCAGGCTTTCCGAAACTTCAGCCAAACAATTCCCTCGATCTGATGACAACTTCCCTTTCCTCAGAGTCTAATCATACGCGCCTGTCTCCTAAATGATGATGTAAAAATGGAGAGCACTTAGCCCGAATTTCTGACCCTCCAATAAAAAAGCCGTCTCTTATCAGGGTTTTGGCAGATACAAAAGACACATATTCACTAAAATATGCTTTCGAACGCAAATCATAGTCGAACCTCTGAGCTGCTATTAATCTTTTGGGAAGTTAGACACAATATATCAGTCAGTTAACATACTGCAGTTGCGGACTGGATTAAATAAATACAACCGTATACATTTTCACCAACATCGATTTAACTGCTTGGAATCACCGACGATATACTTTGTCTGTCTAATAGAAAACTTTTGTTTTGCCATTTGCCTCGGCGCTTTGGGGATGTGAGCATGTGGACGATAAGGCAAAATAGGATTAATAGATCCATGATTTAGGAAACTCCAACTTCTTCAAGGTTGCGCGGATTGATAGCCATTTACTGTTTTTGTTCACAGGCGTCAAATGCAGCTATTATGTATAACGCGACATCAGTGTTTTTTGCGCGTCTAAGCATTAAAGTGATATCAAAAGCTGTGAGACATTTTATGTTGTCCTTTAATGCTGTCTTTTTCAGGTTACAGTGGGCTAGCTTACTCAAGAAATGCGAACAGAAATTCCGAAATGCATTTCGGGACTAACGTTGTAAAACCAATCATCATGCTGGCTAATTCTATGAAAACTTAATTACCCCACGAAGTCGACATTCGAATAAGCCTGTTTTCGGCTGCATCCGCGAACCATACTTCTTTAAAAGTGTCAACATGAGTAGCATGCATTTTTAATTGATTTTCGGTGCCCCTAAAGATTTACTTGTATTTTATGGAAGACGGGCATAAAATAATCATTATTTTGCACATACAGCAGAATATTACGTCTTATTTCAATTTTTCGGTGAATGAAGGGGTATTATACTGTTTTTGAAAATTTTCTAATTGCAAGATTTTTCATTAACGTGAAGTCGTCTCTGCACTTCTCAGTGTGGCTAATAATGCTAACAATGTGACACAGATCCACAATATATGGTCCCCTTTAACACCGTAGAGAAATATATGCTTTGCGTAGGCGGAAAATATACAATTTGTTGTTTGGAAACCCCGAATGCAAGTGTAACGGCGGGCCGGGTACAAAATTATTCGCGAATTGGAAAAGTCTTATAAAACCAAATTATGTCTTTCTTTTAAGTATAGAATTAGAAGAAGGCGTAATTATCTGCCTAATGTGTAAAAGAATGGATATGTGATGCTTGCTTTCCACGAAGTATAATAAAATCTTTAAGGACATCGAACATCAATGAAAAATTATGCCACTTAGGTAATCATGTTTTACGGAGTGTGATTTTTCGATGCAGTCGAAGAGAAGTTTTTTTTCGAAAACCGGCATCCTGGGGTAACTGAACGATTAGAGAATTATGCTGCACAATAATTGGTACTACAACCCTACTTGATTATTCTTTTCAAATCGGAAACGCATTTTGGAATTTCTGTCGAGATTTCATGAGTTTGCCCACTAACTGTAACAAACTTTACCCCTAAGTTAAAATGTTCAATTAAATTTTATTTCCAAAAGGACGGAAACATGGAAACCCCAGAGGTTATGTACAAGCATCAAACAATTACCTACAAAACGTAACACCATAAGCAGTTCAGATGGCTTAAGTAGCATAATACCAATCCATATTTTGGATGACTGCGTTGAACACAGGCGCATTTAAATCCAAAATTGTAAAGAAAAATTAAGATTAAGATTAGTAGCATTCTAGGGAGCGTTTTTAATTGGCTTTTCCTAGTTTACGTAGCGACTTGCCATCAGTTTTGCAAACCGATATCAATTGACGGAATTTTCAACGACAACTATATTGTAAAGCTTCCTAGAACTGACATCGTATAACGTGTAATAAATATTACAAACCTATAAATCTCGTTTTTATTCAACAGCTTCGAATTTGTCAGAAAGGATCGCATGCTTTTAAAAACGTCCAACTGCATTTGAGCTTGGGTGTTGCGCATTCGTAAGGAATTATTAAAATATTTGTTTTGTTGTCTACGACTGAGCTGAATATGTACGAAACATTCTTTATTTACATTAAATACATACTTCTGAGTTTCAGAGTATAATCGACATCGTCTTAGATTAATTTATTTGCCTCTATTTAGTAGCAAATAAATTAATTGGTGTACAGCACAGAACATGCACGTTTTGGCACACTTTATTTTCTCTGATCAAATGTTTGACATTGCGGTGATCTGTCTTTAGGTCGTGCTTCATATCAATTGACACCGGACTAAAGAGGGACATTAATTTCATTTGCTTCTTCACTTGTCGGACACATTTTCAAGGTTCCAAGCTGCGATCTGTGGATTACCAAACTAGACCCTTTTAATTAGTCTTTGCTGTTTTTTTGAAATATAATTTTCCATAAAATTGTTTTTAGACGCTCGAGCTGCTTTTGAAAGCAAAAGTCATATCCACCCTATGGACTGAGCTTCATTATTTCTGCCATATGCAGACCAGTGTTTTTTTAAAATTTATGATTTTGATTCTACCTAGTTCTTGCCGACTTCTGTTCGATAGAGACGATTTGACAACAAATGTAAATTGCCAGCATTCTTCTGTATCCCAAAAAACTAGGCAACAAACACTGCGTTTTGAACTTTTCCCATGAATTTCAAGGATTTAATGATTTATCTGCCAGTTTTTGTCATTGCCCCAAATTTCTTTCGCACGTAAACGGTCGTCTGTGGCAAAATGCAAGTTTGATGTTAAACTTGCAGATTTCCGCTTTGTAAATTAATGTTGGATTGACGTCGTTTCCTAATACGACATAAATATCATCCTGACTGAAACCATAATGAGTAGGATTTGCAAAGCACTTGCTGATTTTATTTTCGCTATTCATTATTTTTACCTAAAGAGCACAGACAATTGAGGGACTGGGCTCTGTAGACAGAATATTTCCTTGGAAATCGCTTTATTTTGAAATCATAAGTTCAAAATGTTCAGCAAAAAATTGAAATGCCGTTGTAAGTTAGTGTCAACTATAAACATATAATAAACACCAGCGGCAGAAGAGAACATACGGAGGGCTCGTTCTAAGACTAAAAGATCTTTTTGGCAAAGCAAGAAAAATGACAGGAGAGCAGTATAGGATAAGAGAAAGAATGCAGGCATCGAGGAATCGCCAGACTAAGTGTTGAGATGTGTGGTAGGAATGTAAACGACGAATGAGAGATTTGAGGACAAGGTAACGTCAAGGTAACTGAAAGAGGGTTCTTTGTTAGGAAGGATGCCTGTGTGGATATCAGTGTGGAGGAAGAAAAGCGGGGGGGGGTGGATAGAATGGAGGTTTGAAGTATTCGGCAGTCATTCGGAAGGATCGAAGATTTCCGCTTGCCAAATTGAACAAATCGAGTGCAGGTAGTAAAATAATCGTTAAGCCAAGAGACGAACCAGCCTGGAGAGGCGCACGTGGAGGTTTTGGTAAGCAGAAGAGGGCGCGGGACAGTATTGAAGGCGGAGGAGTAGTCAAGAAAAGCGCATGCATACTCGCGGCAACCCTTGTCTACTGCTTTTAGAGCAGAGTA
The DNA here is from genome assembly GCA_902702965.1 of Spirometra erinaceieuropaei. Taxonomy (NCBI): domain Eukaryota; kingdom Metazoa; phylum Platyhelminthes; class Cestoda; order Diphyllobothriidea; family Diphyllobothriidae; genus Spirometra; species Spirometra erinaceieuropaei. Next base: position 582,464 of record CACRXP010000261.1, read on the forward strand.
GACCACACGAGAAACAGCATCTAAATTACTCCGTTTGGATTTGTACGCAAATTTTGAAGGGTCAGAAAAACTTAAACAAAAGGACTTTATAATATTTGGACCCAAACTTTCAGCAAGCTCTAGTATTGCGCATGAGCAGGCAATTGGATAAAAAGATTTAGGAGCGAAATTAGAAGGCTTTTTACGGATGGGAGTGATTTTCACTGTGCGCCAGGCGTCGGGAATCTTGGACTCCATGAAAGAGATATTAATCAGGTGCCATAGAATAAAGGCTATCTGAAAACTACACGATTTAAGAAGAAAAGGCGAGACACTATCCGGTCCGGTAGCTGTTGATCCACGAACCTTTTAAATGTGTTTCTTTACTGTTACCCCATACATGGGTTTGAATGTACACGGTGATAAAGGAATTTCATCTAAGGACAGATGGGAGTCATTGTGACTAAATGTAAAATTTTTATTTAGGAAGTCTAAATCAGCATCCACACGCACCTCTGTGCTGCGGTGGCCAATGAGACGCTTACGATTCATCCAGATCTCAGCAGAGGAAGAAGAGAAACCAGGGGTGGTAGGAAAGGTGAAAAGTTGAATAACAAACTGGTTATTTAGTTTATTAATCTTTTTTTTCATTTTAACGGTAACATCCATAAGGCTGCCACGTAAACCTAGCTTGTAAATGAGTTCTTTTTACCTCTTAACGATTTCAGATAGGGGAAAAAAATTATGTCCGTTCGTACAATCACGGTATCAAGAGAACAGCAAATATTAAAAATTTCATTTAAAAATGCTGTTTCGTTGGATGAAAAGGATTCGACATTTGATAGTTCAAGGAAAGTAGGAATAGAAAAGTCAAGTTGGCGAACGCACGTTTTCGGTAATTCTTCCTCAGGCCAATACAATTACATGAACGAATTAAAATGTACAAAATCAACAGTGTTTATAGATGCCTCAAGGGCTATTAAGTCACTAATACTCATCATCCCCACGCCGCCCGCATGAGAAGGTCGGCGGGTGTTAGTCGTCAGGGCTAGGGGAGGGGGCTAAGAGAGTCTATGAGTAATGATCTTGGGTTGAGTACACGGAGTACCCATCATCGTGATTAGGGATTTTAGGCGGCATGGCTTCATCACTTGGGGTTGGCGTTGGCGTTGGCCACGGCAGCGAAAGCGCTTGTGTCAGAGTTTTCTGACAGCATAACACCGGATTCACTAACCGTATAGCTACTGCCTCTGCCGTTGCTAGTATCCGTTGGCGTAGGCCTTTAGAGAAGCATGTTGGTGTCCGGTAGACAACCTGAAATGCTTTCTTGGCATCGACTCGGTGGTTCGTATCGATTAAATGCGCGAGAATAGAACTTGAAATCGACCGGGTCTCACCTCTGTCTAGCCAGGCGGGCATATGTTCACGTACTCTCTTTACCAGGCGTCTCGTTGTGCGGCCGATGTATCTTGCTCCACAGGAGCAAGTGAATGAATAAATGCACATTGATGTGGCCTCCAACGGTAGTCTGTCTTTACCTCCCAAACGTAGGAGGGGAGAGTTTGTGAAGCATACGCGTAAGTTCGCCGCAGGGAATGCCCTCGTGATAGCTGTAGTTAAGCGCCGTCGGACTAGTTCGCTCTCTGCGTCTCCTCTAAAAGGCAATCTTATGAATACATCTTTCTTTTCCGCAGTCTCAACAGTGGGCTTTTCAACGCGTTCCCCAATATTTCGGAGGATGAATCTATCTGGGTATCCGTTCTCCCGAATTGTGTTCCGCAGCTGTTGAAGTTCTTCTTCAATAGCTTCAGGTGAGCAGATGCGTCTCACTCTAGCCGCCAATCCCTGGACTAAATTCCGTTTGATGTTAAGGGAGACAAAACTGTGGAAATTAACATATTGTCCCGTCCAGGTTTTCTTTCGGAACACCCTGCGCTGGATAGATCCATCCTCTTGCCTGTGCAGAAGGACATCGAGAAAGGCAAGTTCGTTATCTGCCTCGGTCTCTGCAGTGAACTTTAGCGAGGGGTGCGCACTGTTGAACTTTTGGACAAGATCCTCGGTATCGGTGGTACCATCCGTCAGGCAGAAGATATCGTCCACGTACCGACGGTAGAAGATGAGGCCATTAATGGTCTCTTGCAAGCTTGTTTTCTCAACTTTGCCCATAAAAACATTTGCAAGGAACGGTCCAAGCGGTGATCCCATTGCCACACCATCTACCTGCCTGTATAATTGACCATTGCACAGAAATTGGACATTTTGTGTGCAAAGCGTCATTATTTCTTTTAGCGTTTTCACAGGCATGTCTATGGCGTAGTTCGTATCACGAATAACATCACAAAGATAGTTTATTGTTTCTGCCACGGGTACGTTGGTAAACAGCGATGATACATCCAGTGATAACATCCTCCGTCCGCCAACGTTCATATTTTTGATAGCCTCGACGAACTTAAAGGAGTCTTTTAAACTTCGAGGGTATAGGTAACTTTGCAATGGCTTTAGTTTTTCCACTAGCCATTTTACAACGGTATGATAGGGCGAATTCCTCATATCCAAGATTGGACGTAGAGGCAGCCGTTGTTTGTGATTTTTAGGAAGGCCGTACATTCTTGGTATTGTCGAGCCCACCGGTCTCAGTCGTTCATACTCTTTGCTAGACAAATGGCCTTCTTTGCAGAGATCTTTGAGAATAGTCGTCAGCTGACCCTCGACAGCCTCCGTGCGATCCTTATCTTTCTCAGATTTTGAGAACTTGGAACGATCCGACAGTATTTCCTCTAGTTTCGCCACATAATCTATCCTATCCATCAGTACTACTCCTGAAGCTTTATCCGGTCTAGTAAGCACAATGTTTTTGTTTTTACGAAGCTCCCTAAGGCTATCGATATGGGCCCTTGTCAAGGGACCCTTGTTTCTCGGGGACTTCCTTAGATACTGTTGGCAGCAGTTAACCAGGGTCGAATTAAGACAATCAACTTCTCTAGCTTCGGTGGGTTTTAGATCTGCAGTCTGACTAAAGAGACTCTCAAATTGGATTTCTAGCTCTAACTGTTTCGGCATCCGCCGTGCAATACAAAACTTAGGGCCAAGAGCTAGTACCTCTACGAGATCTTTATCAAGACGTACTGAAGAATAGTTATGCACGTACCGTTCCGGATTGTTCGGAAGGACGGTCTGAGGTTTTAATGACTGGTCGCTTCGTAGGAGCTTAGTCCACCTGGTCTCTATTCTTTTAATTCTGACTGTATCCACATAGTCTTTAAATGCGAATCTCTCGTGGTTTTCAAGGCAGTCGAGAGCCCCTGATCTCTGACACAAGTTCCGCTGGAGTTCTTTAATTCCGGCATTAACTGTCTCAAGGTGGCTTTCTGCGTGTCGTTTTAGTGCAGTTGAAGTTGCGGCGATATGGCTTCTCCGTAAGGTTTTCCAGTAGTATTTGGGATATTCACCCCGTTCAATACATCCTGATAAGAATTTCCTCGTCACGTGTGCCTCCTCAAGTCTGGTGTTAAACTTTAGGAATTCATTGAGTTCCTTTAACACCGAGGGATCTTTGGATTGTCTAAGTTCCGCAAATATTCCCATGTTAAAATTGAAAAGTCAAGTTGGCGAACGCACATTTTCGGTAATTCTTCCTCAGGCCAATACAATTACATGAACGAATGAAAATGTACAAAATCAACAGTGTTTATAGATGCCTCAAGGGCTATTAAGTCACTAACACTCATCATCCCCACGCCGCCCGCATGAGAAGGTCGGCGGGTGTTAGTCGTCAGGGCTAGGGGAGGGGGCTAAGAGAGTCTTTGAGTAATGATCTTGGGTTGAGTACACGGAGAATAGTATAGGAATAGTATAAAAAACGCAAGTTTGAATCAGGAGAATATTTGTTCGGACGTGTTGCGAGCCCTAACCCTTCTCTCAGGCTTGACCAGCAGTGCACGTTCAGAAGTGGAAAAGATTGTAGGAAGACACAATAAAGTGGAATGATCAGAAGCTGACAAGGGAGCTCTATTGTTAACGCCAAAAAGCTTGCTGTAGTTAGTCCGAATATGAGCAGGAGGGGCATCTGCGCGAGTATTAAAGGAGACAAGATAATCGAAGTCTAAAATGATCAGACATAAATTTACGCGATTAAAATCACTGCATAACAGAATAAAATTTTTGCAGGATAAAATAACAAGTTTTTTAAAAGAACGTCGAGAAAACGGGTTAGTGCACCTTCACAGTAAGAGGGGAAATGTAAATATTAAAAAATATAATGTCTTTAGAATTACTTAACAAACGGGGCTTACATAGAACAGCGATAACATCTATTAAGTAATCAGAGTAAGAAAATAAGGACTTACTGTCTCCACGCCATTTTTGATTAACAAAAATGCCAACGCCTCCACCACTGCCACAAGATAAAGATTTACTATCTGCTCGAAAGCAGTAGAAGGGTAATGAAGTAATAATTTGCGAATCAATGTCAAAATTTAACAATGTATCTTAAAGGCGAACCACTTCAGTTCTGATGTGTTTTTGACAAAAGATCTTCAATATTATGGGCTTTGTTGAAGACAGAACGTCTATTTGTCCACAAGAAGGCAGGAATGGACAATTTGTGCTTCGGCTGTCGTTTGAATGCAAGTTGCCAGCAACACCGGTGTTTTTCCCATGCATAGGCCTTCGTTGACGAATGTTTGATAAACTCAACACAGAAAGATTGCAAATACGACATACTGGCCGAAAAGTGCAACAGTTTGCATCATGGTCATTCAAAAGTGAGATTGACGGTTTACTTCTCCTATAAAGGGTGCAAGCATACTGTAAAGACGACCACATAATCTTAGTTCAGACAAACAAGGAATGCAAAACAGCTCAGTATATCGAAGGGAAATAGGCACAGCAATTTAAATTTATTAAAATCCACAAGTGATTGGAGAGGTTCAAAAATTTCAGCTAAAATTTAAAAGTCCGCGCAGATCCGTACGAAAAAGACATTATACCGTACTCCCGACAAAGGTACTAGGTGAAAGCCTATACACGTGTTTCGCCGATATTTTGCCGCTGCGTGACACAGCTGCAAGGATTTCGACCCGTCAGTATGTCCCCAAAAGTTCTTTGTGGGGACACCTTATCCCATGTTCCGTGGTGAATAAAACTTATGAAATCATTCTCCTGATCGTTCTCCGGTGTTAATATACAAGAAACCGAATAGTGAACGCCAGGGGTATAGCTGAGTATCTGAACCTCTAGCAGCTGTAGCTAATCGTCCAAATGTCAGAAAAACACATGTGTGGACTTTCAGCTGTCGTAAGAATTCCATACTACTCGTAATACTGCTTCATTGTTAAAGGGGCACTACGTGGTTATTCCACAGGTGTTGATT
>CACRXP010000261.1:587891-637712 GCA_902702965.1 Spirometra erinaceieuropaei
CGATCCTTACCATGGTAGTGCCAGTTTTATCACGTGATCCAACTGCTTACAGAGTTCTGGTTTCCTCCTCCGTATTGCAGCGGCCTCTGCAAAGCGCAAGAGACGCCCCGTCGTCGCCCGAAACAGGACCTTGAATGCAACCGTTGGGTCCACCGTATGACCCGTATCCACTAGGCGCTTTGTGATTGAGCTCCTGGGTACCTTATTTTCCGCCTTAAGCAGCCACTTCAGCTGACCGAGCTGTCAACTGCCTTTGTGTGCGCCCAATGTACCTGCATCGGCAACTACATGTAAACTCATAAATACAGTTGGATGTGGCGTGCATAGGCAAAATATCTTTAGCTGGTCTAACCGGGATGGCCGTTGTAGTGCTTATGAACAACAATTTAGAGGCGGCATACGTCCTTTCGACAGTGCACCGAAGTCGTCGCTTGATCACTTTTGACACGTTATCACCCTTGAAGGGGAGGTAGATGGTCACGGACTTTTTAGGTACAGATATTTCTTTAGGAGTTTCTTGTCTGGGATGGCGATATTTATCAATAAATTTCTCCGGATACCCGTTTGCAAGAAAAACGTTCTGTAGGAAAGTAAGCTCGTCATCGATCGTATCTGTGGAGCAGATTCTGGTGGCTCTATTGAACAGGCACAAAACCAAGTTCCGTTTTCTCTGAATTGGAACGAAACTGAGGAAGTGCATGTATTATCTTTTCCCGGTGGGTTTTCGATAGATGGATCTCTGAATAGAGCCATTTGCCCGCCTACGTAAAAGAATATCCAGGAAAGGCAATGTGTCCTTCTTCTCATGCTCGATCGTAAATTTGATCTTTGCATGTGCTTTGTTCAGATCCTTGGGTAGTAGTTCTCCGTCACCTGGGTTTTTGACTATGGTAAAAATGTCATTCATATTTCGCCTATAGAATGAGTCTCGTTGTAAGTTTCGAGATAGTTTTCACTCTAGATAAGACATGGAAATGTCCGCTAGGACTGAATCCAATGGACTACCCATAGCTACACCGTCGGTCTGTCGATACAGTCGCCCGTTAAACAAGAACCGTACATTCTTTGTACATATCTGTAGCAGTTCTTGCATTTGCTCTGGTGGCAGATGTGTTTCACCCGCATGTTTACAAATTATGTCAACTGTTTCATCCAGTGGCACGTTTGTAAGCAGACTCTGCATGTCTGGAAATATGCGACCCTAGAGCCCTAAGACACGCGGCCATGTTCTTGTCTATTATTTGCTTACCAAGAAACGATTTAACATTTCTCCCAAAAAGGTCTTCTAGCGCTTTCGTTTGTTCTTCCTCATTTCAATATAAGTTATTTTCGTCGGTTCTTATCATAGGGACCATCATGGATGATACAAACGCAATTTTTACCTAAACCAGCATTTTAGTCCGTATAACCGAAGAAACTCTATCACGCAAATAACGCCACATTACCAATGTCACCATCCATATGTTTGAGCTTTACGAGGAAGAATGTACAATAAGTAAACCAAACTTTTTATGGTTCCTGGAAGACATAAAGCTAACCGTTCTCTTCGGATAAATATTACCAGACATTTTTCATCTGATAGATCGGGTATTTTAATGATTTGCACAAGCAAGGAATTATATCTCGAGTAAACATTTTTTATTTATATTCAGAGGCCATGAAAAGCATATGAAAAGCATGAAAAGTGTATGAAGAGAACATTCAGTCAGATTTTTTTTTCATTTTGCGAGGAATCTAGATTACATGAAAATTATTTTACTTTCTGCTCTGCGTTAAGTCAGATGCCAATTTGCATTGTCTTATATCAAGCACAACCTTAACTAACAGCCCAAAACTTTCGTGATCCCATTTCACAGACACTTGCAAGTTTCTGCTCCATTGTTTTTTTTCCGAATGCGACATCGGCAAACCCGATATTTCGTTAAACAATTTTAACACGCCATCAGTATCCCCGGGTTTTTATTTTCAATTGGCAAACGTTTACAAAACATTTAACGCATGTTTTATTCACATCAGGTAAAAATATGCTCAAATTCATGTTTCCCAAATATATTTAACATGTGTCGTCTAGACTAAACTTTCACCCCCCGGCTATTTGGAATTCAAACAATGCGCTAATAGAAATAGGTGAGGGAAAATCTTATAATGTGCCACAACGGAAAGCAATGGAACTGGATGTTCGATATAAACCATCAGGGTGTCTGGCGTGTCGCAGATAGTTTTCAGCCCTAAGGAAGTATCCTTATTAAACCACATCTTGGTCATTTAAGTGTTTTTACGCTGATCGGCGGCCTGTGCAACTGGTTTGGGTTTCAGTTTAGACAAAACAATTGATAGACAACACAAACTTTGATTTTCATGTTTGGAACGAGAGGAAAGTTGATGGTTACACGAAATCACAATTTGTTTTGAGTACATATTGACGCAACCGTGTTTGTAATAATGCTCCACAAATCGTATTACGTACAATTGATGTGCTAGTTTAAGAACTGCTAACCGAAATTCCGGAATGTGTTTTCGACTTCCAAGGATTACTTAAGTAGCGCTGTAAAATTAATCAGCATGCGGCATAATCCCAAAATAATTCAGTCAGCTTAGGGCGCCCCTCCTGCTTGCAATGTTATTATCTACCACTGTATTTGATGACGCTCAAAGTGAGAATCTGAAACGTCTTGTAAATATTCACATTATTCCTTCAGTCTTATCCTCTCATTCTGAAAACAAAACTACTTTAAATTGCGTGCGTATATGACACGTTGTAAAACGCTGTTCGACAGCAAGCGTCAATTTTCCCGTCATTGGCCTCATAATCCTTTGGGCGATATTAATAATCAGACTTGGGACTTTACTTGATACTACAATTTATTTAAGTGTACCGTGCAAATATGCTTGTTTAACGTTTATCTGATAATATGCTTCCTCTAGAGGAAGTGTACGCAAAACTTATAAACGCACGACGACCTCTCTTTCAACGCCTTTCCTATTTTACGGACAGCATTCTTTAGAATTTATTGTCAATTGGACGACTGCAAAAATTAAGAGTTCAGGCGCGGATGTAAGAACGTCACCGAGCAAGGATAAAATGAAGTGTATAAAGCCCATTAGGAGCTCTATTTTGACTTAATTGCATGGCGACAGTCATCATGTAGACGTCAAGCAAGCACTTCGAGTGCCGTCCAGACAAAGTGGGAACTTGCGATGACAGTGCCAGTGACCATACCCAGAAAAGACGCTGTCGTGACGTCTACTTTTCGCTGGTTCAGACTGTGCCCCGCATGTTTTTACCCCTGTTCGGTCATGTCGCATTTATGTGGCATGACATAAGCACAATTCACTGGCAATTTCTTTCTTTTTCACTTTTTTTCGTCCATGGCATAACTAAATTGGAATAAACTCCTGACATCTAACACATCTGAAAGTCCCGTCTCCTAAACATCACAAATTTTTTCTCTGGCTGTTATCAAATTTCCATGCTTTATTGCAAAACGCTCACATTGCTTAGCGATGCATAATAAAGAACATAAATTTACAAAACTGGCGACGTTTCTGAATCGTCGAAATCATTGATAACTTTTTTGAAAAAATATAATTAAAATCTGCACTACAACATGATCAGACACATGCGTGTATTTCAAATTGCGGGCACTGTTACACACTACCTAATACATGTAGGTTTGAAATGGCGGGCATAAGGCTAGCAGCATTTCAGAACTCTGCTATACACCGCAGTTTTTCAGCTCGTTTTCAGTAATTTTGGTTGCTCCAGCGGACACTGCAATTCAAAAAAAGTCTCGTTCAGCCCATGTTTCACGGTGATGTTTCTAGTCGTCTGCCAAACATTGGTCATGCGGCATACCATTGACTAGCGGGCTTTGGTTCAGGTGAGACAAGCCGACGATGGATTCTTAAGCAGGCATAATCGAAAGCAAAATGCCATAATTTCGTGAATGTTCGTATGGTGCATGCTTGAATTTAAGAAAGCATTAAAAATCAATAATATTTTTTTCACATACGCAGTCAATTTCCAAAAGCTTACACGCTTGCATGACCGGAAGAATTACGCGTTTGTTTTACGTAAGTTGTTATCGCAATCAAACTGGTCGAAACATATTCAAAGATAACATTCCTCAAGAAATGTTTATTTTCGGAAAATACGTTACCTTCGGATATTACTTTTCATCATCACCGGCGTAGCAAACACTTTTTAGGTGGCGCTTTTCCACTTGTTTTCCTAGCATTTAGTGTTAAAGATTAAAGGATGAATTTTGAAAAACTCAGGGATATTTTTATGCTCTACCCAAGACGATTTGCTTCACTTTCTGACTTGTCAACCATTAGTTCATGCTTGTTTGCCGCATTATTGATTATGGCTTCATTTCCGCATTTTCCAATTCCTTCCGTCTTCTGGACTCTGTCTTGACTCCAGGCGCTGGTTGGGAGTAGGACAGAGAGACGGGTGCGGTTGTTGTGCAAGTCGTCTACCACTATAAACTAATTCACGCTCAAGTCACCGTGCTTTATGCAACTTGCCATGTAGGACATCGTAGGAGTTGACGGTCGAACTTTCTTACTGATTTAACGTTGATTTTGAGTGAGCCAAATATTTTTTGAGTATTTTTACAAGTTTTTACTTTCACCACCTTCTTTATTAATGCATAATAAGATTTTGGACTCAAGAGCACACTGCTGCTATCGTATTTTAATGGGTTATTTGGCACAACCGCGGAAAAATATACTTATGTCACTACGTCCAGAAAGCATATTGCCTTCATTGTTTATTTTTCTACAGTTAAACGTAAAATAGCAGTTAGGATGCATTTTGTCTGGATTAATTAAATTACACAAATTATCTTGGATAACCCACCAGGAAGTCCTCCAAAATGACGCAAATTTAAATGGCTTTGAGTGAAGAGTTTTTTGTTTTTCAAATTTGCGAAAGTATCCTAGTAGTAATTTTCAGATGAATATTTTGTATTGTGCATCATTAATCACTTGGATCGCCGCATATAGAAAACCAGGTCGTGGGTACGCTTTTGGCGCGAAGTATACGAAATTCGACTCAGATGTTTGGTTTCTTTATCGCAACTTACATTTACATCTTAGACCGATACATTTACAAAGGCAGTGCTGTTTAACTGCATTTAAGCAGAATGCTAATTGTGCAAAACATAATTAATGCCCTGTTTTCAGCTGTAAGCCCTGGTGCTGGAGATATTAACTGGTGTCGGGAAGCCTGTATTTCTCGTAGACATCTCAGACCGTCCAGTAAGACACGAGTCATGATCTTCACACAACAGGTCAAAGGTAGAATGCCTTTATTTTAAAAGACAAAGCCAAATTCATCATCTGATAAAAAGGACCAAAAACCGCAAAATTCACTTCTCATTCCTGAATAACTGTGTTGATTTCCTACCCTCAGGAAAACCAGAGGTGCTTATAAACAATTATTTCTGGTCTTTTAAGTGACTCTAGTCTGTTGGCTTGAAGATAATTTCTAGAAAATTACCTAATTTGACATCCATCCTTTAATCCAACTCCTCATATCGGACCATACTTCCCCTGCAATTCAGCGCAGAGCGCGGACTAAAATTTCAACTAAAGTCCTGAAATGCGCTTTCAACTTAAAATGATTACTTAAATAGGGCTATTATATAAATAAGCGTGAAGCATGATCCTATGGTAATTCAGTTACTTTGCAGTTCCGGCTGCCCAAAAAGAATGCGCTTGGCAAAAATGACTAATAAAGTAGGACAAAACTTTTCACTTAAAAAAAACGGCGTAACGAGTCCAAATATATTTATAAAGACACATCAAAACATTCGTTCTTTTACGTTTTACGGTAGAAACATACGTCTTCTTTAAATTTTTTTCCCAAAGCACAGGCATGATTCGGTTCTAAAAAACTTCCAACTTCCGAATAATTTTGAAAACGACACGCCAATATACTTGCAATTACGGTTTCCAAACTACAGCTTTTTTCTTGTCCTAGCATAGAAAATCACACATTTCTATACATTGTTAGAAAAAGACCGTACAGGCATTCATTAAATCTATTGGTGTATTTGAGCGACATTTAAAACTTTACAACCAAAATTGGCAAATGCTGAGACACGGTGTTTCATGAACGGGCATTTTGCGGTCCGAAAAATCTTATAATCAGAAACTGTTTTTAAACTAGATCAGTTTTTTTCCCTCAAACGTAAACGTGGAAGAAGTAATTATCAACCTAATGAATGAAATATTAAATATTTTATGCATGTTTTCTATGAAATATATTTAAATTTCTAAGGGCATTTAAAATCCATGAGAAATATTCCTGCCAAATTAATATTCATGTTTCACTGTACGTAGTCTTTGCAGGTGGCCAAAACAAAGTTCTTTCAAAGTTCAACCTTTCGAAGTAACTAAAACATCTGTGGATTTTGGCACACGGCAATTACTATTTTAACTTAATTTAAGCCATCTTTTTGAGTCAACATGAAATTTCGGGATTTCGTTTAATATTTCGTGAGCTAGCGCATCTGCAGTATTCCCTGCATTACAAACTGAACGACTTCTATTTTGATTCCCTAACTCTAAAACATTGTCAAGTGACTAAAAAAGTCCGGCGTCATTTTGGAGTGACAGTATATTGGGGCATTTCTTCAAACTTTTGTAGACGCCTGTTCATTGGAAAATAGACAGTGGTAAATTATTCTTCAGTTCCCATTCCATGTTTTCGGCATACCATATCGCAAAATAGGCCCTGACGTTTACGCCGATCGTTGATTCATGACCTTAGCTTAGTTCTTGGTCTTATTTGTTTGCGACCTTTTTTGCCTACACACATATCATCTGGCCTGTCACATCAGAATTATTTACAATAATTTCTGTTCAGTTATTGATAATCGCGCAACATATTTACAAGACATTTTAGTTAAGACAGGATGACGGTTTTGCATTAGATTCTTTCCGGGCTGCTGAAGAAACTCCTCTAAGTCACAAATGCACGTTTTGCATGATTATATTAGAAATTATGACAGCTTATGTCTGATTCAAATTTTGTTATAAAAACGGCACTATTCGTCTCAGAAGATCTAAATTACTAGAAGTTAAAAGGCATAAAGCATCTTAACTGCCCCTATATTAGTGCGACTTATGAAGTATGAAATGTTTGATCAACATCTATCATGAAATCCTAATAGTAGAGAAGGACATTTGATTTACTTTACACGAAAAATGCATTGATCGCGTTTTATAATCAGTAACCGTAAAGTAAATGCGAGAATAGGTTCAGCCTGACATCTTCTAAATGGTGTAAAAACGTGTAGGAGCACAGGATGTCACAGCACATTCCATGCGGTTTTAGTATCCTTAGCGTTAGTGCAGCTGCATGTTTAGTAGGACAGTTTCCTACTACTAAAGCATAAAAATAAACATTTCTTGATGTATTTTAAAGAATATTTTCCAATATAAACACTGAGAAAATTGCATACTATTTGGGCATTTCTGGTCTGTACAATGGGTTTCGCAGGGATTTAGAATAAAATTTTGTTAAATTGCCGCATCCTAGAGAAACTCAAATCTCTGGAGATTTTGCTGCATGACAACCAGTAGTACAACCCCAGCTTAACAATTATTTTCTAATGCAAAAGAACTTTCAGGATCAAGTTTAGCGCTTTATGTGACAGAGCACTCACCGCGCGTTCCAAATTGGAACAGTGGTTGTGTACGTTGTGTGCGTTTTTTAAAAACCAGCATTTTTAATAAGACAGCACTTTTTCGTCAAAATACTCAATGCAGAAATCTTCCTAAAAACTATTCGGCAAAGTACTAATGAAACAGCTTTATAGATCTTAAAAGGAAATAAGCGTATCATCGGTAGAAGAAAAATTGTCGAATGTCCACCTCCAAAAGTCCGCTGTTAATTGCCAAAAATCGAGTGAATTGGAAAATCTCTGTTGTGCGTCTTCATCACCTGGAATGTTCGTGTGCCCAGATCGGTCAATGTCATTGCCCACTAGCCGGCAAGATAACCTCTGTTGGACTTTGTAACTCCGTGGGCGTGCACACATTTTTGGAATTCCATAAGACCTGGGCTGCTCCCCGGGTTCTGCCGTCCACTTGAATGACGCCGCCCTTTAGCTTAACCTTGTGTCTGTGCTTCAATGGCCGAATAAATCCAGAGTCTTCCTTGCGGCGTTGTGAACGGCGACGTCGCTGCTGGGCGCAGATCAGACAGCAACATCTGACAAGTAGTTGAATGCAGGTCCGTCGAAATCGTCTGCCCATGAGAACGTAAATGAAGAAATTGCTTGCACAGCCTACAAGGACCAGTACAAGGGCAGCGGGGTAGGCGTAGTAGTAGAGATCGTCAGGATTTGCCGACTGCACTTGCGTGTCATTTGCAGCCGACGTCACAGCCGTCGTACCGGCTGCAGAGGCTCCGGCGTGCTTGCTAACAATGCCAGACAGCAGATGCCATATTTCGAAGAGGAAGCAGATTGTGGTGGGCGTTTCACAGACTATGAACGTGGTAACGACACAAATTAGTGTTAATAGTATGCTTCTACTCGACGTGCTGACTACCGCGGCGGGACAGCCTGATGTGTTTGCTGAATTCCGTGAAGCATTCTGAATAGCACCATCTAGTTGTCTTTCAGGTGATGTGTTAGATAAACTCACGCTTTGTTCTATGAAACTCTTCTCCGCCGGAATATTTTTCCGACTCGAGCTCAGACGGGGACGAAATGATGCAAGGCCTTTCCCTGGGGGCTGATTAAGATCGGGCTTGTCGTCATCATCCAAAACGAAGTTGTTTGATTTTGAAGGTTTGTAAAAACTTCTCCGATTAACTATTGCAACCGATCCGTTCACCCGTTTAATAGACCACTGGCCTGATCGATGTCGTCGTTCAAAGCGCCGGATACGCATAATAAGTCCGCAATTTAGAAATACGAGTAAACTTAGGGGTATGACGAATGAGCAGACCTGGTCCAGCAGTTGAACATGCACTAGTTTGAAAGTGTCATACCAGGCTTTATCCCGAAAGATGGCTACCAGTTGGTAGTTCTTGCAGACTGGAGACCATTGAAGTACACGATAATCCAGAATCAAATTCGGCAGCTTGAAAACCCCCGAAAACACAGTGATAATTAACAAGCCGCGTTTTGTCCGACCGACGGAGCATAAGTGCGCTGCTTTAAGTGGCCACCGAATGGCTGTATAGCGTTCAAGGCTCAGAAGCACCACAGTATATATTTCAATCATTTTGATCCAGTTGACAAGATAGAAGAGCGGTGTGTCGACGTATCGCAGAAAGCCCAACCACTCGATATTATATGATTCATAGTAATGTATTGCAATGTAGTAAACTCCGTAGAAAAGGATGATCATAATGTCTTCAATTGCAAGAGCTATCAGCAGGATGTGCGTTGGACTTCGATAAGTCTTTCCAACGTGCAGAACAATAAGGGCGAAAATATTCGCCGGGATTCCCAGAAGGGCTATTCCAAAACTGATGTGAGTTACAAGAATTCTCGCGAGTCCGCTTTCGTATAAATTTCTGCATTCTATTGGCAAGACTGCTGTGTCATTGCTGACGTTGGATATTTTCTGGATATCCATCTAGTCAGCTGTCATTTGTTTGTTCTTTCGTTGCGTTGAAATCTCTTTAATATCTTCAGTCTTGTTTTTGCATTTCTGGAAAACCTTGAAACATGTTCCAGAAGCTCGTATCTGATTGGTTAAGTGAGTGGGACGGATTAGATAGATTTTGGCCAATGGAACTTTAACTGCCTGACCTTCCAAATCGTAAATGTCCTTGTGGTACATTTTAGTGAGCACAAATGTCTGAAGATTTCGGTGAAAGTTAAAAAACGCATTTTTATAAAAATTTTCTTATGATTGCATATGCACATATTAGGCTATCAAATAAGGTTAAAAATATGTCAGTAAATTTGCTGATACGGCTTGGGAGCTGTGAGTGCCCGAGCGTCAAAAGATTACTTTATAACTTGCTTTCCACGATTTGTAAAACGCTGTTATATTAACAAATATCCAGAGGGCGATTTTGGTTGTGTGAACTAGTTTAAAATCTCTTTTGAAATCAGCAATAAATTTCAAATCATATATAGTTAACTTTGATAGTTACAGATTTACTCTGTTTTTATTTTAACACCAAAAAATGGCCAAACAAAACAAATTTCGGCAAAATTTGCGCATCATAGATAATGTGAAATTATAAAAAAATTCTTCCATCCATTACGTGCAGCTTTATTCCGCAAACCATGAACATGCATATTTATCCCAATGCCAGTTTTTAATTTTTTAGATGATGTTGTAAGTCGAACTCGTTAAACGACTCAAAATACGAAGAACACGTAGGAAGTTTTGTCAAGTCAGATTTAAACGTTTAGTCAGTTCAGGTTGATGGAATATTGAAAAAATTAACTAAAATTTGTTTAAAATTTTGATGAGAGCCACGACTGTCATCATAAGGATCTCACAGCATGTTGGAACGATTCATATGCACACGTAAAAAACGTCATATGATCAAGTTATTTGTTGTTTGCATTTGTATGAACTCCTTGACAAAAAACAACGATAAAACTGCGGGTAGAAATGAGGACTTGATTTGTTTAAAACGAACAAGTAGATAGGTGGGCTGCTGTTTAAAAAGGCATTTAGCGGTCGTAAGGAATTTTAAATTACATAGAGATGTCCGTTAACTGATCAGAACGAGAAGGCAAGCTATGCGAAACTCTCGTAAAGGCGACACGATTGCTTGAACGAGATATCTTTTTGCCTGGTATTTCGGATTACTTCTTAAGGCCATCCTCACACACAGCCACATTTACGGGAGTTCATGCACATGGGCCTGCAGTATTTATAGGATGCAGTAGCCATGCCATCGCAAACCCAAGGAAATTCACGACTTCCTCCCCATTTGAGATTTTTTGCGCTGAATATCATTACTGTTCGATTGGTGCTAATCGCTGCAATTTCATCCCCTATGTTAGATGTTGGTGTGCTTTTGCTAGATTATGCGATCCCCTGACACTGGGCACGTGTCTAAATACTCTGTCTAGGCTACGTCTTAACACGGAATATGAAAGAGATATCTTGCTACTTGTTAATATACTGAGGGCAAGTAAGTCATGGGTCAACGAGATCACGACTCCAGCGATTGTCACCTCCAGTGAGAATTGTGGCCTTGCTCAATTTGAACATGTGGGCAGATCTCGCCGAATAAGTTGCAACTAGATAGCTATCCGAATGCCTCGGAACTGCTGCGGCCCGTTTAGCCTTTAACTTTCTGAGCATTATTCCAGTTTCTTCGCGACCACATCAGATCCGATAAACCCCAGCAATAACTGATGCAGAAAAAAACCCCTCCTATGCTGTTAATACTGTGGTGGCCATGAGAGCAACGTTTTCAGAAAGATAGCAAATACGAAACAAATACCGAACCGCAACAGCAACTCCCTAACGAGAAAAATAAACAGTCTTTCTTTGGACAAGTTATTTTAAGTAGCCTTCAAAGTACGTGACAACTTCCGATGCAAAACAGTTGAACCTGATTATTTTCTAGCATTGTCTGTTTGAACTGCAGTCTTCCTTTGTTCCTCTAAGAAGTTTTTTACGTTTTGGAGACAAATGCAACGGTATTCGAAAATAACCCTAAACTGCAGTCTAAGACAAGTGTGCCAGATATCTAGTCCGGTTGTAGAATCCCTTCTTTTAAACGACAGGTAGCATTAGCTTACAATGAAGAGGAATTTACTACGCCCATTTTGTGCGTCCCAGTCAACAGCAATTTTTTGACGTTGTGTTTACGAGTGAGAAAGAGGGTGCAGTACATCTTTTTTTCGGAGCTGATTGTATAACGACGCCGCGGGCACATTTGGCTGCAAGTAAAGCAGGAGTCCCAAATCCTCAAAACAACGGCCCAAGTTTCTAGAGGCGCAGTTTCCCAGACACTTTGTTCGATATTCTGTGCTAACGGCTGAATACGGCGGGAGTAAATATATCCGAAACAGCAACAAATAATCCAATTCATTAGAATTTGCTTTTTGCCTACTGTTGCCGTTGAATTTCCATCGTTCTGTTTTAGGTTTTTTTCAGTGCAAAATGCGTATGCCTTATGGTTAATGTCAATACATTCTATTTTCTCACAGGTTACTAGTAGTAACGCGTTTTGTCCTAACAAGCTACTGAGAATTTTTTCAGACTTCACAGACTCAGACAGCAGTCTATTTAAGTAACATGACAGCGAAGGGGCCCTCATGAGGTGCGAATGCACATGCATTTTAGCATGGTTTTTGTTTGTCTACAAGTATCTTTCTTTGAACGATAAAAGGGTTTTGATAAGTGCGGGCATCTACTACTATCATTTGACTAGTAGATAAGTTAAATTTTGAAACGCGTGCAGCAAAATGGAAACATTTAGAGAAACGATACCCTATTTCGCCTGGATTTATTAATGCCTCTGTCTGTCTGATGATCTGCGCTCTTACTTAGACTTCAATAAAAATAGCATTTGTCTGAAGACGTTTAATTAGCAGTCGCGAAGGAATTCACGATTAATGCAGGCCGGAAGCAGGTCGAATGTCCCCTGTGGAATAAACTCATTAAACAGCATGAAGCCTCGCGGGAATTCGGTTAATACAGAGGACAATAAACTTAAGCGATTTTAACTAAAAACAACTAATAACCGCAACTTTGAGTTTTGGCGAAGTGCAAAAATGCACACGCAAATGAACAACTTGTCATCAAAAAGGAGGCCCAAACATCGACAGCTGCTTTTGTGCCATTTAAATAAGTCATAAAATTGAAGTCGTCACGGCGTGTAATATACAATAATAAAAAACATTCTTTGAGTGGCGATGCCACGGCCACTTAGGTCAACTGTGCAGACGGCGTGAATGCCCCTGGGCTGTCTGGTTAAATATTGTCGCCCTATCCTTTTTTGCTATTGTTAACACAATTTAACTAGTTATGCTTATTCATAAATTGTTAACCCAATGTCTGAAATGCGTTTTTGTTTCAAAAAAAGATTGCCTCAGTAGGGATTTAATACTAAATGTCATATAGCATGGATCTATAATAATTCAATAACCACGGGATAGCAACTTCCGAACGTACCGCTTTTTAGCAGCATCTAAAACGCACACTCGACAACAATGACTACCTAGTTAGTCTTAATTGTTTGCAGCAATCTTTGGCGCCATTAAATATCCAATTGTATTTCATGAAAAACATGCATACAAATATTCATTGTTTTATTCATTCGTAGGCAATTTCGTAATATTCCAATTCTATGCACAAAGAATGGGTATAATTCGGTTTTCAAAAATTTTTACGATTCCCTGCTAATTTGAACCTCATCTGCCGTTACACTTGCACCCAACCTTTTTGAACTACAGGCTGCATATTTTCCTCATACGAAAAACTGTACATTTTTCGATGGTGCACGAGGAGACTATATGGGGTTTATTAAAGGTAGCGGAGGATTTGAGCCATATGGCGAACCTTTCAAGCAACATAAGTAAGCGCACAGAAACGACGTTTTACGAATGCTCATTCCATCTCACAATCATTAACTATTTGAAAACCGAATTTGTTCATACCGAATGAGTAAAAGAAGGAGCATTTTTATGCGTGTTTTCCATGATATATGATTGAATGTTTAACGGCATTGAAAATTAATGATAAAAACGCATGCCACATGGGTAGTCAATTTTACAGATTTTGCAGCTGGAGAGAAATTCGTTCGAAAGCCGGCATTCTAACGTATTTGAAATAGGATTCAATTATGCTGTGCAATGGTTAGTTACGGAGTCCGATTTATTTCATCTTCTAGAAAAAAAGCGATTTTCCGAATTTAGGTTAACATTTCCTCACATAGCACACGTACTATATGTTTTGTTACTGTGCGTTTGCCTGTAAAAGCGATAGTTTGCATATAAAGTCGCAAGGGACCACAGATATGTCACAACCTAATTGGTGAACGCTCAACCATAATACATTTGTGTATGTTTGTATTGTACAATGTTAAAATACTGAC
Source organism: Spirometra erinaceieuropaei (assembly GCA_902702965.1). NCBI lineage: Eukaryota > Metazoa > Platyhelminthes > Cestoda > Diphyllobothriidea > Diphyllobothriidae > Spirometra > Spirometra erinaceieuropaei. The sequence continues at coordinate 601,939 of CACRXP010000261.1, forward strand.
ATCACAGGCAGTTCCTAAATACCCACACATCGTCTTTCCGATAATTTGCTACTGCATTGCACAGCCTCAATGCGCTCGGCTCATCAGTGGAGCCGAATCTTTCAGCATATTCATTTCAGCCAACAGTTCAGGTTTACAATTTAAACCCTTCTGATTTCCCAAACCTTAATGCGCTGACTTGGAATTAATCGGCCAAAATAGAGTATTATAAGCTCAATCGTAATTTGCATAATAATATTGCCTACTAGTTACTAGGGTCAGCGGAATAGCCATATAGTATTCATAAATTACCAACACGAAGCCAGTAATAAGCATGTGTTGTGCGACTTTAGCCTGCTAAGTGCAAACGTGATACCCATAAGTTAGGACACGTGTTTAACCGACATTCTGTCACTGCATGGCACATCTGCGAAAGGGTTCGGCTCATTAGCAAATTATTTCCAGGTTCTGGGACAAACAAAGTGTGTATTGTGCGCAGTTACGAACCGGTTCCTTAGCTCGCAGTTAAAAACGAGGACAACGACTTATTAATTGGTATTCCAACAATGCCTGGTAAAACTACCTATAGCTGATCACAATTCGACTCAACACCTGTCCATTGTTTTAGTCAGCCACGTAGATTTTATATTGTTCATTACATTTGTTATTTGCATGTCTTGTATACTTTATTCAGATCCATATTCTTGTTGCTGCTTAAGTATCTAAAGTTTTCCTTTATTGAGCTGATGCAACGTTTGCAAGTTCTCTCCCGAACAAATGCTGCTCATATCCGCTGTGCTTTAAAATATCATCTCTTATGTTGCAGTAGCTGTGCGCTGATGAGTTCAATTTTCTTAATGCCAATGCATTTCAATGACCTGCTCCCTATACTCATATTTGATGATATATGCTAGTGTTTAGAAGTATTTAAAGTTTTCCAATGAAATAAAGTGTGCCGGTTAAATTAGAGAAAAATGCACCGAGATGTTCTTCGAACGGTACAATGCTAAAATGGGCGCGGCCTTTTTTGTTGAAAACTGGGAGGCGCTGTCTGGCAAAACACATTAAAATGTCAGCTGATTGGTTTGAGACCAGGTTATTTACGCTTCGTAATTACAGTGATTTTCGTCTCCCAGGGGTTTTGATTAATGATAAGGCCTTTTAGGTGATGGAAAATAGACCAGCCATCTACTACTCCAGTTTGTTTTGGGTTGTTTGATTAACTGCATATCTAATGTTAACCCTGCCAATGAAGGCAGGTGCGCTAAAACGTTCTTTCAATGTGATGCGTCAACTATCAGAGTGAAAATCTATTTCTATTATGATGGTCCAGTTATCTGCATCACCTATTGAATTTTTCGCTCGGTTGATCTCTGCTACAATGCGCAAGGTTAATATTTTTGAAAAAAAGAAAATTGTTTCCCTGACTAGGTCTCATGCCAATGCTTTCTTACAAACGTTTGCATTTATAGTATATCACTGTACCTCCCCCTAAATAAAGTTCACTTTCATCCCTTTTTCGAGATATTTCGTCTGTCTGCCAGATTCTTTTCGTTGCTGTTGTTGCTTTTTTTTCTCGCATGTGCAACAATTGCACATATTATGGGTGGATATGTGAGACGGCGTAGTATACTTACTGCCGAAACAAGTATTCTATACATTTATCTTTTGCCGTTTGTTGATGTCGCTAAATATCGTTTAACGGATTTTCATGGAAGAACTTATAAGATGTTCCGAATAAGTACAAAACAAACACAACTTGAAGCGGTCTCTTTTTCCTCGTTCTCTATGATAAATTTAGATAACTAGTTTTTAAGTTTTAATTGACAACGCAAAGCAGAGACGGAAGACACTAGCAGTCGATTTAGTCAAAAGAAAATTAGATCACTTTGAATGTTCCAATAAGGCAAAATGAACTAAAATGTGATGGAGCCGACAAGGACAGGGGAGACCGGAGTGGCCATTTCTGGCTTCTTAACCGTCATCAGCCAGGCATACCCAACCCCAAGTGTGGTTCACTTGAGATTCGAACCCGAGATCTTTGGTCATGGTGTTTGACGCTCTACCATTTAGCCACGGGCCCGTTGTCCTGTCGGTTATGATCGGGAATATCAATTATGACAGTGGGTGCTCGCCGATCACAGAGAACTAGTTAAGAAAATAAAGATAGCATGCAGTATACAGTCCGCGACCTATGTGATAAAAGGTCCCGAAATCTTACCTAAAATTATTGTGCCGCATGAGCCACCCAACCGGTATCCACAAACGGTGTACTGCGTTAAATAAACAACCGCGCTTAAAATGAATGTTATTTAGGTCTATACAGTATCATTTTGACCAAGATATAATTTAATTTACAAAAAAATCACCAAATCATAAGACGGTCTCGTAGTGATTACTTAAGGCCCAAGACAGCTGCCCGCAGAGAAAAGAAATGCCATATAACACGACAATGATGTGATGCAATTATGAATATGACCTGTTGGTGCCTTATTAGTTATCCTTTGGTTTTTAAATCGCTCATGCCCATGAGACCATAGAGGCTATAAAGTTATCTATCTTGGTCTGGTCTACATAATTATGGAGCACAAAATGCGACTTTTCCTGTATTGAGAGACGTTTACTTGCCTCGTCCCAGTGCCTATTGATTGAGACAAAAGGTGTTCGAACAGATATATATCCGAGGTATTGGGTGGAATTAAAGTGTTTTGCAAACCGCAGGCGGAGAGGCTGGCTTTGGTCTAAGATACTAAGTTACAGTTGTCAGTACGCCTCCTCTGACCGGTGGACGGGGACATTATTCTGCAACAATACGGTATCCGTTTTGCGTCGATGAATGTCGCTGCAGCTAAAGGAATTTTTGACAATGTGGATAACCGCCTTTCCATTTATTTTCCCTTCCGTTGAACGATAGATTGGTCTCTGTCCAAATGTGATGGCCATACGAAGCATGACACGCCTGCAGTTTTTAAAGTCTGATGTGGAGTCAGTGCATCCTTGTATGACGTTCTTCTACCACACACGATCACACGAGCTGATTTCGGGGTCTTGTCTATAAATTAGTTGTCTTCACAAAAAACATGTTTTTTCGGGATAAAGGTTTGTTACCGGTATAGTTGTGGACGACAAAGGTTTCCTAATATGTTTTATTCTACTTAAGAAGGACTTTGCACGACTTTGTACCACTGTTAGTTGAATTTATTTCTCCCTTTTTTACTTTTGCGTAAGGAAGTCCTTGACAGATGTTCCCACTGAATTGCCTTAAAGGGCATATCATGATGCACTTGTGGTCTTCAACGAGTAAAAACTCGCCCTAGCTTGTTAGGAGACTGCTCAAGACCATCGTGTTTTATTTCAGGCTCTATTGTATTATTAATCATCCTCTAGGTAATATTGGAGATACCAGCTGTCGACATAAACGGCCGAGCTTTTGGTTCCTTTTTGTGTGCGTTTAGCATCACCTTGCGGTTTGATCTGCTTTGATATCTATCTTGCACGGCGTGGCACAGAAAGTTGGCAGCAAAAAGCGCGTACTTTTTATATACGTATTTACGCTTAGTAATTCCCAATGTAGCAAAACAAACAGTCAAAAATACTTACTGCGTGCAGGCTCGCTAAAAAGAATTTTTAAAGAAAAAATTTCTCTTTCTTCTACGGAGACAACTTATCTTTAAATGCCTGCTTTAATCTGAATATCGTGAAGTAAAACTCATAATTTCCATTTACATTACGGATAAGTTGAAAATTTTCCCCGTTGTATAGATAGTCCTTCGTAATATAAAGCATGCAAATCAGAATTTTTAAAAGATGATTGTATTTTGCGCAGAAATTGCGTGATTATCCGGAAGCGTCCGCGACTGTGTGATCTTTGCCTGTTTCCTTTCATTTCAACAGAATCGACAAGATTTTGCTCTAGGAAAGGCCTTGTGACATTCCAACCAGTATTAAAAACAAACACTCCACACCAAATAGAGGCCATGCCATTAACCCAGCACCAATCTTGGCACTCCATGAGTTATTTCATCTACTTTTTATCCATTGGATTTCGGTGTTTGTTTACCCGATGTTTCTGAATTCGAACAAGCCAAAATACCTATATTTTTAATTAACCGATTTGTGTTGTTCATGTTTTGATTAATCTGATTGAACCCAAAAGTCTTAAATCGGTAGAAGTTCGTAGCTTAAGCAGGGAATTGATACAATTTTAAGGAGATCTCCATAAAAAATAACGGACATAAAATGTACAATAAAGGCGAAAAGTCCTTGGTAATGGACAATGGGTAAAAGTAATCCATGAACAAATACTTTTACAAACTACCATCGGCAGAGCCGTATTTTATATCACACGGCGTGGGAATAGAACATGTGTTTGTAAGTTATTTCTTTTTAAAAAAATAAAAAAATAAGACAGAAGAATGAAGTGTAGGACCCCTCTTAAAAATAACATCTAATCAAACCACATTCCCAATCAAGGTTACATATTTGTATTCATGCCGCTTCCCTGCAACATCTGTATGTCAATGTCCAGATAACACCACCGTATATCAGGATTTATGGTTAACACTACTGGGACGAAATGTCTACTTTAATTTAGATGTTGCTTTTACCAAAGATTCTTTTGCAATTTTTGATTTTAAGGCGGATCTGGGGAAAAAGGGAATTAATGCACGAAATGCAGCTACGGACAGCAGACGCAACCTTTTGCAATGCCGAGAGGCACATAGGTATTTGCAGAATCTGCTGATAGGCATTCGATACTCAAATATAATTTTCTTTATTGTGCACTTCTTCTAGTAACTGAATTTTATTCATAACTTTATGATGATGGATAGTCCGGACGCTGGGAGTATCCGTATTCGAGATTTATGAAACAATTTTAAATAGCCAAAGAACCTGTACGAAACCGTCCGTGCTTTAAATTTTGTAATTATACTTTTAATTTTTTTAAAGCTTGAACGTTCAGAATAGGAACGCCTAAATCTTGCGATATTTTGTTTAGTAAAAGTAGCAAAAATGCTCGCACCTACAGAAAAAATAGACTTAAGTGTACAAAAATTCATTAACGTTTTCTCCGCCCATACAAACTTTGGCGCTTAAAAAACTTACTCACTTTAAAATTCTTATATATTGGTGTAAATGGTTTAATTTAGAACATTCCCAAATGTATTTTTTTGATACTCAATTCAAGTAGGCCTTGTGGTTTTCCGTCTTCGTTTGCCTTTTAAAATTTAAAATTAAACTTGCAGTACGCGACCAGTTGGAAAACTGATATGAATATTTTCGAACGTTTCAAATATTGCGCATTTTGATCCGTCGTTCAGTCTCTTCATTGAAGCATCTTTGTTCTATGCAGAAAACGTGTCCGCGTAACTTTACAATACTCTCTGTTTATACATTTGGGCGAAATGGACGTTATGATACATTCGGTCATGTTTCCAAATAAATAACTGTCTAAGACCTCATTTACTCATATGAATCTATTTTGTCTTGAAAGGAGAGTAATTTGTCTTCAAAGTTTGTTCAAAAACAGTTTGATGCGTGTGGGAATTGATTAAATGTCCGAGATTAACTGTTTGCACCAGGATGATGGCACACAAGGTACAGAGAAATTTGTTGACAATTGAAATCGTACTGTGCAAATCTGTAAGGCTTCGTGCCCAAGAGTGCAGTTGTAACCAACACAGACAAATGTTCGTTTAACTGGGCCGAAATTGTTTTTCGGTTTGGAAAATTGCATGGTTTTTCACAAAGGCCATTAGCATCAAATAGTTTTTTTAGCTTTGGAGATAATGAAGCGTTGCTCTTGTTACGGTAAACTGTCTGAATGCAGGTAAATTAGAAATGACAAGAGCAAAAAATCACCAAATTTACCAATAAATAAATATTCGGATTGTTTAAGTTCCGAAAATATTCCCATGTTACACTTGAAAAGCCAAGTTGATAAACGCGTGTCTTCGCCAATTCTTCGTCGGGCCAAAACACTTACATGAAGGAATGAAAATGTACAAAATAAACAGTGTTCATAAGTGCCTCAAAGTCTATTACGTCATTAACACTCATTTTCCTCACGTTGGCCACATGACGAGGTCGGCGGGTTTTGTCCTCAAAGCTAGGGAAGTAGGGTGGGGGAAGAGTCTTTCAATGATGTTCTTGGATTGAGTACATAAAGTACTCATCACTGTAATTAGGGATTTGAGGCGACATGTCGTCATCATTTGAGGTTAGCGTTAGCCACGGCAGAGGGAACGCATTTGTCAGGGTTTTCTGACAGCATAACATCGGATTCGCTATCCGTATAGCCACTGCCTCCGCCGTTGCTAGTATCCGTTGGCGTAGGCCTTTATAGAAGCTTGTTGGTGTCCGGAAGACAACCTGAAATGCTTCCTTGGCATCGACGCCGCGACTCGTATCGATAAAATGTGCAAGAATAGAACTCGAAGTCGACCGGCAGTGGCTATACGGTCAGTGAATCCGGTGTTATGCTGTCAGAAAAGCCTGACAGAAGCGTTCCCTCTGCCGTGGCCAACGCCACCCTCAAGTGATGACGACATGTCGTCACAAAGCCCTAATTACAGTGATGGATACTTTGTGTACTCAATTCAAGAACATCACTAAAAGACTATTCCCCCCCCTCCTTCCCAAGCTTTAAGAACAATAACCCGCCGACCTCGTCATGCGGGCGACGTAAGATATATGAATGTTAATGACTTTATATCCCTTAAGACAATTATAAACACAGTTTATTTTGTATATTTCCATTTCTTAGTGTGCCTGTAATGACCTGACGAAGAATGATCGAAAACACGTGTTTGCCAACTTGGCTTTTCAAATATTTGTATGACGTCTCTTTCGTGCATCCATAAGCGTAGAACGGAGCCTTAAGAGACCAAAGATAGAGAACATGAAGGCGGTATATTGAGAAATGCATGTTTTTCTGTTTGACATAAATGAACATCAGCATGTGTTTAAGCATTTTAAAAGAAAAGACCAAACGTTTTCAATGTTATTTGGCTTCAGCATATGCAAACGTAGACTACGCAAAGGTCCGTCAATGGAATGCACTCACGATAAAGTAACATATTAGAAATGTTTTCCTTTTGATTAGAAACATAATAGTGCGTAACTTTTGTTGGGACATTTTTTGGAAGATGAGATTACCAGTGTGGCTGAGTCTTTATTTTTGACCCGAACAAACCTCTACATGCAAAATAACGCCTACGCACTCGTCACGTCAATAATTGTCTTCAAAAAGTACCCTGGCTTGAAGTTTTTAATACATCCACTACGCAGGAGTTGTTTTTATGGACAATCGATTGAAAATTGTTAAAATCATAAAGACGGTAGCAATATTTCAAGACTTATCATTAACATTAAGTAACCCAGAACAAGCAAAACAAGCAAACTAACAGAAGAAATGTTCTCGAATCCGTGTTCAGGATTATGCCTGCAGTTCCATTTAAAGTTATTAGTCGCAGCCCGCCTGTAAAAATGCACCCTTAAAAAATTTGGTTCCTGTGACGTCCCTGTCGGCGAAATCAACGAAAATCCTTGTTATCTTATTGATTTAAATCTCAACTAAATTAGCCGCGGAGAGTATACAGCGAGTCCTTCGTAAAGGGTTTTTGAATATATACTTGGAGTGAGGGCGGTTGACAAACCGCCATGTTTGACGTTACCCATATTCTTAAAGTAAATTGACATGTAAGTTTTACATAAACTTTACTTTTAAATGTTATTTTATTTATGCCACCGTAACTTTAGGTGATGTGTATAGACAGACTGTTTGCTCATTAAAAAATTTAGTTTACCAAATAACGACCATTTTTATAAAATCTCGACTTGTATCCTTCAATCTCTTAAGTTTCTTTGAAGTTATTCTTTATTAATGTAATTATAGGGCCCATGCTTTGATATCGGTTGGCAAGTGATTGCTAATCTTTCTTAAACTTAAACCTATTGTTAATTAGGTCACTGACTCTATATGCGGTATAATTTTCAGTGAGAAGGTTCCCATTTGTACCATGGGAATTGGCCTTATGTTACCAAGAGATAAAAACTCCGTATGCCGACTTTTTTTCCTACAAAGCACTTTTATCTTAAAATTACATAATTTGGTGATTGCTAGTCTTTATTTCACGTAATCCCTTTGTCCCGCAATTTTCTGTCGTACTGTCCACACTATGATGACCGTAAAGAGACCGCAGAAATTTTTCGAATTAAAAGTGACCGCTTTTACTTAATCGAACTCGATGAATTCATAATTTGTATTCATTACACTGTCTTAGGAGTGTCGTGGCCCTTTTCTAAAAAATGCATTTTGGGATGCAAACATAATTTGCATTATACGCAGCCAATATCACTCCCAAAAGACACGAGAGCTCATGTATACCTATTGCCGAAACAAAGCATTTTAAGCTGAATGTAAAGAGCCTAGGCGGTGCTGCAGACTTGACCAAAAAGAGCTTTTCACCATTTTTACTAAACGGATGCGCAAAAGGGATAGATTTACTAAGAAAGCAATTGGAGTTGACTCGGCAATCCTTGTCTTTGTCGGTCATGTCATTTTGCCTACATCATGCGCCGCTCTACGGCTGCTGGTTGGACTCGAGAGAGAGCCCGTAAGGCACAGCGAAATGAGTGAGTCCCGTAAGGACGATCGATGAGCGCCATTCTATTAAGAAAGCACACGCAAGTGGTCGGCCTTACAAGAATTTCAAGTAGACTTTGCACGACATGTTCTAGATTGGTTGATCTTCCGTGATGCGATCTCCTGACATATGAATTAGTTCCATAGAGCTAGCGAAACTAACGACACTTAATATGTCCTTAAATTTGGCTTACGGTCGGGTCATATTTAATTGAGAAACGACCATCACATTTTAATACAGAGACATTTTTCTCGAAATCTTGCAACCAAGAGTCATTTTAAGAAAATGAGGCGTTCCGCAAGATGTTTCAGACATAGTTTCATGATCCTTACAATCTGTTCCTGAAAGTACGTTATTTTTATTAACCAGATTTTTGGATTTGTTTGCTAGTTTGATTTGTCAGACAGCCGTTAACGCCATTATGCCTGTTAGTAAGACCTACTGTGCACTTATTTCTCTGTCTGCATTGTCACCGAACCGGATGTTTTAAGCAGACTCCTCTTTTAGATGGAACTGAAATTTCAATGTTACCACGTTACTCTGTCATATTGCTAGATATCCAACATCCTCGAATCACCTCGAAAATTAGGGACTGCACTTTGTCTGCTCAATTCTGCATTCATTAGCAACCAGCCTCTAGTTCGATATCTGATCAAATACCTGAACGTGCTGTCCTCGTCAAGCTCAGTGCCTTTAGAGGAGAGGCAAATTAGAAGCGATACGGCTGCGGAACTTAAAAATTCCTTTTTGATACTCCAGGCTAAAGACGTAAGAAAATTTTCGAGTTTCGGGTGCATTAGAAAGTAGGAATGAAGGAGTCAGGAGTCGTATGAACAACTAGGCTTCATAATTACTGGGTGCAATCATACCGTGCATTACGTTGCTCTCTAAGATTTTGTTTTGTAGCCCCCTCCAGCGAAATTCTTTTCAAATGATCAGCAATCTTAGAAAGGTTACTTTAAATGAAATATGCCGCTATAGCATTGCTTAAATCTTACATTCTCTTGTTGAATTTGACGCAATCGCGGGGGATGCAATATGGCAGCAAGTCTTTTTTCATCAGACTGCAGATAACATGGCAGATTCGGATTTACTACGTGACGCCATGCTCTGGGTTAACGTCTTTAATTGCTTTCCTTAGTCCCCCTCCCGATTTTCCAGTAAGGCTCTAAAAAGGACATATTTGTCTGCAACAGCCCAATGGGTGTAGCCCCGGCGAAGAACAAGAGTGCATGACAAATTGTGAATTAATTTTTGCTAAACAATTGTTTTACGGACACGCAAGCATAAGAAAAATGTTCTATCTACGAATAAAGACAATTATGAGAGGTCGAGAATCGAAGAAAAGTATTTAAAGAGTAAATTTGTTTAACACAGATATGTCGCAACTCGTTGTCATGACGCTAACGGGGTTCGTAAGTGTCATGAGAATTATAAACAGACCGCTTCTACGTCATCCGCATGATTAGGTCGGTATGTTGTGGCCATTGGGCAAGGGGAAGAATGATATAGGCTGTGACTGATGTTTGGAAGTCGAACACGTTGTAGACGCATCACTGTCATCAAGAAGTTGGGGCGGCGTACGATACACATCTTCAGTCGGCGTTGGCCACGGAAGACAGCGGGCACGTGCTAAATTCTTATGAAAACACAGTAGTCGATTCATTAATCAAACGGCCACTGCCTCAACTGCAGCTGGCAGACGTTGGCGTACACATTCAGAGAAGTTGCTTTGGTCTGGTAGACAGCCTGCATGCCCTCTTCGCATCGACTCGGTTATTCTTATTGACTGCACATGCGACAATGGAACTCAAAGTCGATCTTTTTAAACCTCTGCCTAGGTAGGCCGGTATGTCTACGCATGACCTCCTTTCCAAGTGTTTCGCTGTACCGCCGAAATAACCCGTTTTGCTTGAAAAATTAAATATTCCAGTACATATCGTTGTGAGCTGCAACATTCCAAGCCTTAAAAGGGTAGTTTGTGATGCATGGGCGTAAATTCGTCACGGGGAAAGCGCTGATGATCGCTGTCTCTAGACGTCGTTCTACTAGTTCGATTGAGTCGTCCCCAAACAGTTGATGCGATAGGCTCTGCAGTGCGCCATGTAATATTTTTGAGTAGTGATCTCTCTGAGAATCCGTGTTCGCGAACTGTGTTCCGCAACTTCTGAAGTTCTGTGTTCCCAGCTTCGGAGACCGAATGCTCTGCACTCTGGCTGCCAATCTTTGGGCCAAATTGGGTTAACTATTTTGGGGTAACAAAACCACAAAATGAATGCATTGTTCCGTCGAGGTTTTCTTTCGGAATACCATATGTTGGGTAGATCCATCTGCTTTTCTGTGGAGACGGACATCGAGGGACTGATTTCGATTTTGCCGCTGACTCTGGAGAAAACTTTAGCGAGAGCTGCGCGCTGATAAATGCTTTGACCAGAGTGTCGCTGGTAATACCCGTCAGGCAGAAAGTGATGCCCGTCTACCTACCTCCCGAAGTCGAGGTCATTAATAATATCCCTTAGCCTCGTCTTCTCGTTTTTACCCATGAAACGTTTGTCAGGAGCAGACCAAGCAGTGCGCTCATCGCAACGCCGTCCATTTGCCAACATAGCGGGCCATCGTAGATAAACTGAGCATTTTGAGCGCAATGAGCCAATGTCTCCTTCAACGTTTTCACTGGAATTCTAATCGGGTATTTGAATGTTCGACCGTCCGTTTTAATGATGTGCACCGTGATCAGCACAGCAGGGTGGGGCCGAGACGATGGCTTGTGCGAGATTTGTAGTGAGAGTATACTTTCACTGCATCTACTACACGCTCTCCTCACCCCCCCCCCACCTGGACCCGGTGTCAAGACTGCGTCAAAAATACTGTAGACGGGGGAGGGCGCAAGTGGATGGCACGCTCGAGCCCGCGCCCTGGCGTTCCGCTCCACAGCACTTGGTTCACACAACAAATAACCAGGTTTTTCATCACCGACAAAGACAATGGAGACTGGCACAGCCGAAGCCGGACCTAGGCGTGTCGTCCACACCCGGATCGGATCCCACGTATTGGACACCATAAAGGCCGCATTAAGAAGGAGCCATAACGGGTAGTTAACGTCACAGAGGCAATTTATAGTTTTTATCACGGTTACGTTGCTAAACAAATATGATACAAAAACGATAGCATCCTGCCTCTCCAACGTCAAGATTTTTGATTGCAACGATTTCGCCGTTTTTCTGATGAAATTAAAGGTGAACGATTTCTGAATTGGTGCATTTAACAGAAAACAGACGGAGGACCCACTGATGAGCCGAACCCCTTGCAGAAATGCCACGAATCAGAAGAATATGGGTTTTTCGCTGGTACCTGCACTGTTTGTGTTGTGTATTTTTGTCCTAAAATATACTCCTTGCTGACTATCGGCAGATGCTGAATATTACGCAGTTATCTTGCTGTAACTGATGGACATTGACCAAGACATCTATGCATCGAATTTCGGTTTGCGCTAAAAGACCCTATAATATATTGATCTACTCCTAGTTCGCAGTTAATTTCTGAAGAAATCAAAAAGCAAAATTTTTGGTTTCGTTGGCAAGCTTAGAGGATTTCCTCACAAATAACATTGCAGCTCTTTTAATTTCTTCAACAGCCATTTCGCAATGGCGTGACAGGGCGAATTTCTCATATAAAAGACTGGAAATTGGGGCAGCCCGTGCTAATGAATTTTTGGGAGGCGCGTTCACAGGTCTTAGCCGTTCATACTCTTTGTCACCTAAATGACCTTTGTTAAGACGATTGATAACTGTCGTCCAGTAACCCTCGACTGCCTCATTGAGTTCATACTCTCTCTCTCTCGGACTTTACAAATCTCGCGCAATCCAAACAAAATTTCTTTTGTGTCGTCCATGTACTCTGATTCTTATAATTAATACTACTCCCTAGACCATATCCGGGCTGGCTAGCACCAAATTTTGATCAATACAAAGTTCGCTGTGGCTATGGACAGGGGCCTTGGACAAACGACGTTCGCTTCTTGGAGAGTTTCTTAAATACTGACGGCAGCAACCACATTTTCGATTTGATATGATCAACTTATTTACCCTTGGTAAGTTTTAAGTTATCAAACTCGTATAAGTGTCCATCGGCATAGATAAAAGCGGCAGATTTGATATGATCAACTTATGTACGCTCGGTATATCTTAATTTATCGAACTCGTATAAGTGTGCATCGTCATAGATAAAAGCGACTGCGATTGTAATGCGTGCCAGCCAATAGAAAACCGTCGCTTTTTATTTCCTTGAGAATTAACTGCCAGCTTTGTGTAAACCAGTTTATACTACGATCTACAGGCGCCAATCGAAATACGCTGTATGAATATTTGGACCAGAGTCCATTAGCCAGAGCGGGATGACCGCGTACTATTCCTTAACTGCTGACAGACAGGTTGAAGCACATTTTACTTAAACAAGATACCATGAAAACAGCACAGGTACTAGTCACGGACATAAGCCCGAACGTAGCTAAGTGGGGCTCTGTGCGCTGGCGCTAGATTGATACGCCGAATGGCCAAGGTCACACTGGAGACCCAGGCTTCAATAAATTTGCAAGTCGTCTTCCTTCTGATGTGGGCTACAGCCTTTGTGGCTTGGAAATTCACCTGGCGATCCACACCAAAATTGTAGGCAATCGCGTGTGATAATTCGTCATCTCGTTGCGTAGCCAGCCTATGTTAATGCGATCAGTGGATAAACAAATTCATTGGCCTGAGACTTCCGATTTTCACTCGAATTCACCATACGTGATCGTTTAATGTATAAATAATTAACATCCGATGAGATCAAGGCAATAGAAATGCCTTGAAGTAGCAGTAATATGTTTATTTTGTCAAATTATTCGTGAATCGTCATTCTAAGTAACGACTGACTTCAAATGCTAAAAGGTAGTTTGTCGATTTTACTTTGTTGTACATTTTTAATGGCGATCACGTTTGCACGCCCAAACACTATAAGTAATGTACGTGACCAAAACGCTATGGCTCTGCCTTGTGAGTCCTACGTCATAAATAAAAGTCCCAATGTCGTTTTTCGGTTTGGAAGTGTGGTCATCCGTTGTCAACTTGGTTGCTCCTCTTCCATTCCCTTGTAGATTTTTATCCACCCTACAAAACACACAGATTTTGTCCGTACATTATCATCAAAGGTCTAATGCATTAGCGGCCGGAATGTCTCATGTCGTTACTTGCCTCATTTTATCACATGCATCGCTTTTATCGGATGTAATACATTTGGGCCGAGTTGGCATTTGCAGTGTTCAGAAAAAATTTCATGCCGTAGAACTCGTAGTTGGCATTCTGTCAGCTTTTAGATGAGAGTTTGTGAACTCCATTCAAGCTTTCTGTGTGCGTGCTGATTTAACCGATCTCCTTTCTATTCACAAAAATGACATCTGCGGCTAACAGTATATTGAATAATTATCAAATAGCGTAAGTTATGTGGGGTATTGGCATTTTTCGACTTAGATATTCATTTATGGTTATCGCCACGATACGAGACCTTGTTAACAGTAAACAGCGACGAGACGCAAACTTGTCCATTTAAGTGTCCGCGGTCAAAAGTCGGGGATCAAAATTTCGCCAAGACTTTTAAGAATATTCATCAATATAAACATTGATCCAAAAGTTTGTTTCATGTGTGAAATGCTGCAAAGGAAGGGTTAGGGTCTCACGGCAATTGTCCAGTTAAAGTTGTGTCATGAAACGGAAATTTGCAGGAACGCACCTAGGCAGTAGACTGCTCATAAGGTCGATGTTCTTACATTTATTTTACACAGCAATGAACGAAAGCCTCGGCTATCGTGGTCATTCTCGATTGAAGTGAATGGTAACCGCTGTTTTGTTTTTGGATGCAACGAATTGCAGTCGCGAAATGGGTTGGTCAAGCCATTTTCGTGCATTGCATTTACTAATCCTGGTAAGATGTGGTTACGTTACCCCGCCTGATGGACACAATATTGCTGGGGCTGGGATTACGGGTAAGTGTTAGGGGTTATGGCTAGGGGTTAGGACGACTGTTTTTCAATCACTCATAGTACAACCGCGCATTCTCAATAGCCTTTCTTTTGCATACAACCATTTTTCCTCGTCGCCTGTGCGTTCCCTGGGCCCACGTGCAAAAAGACTCTATTACTTTTGGTCTCGCACTACAGGTTGCTGGGGTTCGTTTACTTCAGCTGGGGCTACATAGCCACATCGGACGCTATTCGTGACTCACATTTTTTACTAGACAACATCTTCTAGTAGAGTGCATGCTTCCGACATTCTTGTGCCATGCCGTATCGGCGCGTGTTGAATAGGGGAGGTGACATTTTGCATGACTGAACAATGTCAGACCGCTCGTGTCGCAAACCCCAGTAGTCACAATTTAAATTTGGGGGTTTTAAAGACCGCCATAACGCAGAAACAGGTGTACGGTGTATTTTCGCGCACCTGAATATGGACCTGCACAGTTTTAAGTTTTAGAAGGCTGATACGAACGCCGTAGTAGCTCTCAAGCATTACTGCAGCAAACTCTGTCCATAAAACATTCAACGTGAAAAAATAAAAATAAATGACCAAAGTAAATATTATAATCGTCTAAATAAACTCAAATGTTTTTCTTAAACTTTGAGAGCACAAAAATCTTTATGGCAGTTTTAATCTCTACATTAACATTCTAAAACTGAATAATGATTTCGTCCGGAGTTGGCAGGCTGGTGAGGCCAAGGTATTCTGAAAGGACTTCAAAAAGCTTAAGTTTTTTGAAGTGTATTCAGGTCGTCAAGTTATAGGTGGGGCTGCATCTTAGGACAATGAGTGTTCACAGTGACAAACTCGGTTTTTGAGTTTTGGCAAACCATAGCATTTGGCCTGTTGTTTTCATTTAGCGCCTTTTCTACGTCATGTTCCCATTTGCCCAAATACCGTAAGTAATGTAGTTAGCCCACATTCTATTGCTTTGGCATGTGAGTTTTATGTTGGTCTGTAAAATTACCTGTCAATTAGTGGGATCGCATTGTCTTCCTCTCGGTCTATGGGTGCAGTTCAGCTCTTACCGGCTGACAGAATGATGAATTGTTCGTTCGTCCTCACTCCCTTCATAGCTTTCGAGTCACAATTCAAAGCACATCGACTTCGTCGGTGAACCATTAGCAAAGAGTTAGCACGATAGCAGACTGAGTGTTTCTTGTCCTTGGTAATTTCAGTTTATCTTAAGAATGGATTCCATGGCTGCAGAGAAGTTGTCGTGGCTGTCGTCGGCGGTGTTGAGACAAACCTCATGCCATAGCAGTTGTAGGTGTCGCTCTGTCAGCATTCAAATGAGGCTTTGTGATTCAAGTTCGACCTCGTCGTGTCTACTGGCTTAACTGTACCCGTTTCTGCTTACAGAAGGGAAGGTTGCAGCTCTCAACATTTCTAACACTAATTAAAGTCCACAAGTAATATTGAGTTTTGGTATTTATGGTTCAGACTTCTATCTCAAGTTCTCAGTATCATGTGCGAACATGGTAAAAGTAGGCATCGGCGCGATACTGACATATCATTTTATATTATCGAGGTTAATTTCCAAGGAGGGCTGTATTTCCAAGAGTTTCAAGAATGCATGTTAATGAAAACTTTCGCTCGGCAACTCAAGTTTTAAAATATTAATGTGACAAAACCAAAGTTTGCATAAAATTACGCATTCAGCAGAGTGTTCAGAACAACAATAATCTCGCTTCTCGGATGCAAACAAAATGCACCGGAAGAACATATTTTTCTCACTTAGCAATAAATGGAATCCTCGGCGGTCTTGGAATGGTTTGTTAAACAAACTGTTAACTGCTCTCTTTCTCCCTCTGTTTCCTGTTTAGACTTTGGAGATTATTAATTGAAACGAAGAGGAGAGTTCCGGTAAGTACTCTCGAAGATGAAGACATGAACGCTAAAACAAGAGCTTTATTATCCTGAGGTTGCCGATGCTCACTCGAATACATCATGCGAGACAGAGTCTGATACGGGTGGTAAATTGTCCATCTGTTGCAGTATTTATAGGATGGAGTTGCTAGGCCGCTATATGCATATCGCAGTTGGCAGCTCCCGAGTACATTACGACTTGACTGGCCTTATATTGAAACATGCAGTTGTCATGCAGTTGCTATGTGCTTTGTGCCGGTCATAATTACCGATTCCCATGCTCATCGCCGGCAGTCGAGTTGCCGACGGCCGAAGTTCGTCATCCAAGAGGACTCTTGGGCAATTCGGCTCGCCGATACTGGCAGCAGGAAGAGCGGGCATCCGCACGCTGTCCTCGAGCTAACTACTTTGCATAAATAAAGTCTCGGCGCCGAATATGGGACGGGAAGGTCATTGCGCTTGATGATTGACTGAGGACCGGAAAACCATGACTAGAGCAGTTCGCGGCTCACGCACTTGTCAAATCTAGCAAGAATATCTGCTTCGTCACACTTGAATCTGCGATTAGGTCCCGTCAAGTGAGCTGCGACTTGGGAGCTGGCGTCTTTTCTCCACACCGTTGCTGAATGTACAGACATTTGCTTTCGGCTTCATGATCTGGTGCCATATGGTTGTCTGTGCTACTTCAGTTTCGGAGAGTGTGAGAAGGTGGCTGACGGCTTCTGAGACATTAGTTACGTACAGGAGAGCTCGCAACAATTTGGGGCCCGTTGGATTTCGCCTCTCGTATCGTTTTCGCAGGCACTGGTTGAGGAAGATGCGCGGGTGGCCATTGGCTTTGAACACCTCTCGAAGGTATTGCAATTCAGTAAGTTTGTCTTCCGGTTCACTGCAGTGTGTCTCCACAGGCTGGTATATTGTCCTTACGCAGCTGACTTTGTGACTTATTTGGTGGTTGCTGTTATTGCACAATACTTGCGTTGTGTTTGTCGTCTTCCTGAATAATTTGGTTTTTAGGCCATTACATTCGTTGCGGCAGACAGGCACATAAAGAAAGGCCAGCTAGTTGTTTTCCTCTTCCTACATCGTAAAGTGGATATTCGGAGGGTGACCTTTCTAGGCCACGAATTGAAATAGTCAAGCCACTTTCCTGTGTCGTAATTACTTTTATTGATTTGCGCTTTTCACTTATGGCTGACTATACTTTCAACAACATTCCCAGACTTAGTATCTTTCAGGAGAACGCATCTTTTCTAAAATTACTGTCTTAAATTGCGTCGGGCGTGCTATATATCGAAGATGGATTTTGAATTGTCTCAAACTCGTCAGAGCGTTCTTGTCACGAATCTGAGCAACCCGCCACGCATTCGGAGAATTCAAAGTCCGCCAAGGCGAACACTTATGTGCATACCATATTCATGCGCATTTGGACGTGAGGTTATAATACACTAAGTGTTTTAGGTTGAGAAGAACGACATAATACTTTGCATGGGTTATTAAAACAGACGCCTTCAACAAAACTAACAATGGGGGCAAACAAAGTATGACTGCCTTTTGAGTTCCCTCAGAAAGTGATGCACGAAATTTGAGTAAGTACTTTTGGTAAAAAGGACTCGAGCTAGTTTCAAAAACAGTTATAAATACTTTGACCGAAATATGTCAGCTAATGTGCATTAATCGCGCACAAGTTCATTAAGTGCCGATGGGGAATCAGAAGTGTAAGCATACTGAATTACTTTTTACACAACAGAAAGCACACAGAGGAAAGGGCCGTCTGATAATCCAAATCGCTCGTAGCCGTGTCCGTACAGTAGGTAAAGAGTGGTGAGACTCAAGTCTCTGAGTACGCTATGAGATTCTTGTGTTTCAGATTCGCACACTACTTTCCTCTTTACTATAGCATAATGGAGGCTCACAGGGCTAGTAAAATATTGCCGTCCTCGGAAGTCCCTCGTCTATGCTTTATTTATACTCACTGACCCATTTGATACTTGTCGGAATCAGCATTTGGTACGATTCCATGTCGACAGATGCCAGTATTTTTAAATATATCAATCATGAAGCGTCGGACGTACGAAAACAACCAGACGTCCAAGACAGACAAAGAGTTAGCTGATATTATTACTTGTACGGAATGAGAAATGTGTGAACGCAAATTTGATATACATAGATGTCTTGAATATTTTAAGGGCATACAGTTTTTGGACCCTCTTATACAGTCGATGGACTAACTTACGTAATTCCAAGCAAAATTCCAAAATGCGGTTTCTTCTTGAATACATTGATTAAATACGATTGTCAAACTGACCACTGTGTAGCATAATTCTATAATAAGTCAGTTACCTCGGGATGCCGGCATTTTAAAAAACCTGTGGTCGGCTGCAGGCGAAAGCTATAATCCGCAAAAAGGACTACTTAGGTAGCGCAAATTTTTCTCATTCATTTTTGATGCCCCTCGAAATTGAATTATATTTCATGGAAAATATACATAAAATTCATTCTTTTGCACATGCAGTTGAATATTTGGCCTTCTCCAACTCTTCAGTCAAAGAGAGTGTAGCTTACGGTGTTAAAAAGTTTTAATTGCAAGAATTTTAATACCACGGAATGGCTGTTCATAAGCGCAATGTCTCTGCATTTTATAATGTTACATCTAAAGTTAACTATATGGCTCAATTCCTTCCTATAATTTATAAACTCCGTATAGTCTCCTCTTAATGCTATAGAGAAATGTGTGGTTTTCTGTAGGCGGAAAATATGGGTCTTGCAGTTTGGAAACCTGAAATGCAATTGTGACTGCTGGTCAGAGTCAAAATTATTCGGGAATCGGAACAGTTTTTGAAAACCGAATTATATCGTCTATTGGGTTATAAAATTGGAAGATTGAATTTCCTACCAAATATGCAAAAGTATAAATATTTTATGCACATTTTCCATAAAATATAAGCAAATTGATAAGGGCATCGGAAATCAATGAGAAAATGCATGCTAATTAAGTATTCATCTTTGCACAGTGTAATCTTTGCATATATTCAGAGAGACTAGCGTCCAAAAGCCGGCATCCTGAAGTAACTGAATTATTATAGAACTATGCTGCAAGGTGGTTAATTTAACAGCGCTATTTAATTAACCCTTTCGAAAAAAATACGCAGTCCGGAACCTCAGATGACATTTCGTGATTTAGCCCGTCTACTGTACTATAAAAATACTAGCGTTTTCTTTGACAGCTGCTTACTCTATGTAGTTTTTTATTTGTCCTTACTGACGACACCCAAAATTCTATGCACATTTGCATAGACGAGGTAAACGAAGATGGGCTTCTCCCAAGTCCAATTTCTTCTTTCTTGATAAAACAAAGACCGCCGATGATTGGACCCGGTTCTGATGGCTCTTTACTCAAAGCGTCTCGGTTGGCAGCTGTATGATGGCAATAATGTTTAAAGTGAACAGAGAACTAGACCCAAATGCAAGATGTACCTTTGTAATTTTATTGGTATTAATGGTTGAAATCTAATTAAATCCCAAACGAGGCAATGCTTTTCAGAATCTATCTAAATGTTCATATAAAAATTTGAACTGGGCGTTATCGGCTATTGCGCAGGCCGTCGACAAGCAATCCGTATTAAATAGGTACTGAATTATTTTCCAACCATCTGACGAATTTTTTTACTTCCAGTTGCGTCATTCAGCGACATTTCTTCGGCAAAGCACTCTTGTCTGGGCTTTCAGCTAATTCCTTAGCTGTAAGCTTGCTTAATTATTCAGCGCAAGGAAAACCAATCAGAATTTAAATATCAAAAATAAAGATAGCATTGCATAATGCAGAAACTGACGCGCGTGGCGGGTAGGACTAACAATAAGAGTGCTGGTCAGGGGTTGTGGACTAGCAACATTAAAAATATCAGCTTGATAGAACTCCTAACTCGGCAGCTAATCTCTGACCCCTTCCTTTAAATCTTTAACAATTGTCAGAAACTTACAAGCTCTTCGTAAAACATGGGTTGCGTTTAAACCTTAATTTTGTAAGACACTTAAATAAGACAGAGAAAACATGTTTAATGACTACCATAAAGCATGACGCATCTAATCAGGCGGGCTAATAGCGAGTATTTTTACGCAGTTCTATCACTGATTTACAAATTGTCAAGCCACAGTCATCTGCAAGTCTCTTAAACTCACCTTGATTACATCAGCAATGCTTGTGGGTGTAAACGTGCGTGGTGGTGTGCGTAGGGACCATAATAAGTCGTTGAAACTTGTGTTTAGGAAAAAGGAAGGGCGGTCGAGCAACGCAACATTTTGTTTACTTCTCTGCGCATTCAAACCCGTGCATTAGTCCATCGTCAGCAACAGAAAAAGGGAAGAAGGTAAGATTTGTAAGCCAACACAGAACTCAGAGAAGAAAGCAGTGGCAGATCGGCTGACCAAACTGCTTAGAGAAAACTGACATAAAAATGTGATCAGCCAGAACGAATGGCAAAAAATGAAGGCAACCGACACCGCTCTAACTCGAATCTATGGTCTGTCAAAAATCCATAAATCAAATGTCCCACTTCAGGGATCGTTGCCCTAAAAGTCAGCTCACCTTCCAATTTGGCAAAGCGTATGTACTCGAGCTGAACTTCCTCCGTGGCAATTCGACTACTTCAGTTCGATCAGCCTCTCAATTCCTCGTATACCTCCAAGGTTGGAGGATTCAATCGGACGAAATCATGGTCTCCTTCGATGTGACTTCATTAATCGCACCCATCCCACCAAACGTGGCCCACGATGTCTTTCGCAAGAGACTCGATGAGTCGTCCGATGAGACTCATTATGCTGTCAAAATTAAACACCTCATGCGACTGTTTAAATTCTGTCAACAAACTTTCTTCAGGTTTGCAGGAGAGATCTATGAACAGGTCAAGGGAACTGCAATGGCTCACCGGTCTCCGGTTTAGCGGCAGAACGGGTCCCATGGCATTTAGAAAACATTACCTTCATCCAACCTGAACCAGTTTTTTTCGTGCAGTTACGTAGAAGACACGTTCGTCATCGTAAAGAAGGACATACCGTTACATTTCCATAGTCTTCTCAAAAAAGTCATCTGTGATATAAAATGCGTGAGGAAAGAAGAACAGGAACAGCAATTGTCCTCCCTGGATGTGCTTGTCAAACGAAACCTTTACAGTGAACTTGAAACTACGGTTTATAGGAAGACAACGAATACCACACAACTTCTCAGTTTTCACAGCAACTATCCGATGGCTCAAAAACGAAGATGCGTAAAGACACACTTCAAACGGGTCCAAACTCATTGCAGCAAACCGGGGGACGGCGCACGTGGTGCCGTTATCTCCGCGACCAGTTTGTGCAAAATGGCTATCCGAGGGCATTCATAAGTCGCTGCCTAGGCGGTCGCCACCAGAGAACTCGAACATCAACCCCATCGACGATATGGCATTCTCTGTCATACATCAGGGGCGTTTCAGAAGCGACCAAACGCATTGCTGGAATTGCACGCTGCCCCAAAACCGCCATGCGCGACAGAGTCATGAAAATCAAAAACCTGTTAAAGCCGGAGAAGTAATCTGGAGTAGTTTATTGCATTCCGCGTCAAAATTGTCCTTGTTAATAAACAGGACAGACTGGACGCAAGCTCGGATCGCGCACACATGAAAATAAGCTAGCTGTGCGACGAACCCTCACCGTCATCCGTATGTTTGGGTTTCTGTATAAATGACATGAGAGGAGAAATGTGTATTTGTCGACTTTTTTAGTTTAAACAAATACACTTCCGTGAGCCAAAAGTAAAGAAAACTTAAGAGGACTGCAACATTTTAAGCATTTCTATTCATTTGTGCATCACCTAACATCAAAAATTAGATATTTTACGGGATTCTATCTCCACTCATTTGGTTAAGACAGTGTAAAACCTCGATTATCGACACCGTTTAAACTAAATCCAAGTAGTACGCGCACATTGCGAGCGCATCACGTTTCTTGTCATTCGCGACAACTGAACATGGAGATCTCTTTGCAAAAAGAGGAATTTCTAGATTAATTCTAGGCCTATATGTTTTCTATGAGCATGCTTAACATTGGTATAGACATTTAGCTAGTTCCTGAGATGTTAGTTTGCTTATATATTCGGTGCAAGGAAAACCAATCGGAATTTAGACGTGACTAAAAATACCTAAATAAAGATAGCATTGTATCATGCAGAAACTGACGCAGAGTCGCGGGTAGATTTAACACTAAGAATGCTACTCAGTGGTTGTGAATTAGCGACTTTGCAAATATCAGTTTGATAGCATTCCTAACGCGTCAGCTAATCTCTGAGTCCTTATTCTAAATGTTTAACGGTTGTCAGAAGACAGAAAAATAGGTTTGTTTTGAGTGCCGTAAAATATAACGCATTTATTCAGGCGGGTTGAAAGCGTGCATTTTCACGCAACCCTTTAAATGATGTAAAAATTGTTAAGCCACAGTCACCCATAAGTCTATTAGAATCACCGTGATTTCGTCAACAATGCTCGTGTGTGTAAATAAGCGTATTGGTGTGCGTAGAGGCGGTAGTAAGTTGGCTAAACATGTGTTTAAAAAAAGAAGCGTGGTCGGATACCGCAAACTTTTGATTAGTTTACTGCGCATCCGAAATCCAGCAGTACCCCATCGTCAGAGATATTAGCAGCAGTACAGATGGGGCAAATGTGAGATTCGTAAGCCTGTACAGAACTCACAGGAAAAAGCAGTATCAAATCGACTGAGAAAACTGCTTAGAGAATACCAGCATAAAAGTGCGATCACGGCAAATGATTGACGACAAATGAAGGTAACTGAGAGATCTCCGGCTCGATTATATCGTCTGCCAAAAATAAATAGAGCAAATGCCCCACTGTGGTAAACTATGGCCCTAAAGGCAGCCCAGCCTATAATTTTGTAACGTAGATGTTGTCAAAACTGAAGTTTTCCCAAAACAATTCGACTACTTTATTTCGATCAGTCCCTGAATTCCTCATAGACTCCGAAGTCGGTGGATTCAATCGAATGAAATGATGGTCTCATTAGATGTGACGTCGTTATTCATATCCATTCTACCAGACTTAGCTCGATAAGTCTCGCACAACAGACTTGAGGAGTCGTACGTCGAGCCTCAGAATGCACTCAAAATTGAACATCACGTGGACCTGTTCGAATTCCGCTAACAAACTTTGTTCACTTTTGCAAGAAAGACCCATGAAAAAATCAAGTGAACTTCAACGGGTTCACCGGTCTCCGGTTTAATGAAAAGCTGGTCGCACAGCCGTTGAAAAAGATTTCCTTCATTCAACTTGAGCCAATATTTTTGCATCGTTACGTAGACGACACGCTTGTTTCCCAAAGAAAGGCATGCTGCAACATTTCCACAACCTGCCCAAGGCAGCACTCCCTGATGCATCATTAACGAAGGAAGAAGAATAGGAACAACCGTTGCCTTTTTCTGGATGTGCTCGTCAGATGAAACCTCAACGGTGAACTGGAAACGAGGGTTTACGGGGAAGCAACGAACATCACACAGCTTCTCATTTTTCACAGCAAAAATCCGATGGCTCACAAACAAACCTGCGTGACGACGCTTTTCAAACGGCTTGAAACGCATTGTACTAAACCTAAGGAAAGAGTACGTGTGGCCCGTTATCTCTGCGACCAGTTTGTGCAAGAGGACTATCCGAAGGCATTCATAAGTCGCTGTTTACACGGTCGACCCCAGAAGACTGAAATATCAACATCACCAGCAGTATAACATACTCTGCAATACGGCAAGGCCTTTTTAGAAGCAACCGAGCGAATTGCTGGGGAGTAAGGGGCTGGAATCGCCCACCGCCCCAGGGCCACCATGTACACTAGGGTCATTTAAATCGAAGACCAGTCGAAGCCTGAGGAGCAATCTTGAGTATTATATCGCATCAAGTGCCTAAACTGTCCTTGTAGCCACACAGGGCAGACGGCACGGATGTTCGGATCGCGCATACACGAACATATGTATGTGTATGTAATTGTATGTTTGGGTTTCTGTCTAAAATACACGAGAGAAAAAAAATTTACTTTGTCACCTGTTCGAATTTAAGCAAAAAACACTACCCGGAGCCCTAGCTAATGCAAACTAAAGAGACTTGCAGAATTTTAAGAATTCTTATTTATTTATTGTTGCACATAACATCAAAAATTGAATGTTTCACGGGATCCCTTCTTCCCCCAATTGGTTAGGCCAGTGCAAGGTCTTGATTTTCGATACCATATAAACCGAATTCAAGTAGTACGCAAAAATTGCAGGCACATCACGTTTCTTGTCGTTCGTGACAACATAATATGGATATCCCTTTGCAAAACGTCCTGCAAAGTAAGAAATTTTAACAGGCTAATTCTAGGGCAACATGCGTTTTATGAGGATGTTTAACATTAGTGCAGGTACTGCTAATCGAACGAAAAAGGAGATGTGTGTCCTCCCGCTTTAGAAGTTTGAACGCTTTGGAGTTGATCACAGATTGCATTGGAATGCGTACACATGCAATTTTTGCCTCAAAATTGCCGTAAGTGCGTGCACCTCAATACGTCCTTAGGAGTATGGTAAAAAAAACAACTTGAAATGTGTAGGCTGTAGCAGACAGTTTGATGGACATTTTAGGCATACCATTACGACTGCAATTCATCAAATTTCTGTTCTTTTTCGCAAAGGGTCACTATTATAAAAGCCAGAAGGAATTCAAGGTTAGTCCCGAAAGTTTTTTTGACGCATGATGCCAGCCAGATTGCTAACAACGACTCATAACATGCACGCTCACATTAGGGTGAGGGGAGAAGAGGTCGGTATTGTCCAGCGAAAGCTTCTGTGCCTCCTTAGGACATTGGCAGACTGATGAATGAAAAGCAAAGATGTTGTTGACGCTGAGGCGTATGGTGGATTGTGAGATTGTGAACAGTCTAGACTGTACCCGTGGAAGACTTTGACTTGGCGTGTCGGTGATGCGCTACTAGCCACATTACCAAATCCCACTATTTTGGGGGGGATTACATTTTATTAAATTGGACGAAGGATTATGTAAAGGTATACAAGGTACAAGGTCGACCAACAGGGCCACATCGTTATGAAATATGTTATTGGTATTTCAAATGAGCAAAAACAATGAATGGTTATACGTCAACGGGTTGAAAGGCACTGCTGCTAGCCATCTGTTCACAAGATAGGGCAGCGTCAATGCAGACATTCCTGCTCAAACACGTGGACCAAGCGAAAACTCATGAATAACTTGTAAGATCGCTGCAGTGCATGCACTTAGGCGGCTTCTTTAATATAAACATTTGCCGACTTGATGACAAACATCCGACAACGACAATCTGTTGTCTATTTTTTTTTCAAACAAAAAGAAATTCTGGGAGAACTACAACTTAAGCACTCCGAAAAAATGATTGGCTGTGCACATTAGCGGCTGCATATGACAGGAAAGGGTGAATACTATTGAGGTAAGGACTCAGATATTAGTGCTTATGTTGTGTACACATAGCTATGCCAATTAGGAAAGTTATTAAAATGGTTAGTTTGTGAAAGGGACTATGGACGAATTGCCTGCAGTAATAACCAACGGTCGGAATGCGTGCCGTATTGCGTAGATTGACTGTAAACAGCTAAATGTGATTATGTAATGTAAAGTAAATTTATACAATACCAGACATAAATACTGCAGTAAATCGGTCGGAAGCTGGACGATCAGACGTGTGCAACTTGACAACTTGGTAACTTAAATATTATTTTTAAGTCCTCAATAAATATCCTTGTTTTCCTATGGACCTATTGTAGTCTGCTATTATAAAAAATATACGCAATTTTGGACGGAAGTCAAAGTTGTCTCATATGCAGACAAACGTGCATGCTAATAACATCTGTAAATTATCTTGTAAACTTGTACGCGTACCTCTGGAATGGACCACGGAACTCGGAAGAAAAATGTATAATAATACCTGCGGAATTTCTAAACGCGCTTTTTTAATTCGCTTGCGTCAGGAAGAATACGCGAGGAATAAGTATTCATATCATCCATCGACATATCTTAAATCCATAATGTAAATCGTTATCGCCATTTGTCATTGGAAGGGGGCGGCCTATAGTTACGGCGGCTGACAGCAATAAAAAAACAAAGCGATCACAGTTGCCGTCACGTTTTTCAATAAAGTCTTACCCTGGTTCTGCTTCACCGTCCGAGGCATAAAAGAATAATTGGCAAGTGTATGGTGTATGGCCGGATTTACTCACTACAGCAAGCATTTGTTTTGAACACAAGGCTGAACTTTAAAAGACTATGTGGTATCATATATTTTGACCCTCCATTATGTCACCAGTTAAAAGATGGCACCATGTTTGCCATTTAATGATAATAGGAAACAAATCTAATGTCCCTCCGATTGCAGTGTCAAAAAGATATTGATTTAACACATTTTAGTCCGATGAATACCTTAAAGCCTCTTCGTCACCTTTAATCGATAGCCGCCGCGCGATCCTTTTATTTCTTACACTGGCATGCACAAATAAATGCCACCAGTCATTTTCTTCTAGCGCAATTACTCCCAAAGTAAGCAAGCCCGGCCGTAAAGCAAATTATTGCCGAATAATTATTTGAGCATTAAAGCTTTTTCGATGAAAGGCATTACTACTATGTTGCTGCAGAACCGTGTCGTTCCCGTAGCAATAAATTGTACCAATAGAGCTCCAATTACAAGGCGAAAGCTCGCGTTTCCGCCATATATCTTTAAGCCATGCTGGGTTTGCTGGCTACTGGTGGAAAATATGCTATATGTGATCGGCCGGCTTCCTTTGCTTATTTCTTTATATCTAGATAATTCTTAAGTGTGCGCATATTCTTCGTCGTTATGGTTTAGTTTGTTAAAAAAAACATGAGACTTTTAAATTTAAAATCGTAAATATTCCACTTAACATTACGAAGGCTCGTAGTCGACTTTAACACGGATATTCAAGTAGCCCTGAAAGAGTGCAAAATGATTTAAAAGTCGAGCACCAAGTGCAAAGTATTCTAAGTAAAAATGGTGTGTACAAGTTTAAGCAGGGATTTAAAAACGCACATACACATTCGCTTGTAGTGACATTTTATAAAAGATCATTTTCGAAATACACAAGACGGTTAAGTGAAAAATTCCTTTGTTGATATGGGAACGCTAGAGTCCCAAAACTATTATAATTAAATTAATAAATAGAACTTGCAAAGGTGACTTTAAGAGGGCCGAATTCTGAACTAACAAGAAAACCCAAGAATGGGAGTTGTTCATCAACCTCTGTTCCGAACGTAAAACTTATTCCCGGAAATATACAGTTAAGCTTGGTATGGAGCAGATTCAACTGCTCTTTCTGGACGATGATGAAAGCGCCATCAACATATCACAGCTAAAGTTTGAATTAACATTAGGAAGGGCTATGCATTCTAATTTCTGTAGTACGGCCTCTGCCAGGAAACCGGATATGACAACTCCCATTCCTGGATGTCCTTGCACGCACAAAACCCGATGAATAACTTCACATATCCGTTTTTTCGCAAAATGGAGTATTCGGAGGTCATCCTACACTTTTTGAATAACTGCCTGGTCTCTCACAAACGGAATGCAAT
This sequence comes from Spirometra erinaceieuropaei, assembly GCA_902702965.1. Classification (NCBI taxonomy): domain Eukaryota; kingdom Metazoa; phylum Platyhelminthes; class Cestoda; order Diphyllobothriidea; family Diphyllobothriidae; genus Spirometra; species Spirometra erinaceieuropaei. The sequence continues at coordinate 630,115 of CACRXP010000261.1, forward strand.
CTACGGCCTTCCGAATCAAGCCAAAACTCACAGCTCTGATGAGACAAGCTATCGAGCAGAAATAAAGTACCTATACAACCTGTTCTCCCAAAGTGGGTGCCCGCATGACTTTATACGTGAATGCATGACGCATCAGCAATTTAAGACGAAAGGCGTTTCTTATGCTACGACCGCTCTGGCACCAAAGCCAAACACCTGACGAAAGCTATATTCCGTAAACAATGCGCCTGAACTAGTCGAATGACGATTACCAGATACACTTAGCACACCAGCTGGCAGCTACCTTTCATACATAGCTTGTACAACCTATGCGCAGGGTTGTCTACGTCGAAAGAAAAGGCGTTGTCTACAAAATCTCATGTTACATTTCTAATGCGTCTATTGTGGCTAAACTGGAGAATCTGTCTTAACCCGTATAGATGAACATCAGTTAGCAGTTAAGAGACGCAACCATCTATCCCAGGTGGCCACGCACACACTGGACACTGGACACAAATTTGCATGGGAAAACACTCGCATTGTTGGCGGCTACTCAACAAGGAATGGCCTCGATCTCCTGGAGGCAATACATTTCGATGACGCATGAGTCAACCAGCGTGTTGATCTTGATGCCACATACAAAATCGTCAAGTGCAGATTCAAACTAGTCAACCAATCCAGAAAAGATTATTTCAACCAATCATAGAGTATTTGTCAGACTCGATCTTGAAGATAATTGTTTTTGTACGCCCGCTGTCTGAAAACGAGCCGGGGAACCAGTCTTGAAAAGTTACACAGTAAGGATAACTGTTTCCTAAAGAATTTCATCTTGTGGATTGGGATATCTGTTTTTCAATAATGTATATATGTAAAGTCAGTTGTACAACGACGTTTCTTTGACAGTCTTGTAGTTATATTTTCTGTAATATAAAGCTTGTCACTTAAGCCCCTTGTGAAATTAATTAAAATGAATGTACAATAAGGTGCAATGTTCTATGTTACATTCGTTTTCGAGTTGGCGGACCGATTACTTTAATTTATTAGTTTAAAAGAAAATGAGCGAGAATATTTCTGCTTAGCAAATGAAGACAGTATCAGGCGGACTGGAGTAACTCATCACACGTGCCATAACGAATAACAGATTAACAAAAAAATGAGCTTCAGCGGCGAGCCAACACGCGCACTAGCTAAGGGCGCTATCTTTCAATTAAAGTGACTCCTCCACTGCTGATGTTTACACTTAAACTCCCGCATACAGGAAATGTGCAGTACGAAGGGAGGGCATGGTCCCTCATGCAGTGTATTTTTAATTTCCGCCAACCGCTTCTTACGGTTGACTGCACTGCTGTCTCCATACTAAAAATCGGATTCTAAGTTCAAAAAATCAGAAGATATTTGAGAAATCTTAAAAACCTCAAATTGGTTTGTTTTAATTAAAACAATGTTTTTAAACGCACTGTAAAAAATTACTACCAGGGAACGATGTGCTTATCTGAGTTCATACCTCCCAAGCCGCTTGCCTTTTAGCGACATTGGCTATTTATCGAGAGTTCCAAGTGTTGAGTACAGGATGTTTTTATCCTTATATTTGAATATGTGCATTAGCATTCCTTACCCAAACGACGACGAAATTCTTAACTGATCTGTGGTACTGGTAAACAGATTTTGCAGTCGCTTACACATCTATTAACAAGCCATAGGACAAACCAAATGAATCCGCATCTTACTTGAGAAATTTTAATCTTTCTTATATTTTTAAGTGCAGCTTCCAAGTGCTTTATTTTCAAGGCGCTCCCATCGGATTTAATTATTGATGTTTGCCTACGTCTCCTGGCATTAGGAAGGGGTTTACCGTCGCCACCAACATGTTTTCTTTTAAAAATTGTGAGTTTTAGGCATTTTTCTTTAATCTTTCCTTCTTATCAAAATTACGACGTTATGATGTAAATTACTAGGATCGCGCTGGAAGTATTTCACTGTGATGAGCCGAAAATTGACGGCCCACAGTCCTTTTATTTCCTAATGCGCCTGGCCTGAAGAAAGCTCTTTTGTTTTCTGGCCCTGGACAGAGGCAGAGAAAAGCTTAATATGTAAGCCTGTTATCAGAAAAATCCTAGCACCTAAAACCTCTCCACATAGGGAATTAAGGGTGGGGATTACGCAAGGATAGAGCTGGGCTAAGTTACTCTGTGGCTTTTAAGACACAATGGTGCGATCAGGTCTTCAAAAGAGAAATTCGTTTACCAGCACTTTGTTCACGGCAGCACGAGATCAAATGACAGTATCGGCGAAAAGGCTGTAAAAGGCTTTATTTCCCAAATGCAATTCTTGGCATATTCAATCTCCTAAGAATTTGATACCAGGCTTTAAAAATTCGGCCGCCATTTTTCTTGCCCGTCATTCATATGACATGTTTCTTACTTTGATGTCATTTGGCCTATTTCACTATTTATCTACAGATTTTTATTCCCCTGTTTGTTTATATGAACTGCATCGATGAGTTCACCCACACACCACGTCAATAGTGTTTTAAAAGTTGTGAAATCAGGACCGAAGTTTTCATCATATTCACCGCTGACTCTTCGTGATGCCAATTTCTGTAGTTTTCGACCATTTAATATCATTCGCGATCTATTATTATTATCTGTTTTGTGTGTTTATTTTCATTCACTGCAGATGGTGACTTATTGCCTGCATGTTTTCCATGACGATTCAAAGGTTAAGCGTACGTGTATATGCGTGTTGCTAGGGATGATTTCACATTTTCCAAATATTAGACAATGTTTTTGTAAAACGTTAAGATTGTCAAACTTGCCTCTTAAAAATTAACATGTACAACGACTAGAAAATTATTTTGACTGAATAGAAGTAGGAAAGTAAATAATGAAACGCTCATTAGAGTGCTCTTGCTTTGGATCGCGAGAAGCACTTTCTGCGCAGCTAAAATTCATTTCGGTTTGCTTTTCGGTTTTCTGTTTATACTTGTCCGATGAAAAAATTAATCTTGATTATTAATTTAGGAGATGAGAAATCTCTCAAATGTAGTAGTCCTTTGCGAGAGTACAACTATATCTCCAGAGAAAAGTCATTTATATGATGCACTATTTTGACCAATGCCGCCTTTGTTACATGGAAAGGCAACTCAAGTGTGTGCAGAAATCCTTAAAATATTCAGTTGCGTGCACAACTTTATAAAGTGATAGTTAGCGCTCAAACTAACTTCCTTACATTTTCTGTTGAAAGACTCGATAATGGGGAGAGTTAATGTTCCGAGAGACGATGTATCATTTGTAGAGCGGCCTAGGTCGGCTCCATCTAAATTTTCTTCATTGTAAACATCTTATTCGGAAATAAAACTTTTTGGCTAACATTTTTTCCGAAGGGAAACTTGGAGCTGCGATTATTGTAATAATAGAGATTATTAAAAGTCCATCCGAACAAACACGTCTAAATGAAAATTAAGTTTTTGCTGATAATCCTACTAGTCGCGGAAAAAGAGTAGAGAACCTTTCAGACCGTGTCCATTAACTGCATATACTCCGGCTTTTCCAGTTTCTAAAATTAGGGGGCGTTTAATGCATTCGAAGCGACCTCCAGACGACGCCTCAAAAGCATTGCATGTCCCGTCCGTCTCACATGATTCGCTGCTTTTATCCTTTTTTGCAGGAAAAGCTATTTGTTTGGACTTTTGCATGAAAAAAACTGTTAGGGACTGGCCGTCCCAGTTAGTTTCTACTATCACCTTCATATATGAACGGCAACCACACAATTCTAGTTATATCTTCATTTTCAATAAGTGCACAACACAGGCCTGACGAAAAAATGTCATGCGGCACCGTTTTGAACGTGTTATCAAGCAGCCAGTATTTACACTTTCGGAAAACCACAAGTGACTTACATCACTACTGAAATGTTTATTTCAAAGGTATGCAAATAGGAGTGGTTTTATTTTGAATATTACCAAATGTCAAAGAAATGGCTCAGTAGGGTTTTTCTCTCATGAAGCGATTTTATGCGTTTATTACATAACCTGATCATATCGATTGCCATTAAAAGCCCAGCTCTTAGCCCATGAGGCGCAATTTTCATTGACAGATCAACTGTTTCCCATTATGTCCCAGTATAGTGGACAATATTCACCCCACATTACATATGTCGACAGATATGACTTCAAAATTCGTGCGTCTGTGCTAGTCGCTTTTTAAACTAGATCCGTCATTTGGGCTGGATCTGCTCGACTGTGCCAGCTCATTAACAAGTCACTTAGAGGTGGTTGCTGTGTCTCTGATTTCACCCCTACTGGCAGCAAATACAGATTTTCCTACACACCGATGGAACACATATTTCCTATAAAAAGCCGTAGACATTTGACCCAATTTTAAAAAAAACTGGGCGGTCACGATTAGATTAAAACCCGCGGTAGCAAAGGAAAAGCTAAACACTCTCTCAAGCCACCGAGGTAGCTACCATTTTTCCAATAGGGTGGACGAAATCATTTACCTCTCCCAAAAACCACTGTGGCACTGCTTTTTATGTGACCACAAGACTTCCCGCTGAAGCGCAGACGGTGTTTCGGCCATTCGGAATTGAACGTAACAAAGTTCGCATGACTGTTCTTGACTTTACTAAATGTTCTGTTTAAATTTTAAAATGAAATTGGTGACTAAATGCAAAGAACTATTTATGACTTGCTCCAGGAGGAGGATAAGTTTTTGTTAATCAAAACGACATATTGGTTTTTTTTGCGTAAATCTACAGCGCCATGTATCACCTCGTATTTTTCAAAACTGCCACGTACAATGTAGGCTCTCCACTAGCGGTAAATCAAATGTTCTCGGGAACAATGCATATCTAATTTGGTTTTTCTTTACTGGCATGTAAATTTGCCTTTTCGATCTATTTTTACATGTGTATACTAACTGTTTTACTGCTTCTTTTGTGCTAAAATGCCTTAGTAATCTATGAAGACCATTTTAGAGTGTCACATCATAAGGACGCCATAACTGCTTTTTAAGCAGTTTATGCCACACAGCATACGGACGGTGAAATTGAACCTCTTTTGATTTTTGAGCAAAACCCCAATTATCTAAAACGCATGCTACTCATGATTGTGATCGAGACGTACGGGGTGGTTTAATGGGAGCCAATGATGCATATAAGCACGTATAATTCAAGCGACTGATTTAAATCTGACAAGTCTTTGTTCATAAATTTTTTAGTATAACGATAGCAGCAACCACAATCTTTGATGCCTAATGGATTGTTTTTTTCGTACAGTATATAGTGTAGTCAAGAGATTATGTCATTGATCAGATTTTTAAATGCCCGTTGTTTCAACAGGTAGGACATAGTAATATTAACTCCCTTTAATACGCCTCGTCTTACGCTAAATTCCGTCTTGCATTTACGTTTAGAGTAATGATCGAGTTTAGGGACTTAGACTAGTGTCACAGCTAGAATATGGAAGCAAGTACTCCTTCTAACATATAATCAACTGCATTATGGGTCTTCCTATTCCCGTGCCTAGCCGAAAACGTCTTCCTTATTTCGCGAAATTGTTTCAAAATGTTAACAATACTATGTGCGTCAGTCACAGTTCCAGATATACACGGCATTTCCTGTCTGTACGCCGCTGGCTGGCTCGTCGTTGTCCTAAAATTTCGATCTCTGAGGTCCGAATCATTAAACCCACCACTCTAAACAATGGATACGGACAGGTAAACAAAACATAACCGTATCTTAACTGTAAAAATAAGCCCAATCCTAGGCTGAGACTTACTGTAGGTCGCATTTGTGAGCCTTGCTATAGACAGTCGTTTCGTGAATTCCACAAACAGCCAGTCTACATGGTAGAAGTAAATTTTGACATTGTAATTTCATTGTGCGACGTTTCCACATATGACCACCTGGTCATTTTTTTATTTTTTTGTAAATAAACACTTTTTGCGAAAGCTGCTGTTCTTCTAACGACCATATTTTAGGCAAAATTATTTTATAATCAGCTTTTATGCAAAAGGTTAACACTTTTCTTCGGTCACAGCAGAAGACATTTTCACTTTCCAACAAATAAATGCGCCATCTTACAAGGGCCTAGATCGCGTGCCCTCGTGCGGCCTGACTTATTCCTGCTTTTTGATTAATAATCTGTTACAGATTGACCTTTTTAATATTTCCAGTGTTTTGGTCTACTTTCGTTAGAACCTCTACTCCGCAATTTCCAAATCTACCGAAACTTTACATCAGATTGAAATGGTCTCAACATTTATCCTTATGTTCATGCACAATAATATGACAGTTATCCTTGTCTACCAATTATCTCTTTAATTTTGTTTGTAGTTCACGGCGCGATAAAACAAATTCCTCTCCATGTTGTTTTTATATTTCAGTGTACGAAATTAAGCAAACTTGCAAAGCAGAATCTGTGCCGACGCAAATAATCCTTGTTATCGAATGACACAGTGATTTCTTATTTATATCTATGTTTTATTTACAGAAGCATATATTCGCGCTTCTAGATTCGGAGAATCCACATTCAGTATATACATTTGCATTTATGTTTCCGCGACGCTCTGGCTGGTTAGAAAAAAGAAATAAAATGTTGGACGTCATTTCATTGTCCGACGTTCCTTTGACAACATAGCTGCAGGATAATTTCGTATTGAGGAAGGGTATTTCCTGCATCACATGGATTTAATAAGTAAAACTGATGGCATTATTTATATTGCCCACCAGGTTTTCAGTTTTTTATTACTAAATCTAACAGTCTTGTTACCCCCACTGGTTTGAAATCGTCTGATGTACTACAAAAACGGTAATTTAATTGATATATTGTTTAGTAAAATTCCTGCATTATCACATTCTTTCTCGAATTACGTCACCCTGTAACAAACTATCTTTATGACGGTAAATCAAATTGTGGTGTTTCCTGTACTTATCCCGTTTGTGATAAAATAATAACAACGCGCGGAGATCATTGTGCATGAATTCACTGCCGATTCTGTGCCTATATCTACATTCAACAACTGCGGCCTCTACGACTTAAACAGTTGAATATTTTGAGAAGTATTTTAACAAGCCTAAAGGAAAATAATCAAATAGGCGGCAAGAATCTGGAAGATTCATCTTGTTGCTTATCGCAAGCAACAATAAAGGTGTTAGAAAACATGAAAGACATCTAGAGAAAAAGGTCGTTGAGCCGACTCGTGAAGCCATGTTTGATCGGATGCCAGCAGCCAGGCTGCATGTTAAGCAGATACGGTCGTCAGATCATTCGCCAGGGATTAGCAGATCGCGGCAGCGTAAGCGGTTGGACGATTGCAATCAAATCTGACTGGCTTTCATAATCTAGACAGGCATTTGCAATCTGACCGACCAGGAGTCTGGAAGGACTATTGACAGGCAACAACATTCCTGAGCGTTTGTTACTAAACCCAGCGTCCTACCCCATTTGCAGGGATTCTGATTTCATCTTACCCTGTAGAATGCCATGGATAGGAAGTAAATGTGTGTTAAGGCTAGAAGTTATTTGCGATAATATTATTTTACCTGCTATGTTCTCCTTTCCCGGAAAAATCCCTTTGTGACAGCGCATACAGGCAGAAGAACTGAGATAAGGGGGA
>CACRXP010000261.1:645567-695654 GCA_902702965.1 Spirometra erinaceieuropaei
CGGGTGCTAACTACAGCTGAGGCAGTGGCTATACGGCTAGCCAATCCAGTGCTATGCTGTCAGAAGACTCTGACACAGGCGCTCTGTCTTCCGTGGCCGACGCCGACCCCAACGTCGCCCCAACCTCCTGATGCCAGGGTGGGTGCACCAGGTACACGACGTACTCACAGCCTATGCCCCCCTCTTCCTCGCCCCCTGAACCCAATTACCTCGACACGCCGACCCCGCCATAGCACGCCTCGTCATGCGAGTGGCGTGGGAACGATCGATGTTAATTGTCCCCGAATCATTTATAAGTCATGTAATTCGCATAACTTAAACTTCATTGTAACCGTTTTGGCCTGATGAAGAGTTACTGAAAACACGTGTTCGCCAATTTGACTTTTCAATTGTAACATGGGAATATTCGCTGAACTCTAAAATTAAGTTTGATCATAAAAAAAGTACTTTTTTTGGCATTTTTTCAATTTTTACGCAAATGGATCTTGCGCACCGTTTGTCGCCATTTAATTTTATTGTGTTTCTCAACTACTGCGCGATTTGGGCGGGTGGTCAGACGGGTTCCTGATTAAGTAGTACGTTTTCGTAAATACATACCTAACTCATGACTTAATTTGACGACTGTAACTAATTTGATCTTGTGTCGTCTTGCAAAGTAGATAGAGGACTGCTGGATTAATTTGTGTCTACCAGCTACGGCTTGGTTGCTCTTAGCCCACCGACATAGGGAGACAGATGTAGCATGATAACACAGAACAGTTTTGTAGGCATCAATACGGTTACTCGAGTAAGTATTTTTAGATTAACGTTTTTTCCTATTGGTAGTAGGGCACGCATTGTACTGTGGGATTTTCTCTACCGCTCCACCAGCAGCCGCGGTGCGAGGCGTACTATAGGCAAAAGGACATTACCAACAAAGACAGGGGAGACTGAAATGGCCATTTCTGGCTTAATCGCCGTCGGCAGCTGCACATACCAAACCCCGAATTTTGAAACACTGGATAATTGATCCCTCGATCCAACATCTCTAACCACTAAGCCATGAACACCTTGTTCTGTCGGTTGTGATCGCAAAAGATACAAAAGTAGAGGGGCGCTTACCGGTCGCGTTACGGTGCTCTCTCGAGCCCAACCAGCAGCCGCACAGCGCAGCGTAATTTCAGCGAAATGGCATTACCGACAAAGACAATGGAGCCCAGATTGACTATTTTTGGCCAATTATCCTTCATCAGCCAGTCATACCTAGCCCCGAAATGTGTTAGACTTCTAGCCAACAGACCGCGAAATCGAGCCCCAGGTGTTTTACATTTCGGGGTTGGGTGTGCGTGCATCGTCAGCGAACACAGCAGGCTTTCTAAACGCTGCGTAAGTATCGCATTGATAGCATCTGCCTGTGGTCGATGATCCGTTACTTTTGTTCTTCTGACTTTAGGAAATCTAATGTGTATAGGGATAATATCTGATTTATCAAGTTCGCTTTATTGCAGCTTGACTTGATTTTCCTTTAGTTGAAGCTGTCGGATATCTGGTATCATCTCAAACAAAAACATTTTATAAACGTATTCTATCGAAACGACTTTTGTGATTGTTAAACCCTGAGTGATCCGCATATGACATACTATTTCGTCTTACTCGGGAACCATTCCACGGGTTATTGTAGCAATCAACAGCACGCCTTCTGTTGCCGTCTTCATGTTTCTGTGAATTTAATCTCCTGAATCAAACAGCCTCATTTGCCTTTTCCGATCATTTGTTTTCAGTTGCGGAAATCTGATCAATAGTGCCGTGAAATAGGCAACCTTTTGGTAGTATATCAACCTCGGCAGAGGTCCATGAGCAACGCGCTGATCTAATTACTTGTCAGTAAGTTAGACTACTGAGGAAAATCTTAAATTTGCAAACAGTTATCAATTCCGAAGGGAGCAGGCGGGGACATGTATGTCACAAAAATTTTTGGTTAGATGGTAGGTGGTAGCCCTCCCGGTACCGAAACTCCCAGCTACCTGACTTACGGGACCGGTGGCAATAGGGGCTTTACGGGTGGGACAAATGAGTGGAGGCGTAAATGGCGCTTGTAGGGAATGCCTGGATTTGACGATCCTGATAAAGTGAAAACCTAATTTAAACAAGGTGAAAAATGCGAGGAAGGTAAACACTTCGGATCTGACTGACGTATGAGACGCCTTGCTGTTGTAGTCTGAACCTAAAAGGTAGTAAGTGCGCGATGTCGTAGGTGAAGTGCGCCCAGTTCAAACCCAGCAATGTCGAAGCGCCCGGGGGGTGCCGTATTGCCTTAAACTGGAAGTGCAGGAAAGGATCGCTAACTGGCCATGGCGGTGTTTACAAGGCGTCACAGTTTTCAACCAAACCCCTGTGACCAAATACAACTGGGCTGTTAGTAAAGGCGGGGGGTTGAGGGCAATACTCTGTCAATACGACTGATGCAGTGGATGGAGTATCGGTTGTTACCCTAACTGCGCGTCGGTTGTCCTTTTGTACACGATCGCACCGGACTCTACTGGAGGTCTGGAGTAAAAAGACCCAAGGATGCAGGCAAACCGACGAAACGGAGACCCGCGCCAATCCGCCTAGGATAGTACCTATGCAATCAATCTGATGCAGGCAATACTGTGCGCGCATGCAACTAGAAGCATAATGGAAAGCATGATGAATTGTAATCCGTTTAGGATAAATCTTTCGTCTTTTACTAAAGATTTCCGTGTGGGGGTGCAATGCAATGAGTCTATATATATAGTCTTGCAGCGCCTCGTTCTCGGGGTGGTTAAAGTGAAGAGGAAAGTCATCCTGACAGGACCTCTGGGCGTGCACCCCCCAGACATAATGAGAACGTTATCACAGATACCGAACTCGAGCCAGTAAGTACAATTGTAGAATCAGTGGGCAGGGCTACCAACTACCATCCTGCCGAATTTTTATTTTGAAATCATCAAGTAGAACAAGTGTACCACTAGGAGTCCCATACTCATCCCAATGTCATGAATTTGCCAACTTGCATATTGGACAAAATAGCTGAATTGTTTGGAGATAATGGCCCTATTGTCCATAGTGATCAGTAAAACACACTGGAAAAGCAAGAGTCGTTTATGCGTAAATTGTATCTTAGAAGTCAAGACAAATTATTTTACTACGAGTGGCGAAGAGGAGGTATAAGGCACCGGAACATTTTGTTTACCGTCGTGAGCTATCGAACTCTTGCTGCAGTCCATCATCAGAGATAGTAATATCAACAGAACTAGCGATAGTTATGGGGCAGGTGGAGCAATCACCGATCGACGGCGTAAGTATGGAGGTGACTATGCAAGGCCCTGTACGCCGTCGCCATATCCATAAATCGATTGACGGAATTTTCATCCGACGACCAGGATTCAATCAATTCCCGTTTCGTAGATGTGGGCGGTCACTTGTGATAATGCGTTCCCTCGTCGCGTGGGCAGCTTATGTTCGTGTACACGCAGTCCAAGCAGGCGTCCATTCTAGCCTGTGTAGCTACCAGGACAGTTTTGGCACGAGATGCTATACGCCACTGCAGATTGCTCCTCGGGCTTTAAACGGTCTTCTTTTTTCATGACCGCAATGCGCATGGGGGCTGTCGGTCAGAGTGGAGTTCCAACACCCACCAATGCGTTCGGTTGCTTCTGAAATGCTCCTGATTTATGGCATGCCATACCGTCGGTAGTGTTGATGTTTTAGTACTCTGGAGGCGACCGTGTAGGCAGCAACTTATGAATGCCTTCGGATCGCCGTTTTGCACAAACTGGTCACGTAAATAACAGGCCTGACATGCTTGTCCATCCAGTTTTCTTCAAGGGCGTCTTCATACAGCTTCGTTTGTGCGCCACCGGATTGTTGCTGTGAAACGTGAGAGGCTGTGTGGTGTTCGTCGCCTTCCAATAAACACTCTTTTCACGTTCACTGTTATGGTTTCATCTGACGAGCACCTCCAGGAAGGATAACTGCAGTTCCGACTCTTCCTCCTCCTTCATTTATATATAACGAAAGACTGCGCTGAGCAGGTTGTACAAACGTTGTATCATGTCTTCCTTTGCGATAACAAGCCCCTCGTCCACGCAACGACGTCAAACTACTGACTCACGTTGGATGAAGGCAGTCATTTCCAACTACTGTAGGACCAGTTCTGACATTAAACCGGAGACCTGTGAGCCCATTGGTGTTTCCTTGATTTGCTTATGGGTCACTTCAGCGAACGTAAAGATACTTAGTTGGCAGAATTTAAATAGCCTTATGAGGTGTCCAATTTTGAGTGCATTCTGAGTCTCGTCGTACGCCTCCTCAAGTCTCTTGTGCATGAAATCGGAAGCCATGTTTGTTGGGATGGATGTGAATAACCACGTCACATCAAAGGAGACCATGATGTTTTCCGCTTGAATTTTCTGACCTCAGAGGTCTGTAAGGAATTAAAAGGCCGATCGGATTAAGATGGTCCAATTCTCTTTTGGATGAACATCGGTTTTGAGCACATTCCGTTTGTCAAATTATAAATAGGGCTGTCTTTTAGCGCAACGATTGGCCCCAGTGGGATATTTGCTTAATGTATTTTTGGCAGACCATAGAATCAAGCTAGAGCGGTGTCAGTTGCCATTACTTATTCATTCCTCGCGATCACAGTTTTGTGCTAGTATTCTCTGAGCATTTTACTCCACCCTTAGTAGTTTACCCTGCTACTGTTTTGGCTTGTGATGTCTGTGCTGGTGTAGTGGCCAAGGACGTCAAAGGTAGCACACAACAATGTAAGAGAACGTTAAGAGTAGATCCTGACGGAGATGGATTTGAACAAAGTTGTTAGCATCTCTGAATACTCATTCACATGCAGCAGAAGACGGTACGTCAGGAACGGAATACAGTATAGTATAAGAAGGCGGTCATGGGAGATACGTATAATAATAATAGTTACTCATACAGGTGGAATGAGTTACAGTCATAAAATAACCTGTCCGGGTGGAGAGGCGAGACCAACACGCCAGCTTATTAACCGGCGCTGTGGGCAGCTGCAGGGAAGGGCCGAGGAAATGCCGATGTAGCGAGACGGAGAGTGATGCGAGCGTTAGTGTAAGGTAAGGGGGAAGGGATCGGCGGAAGAGAGAGAAGAGACACCGGTCATCTTCACCGACACGCGATTACGCCATCTCCACCTCGCGCGGAAACGTGTCACACATTCAAGCAATTCTGTTCAAGTCCAGGGGCGTTACACTGTCTATTAAATTCTATGTCGCCAAGAAGGGTTTAGGTTCTTTCATTTTAGGCTTCTCGATTCATTACGACAGTTAATCGTCCCTTGTCTGCAGTTAGAATTGTAATTCTGTCGTCCCTTTTCAGTCTCCTCATAGTTTTTGCCATGCGTTGAGTTGGTCTGTGGGTCATCATCAAGGAAACAACACGTTGTATTATATTTAACTGAACAGAGGCTAAATGGCTGTCGACAGCAAAGATGTCCTCCCAGAATTGGGATAGAGCTTTTCGTTCATTGCTCTAAAAAACTCCTCACCATATATGTCCAGCATTTTTGGACCATGATTACTGCCACTGTGCCTTTAATTTTCGATAAATAACATCAGTGTAATCCTAAAGAATTACATTTTCTTGGGCCCGTCTTGCTCTCGCCCGCTTTTTCCATGTGCTGTTGCGGCGTTATAGAGCGACAGGGTTCAGGTTATAAGCCGTCGCTAAATTCCTTGCTAACAATAACTTTTGCTGCGTATGTATGTTTCAGAATCAGAATTTGCGTGTGATGAGGACGGCAGTTTTAAAGTCGAAGTAATCAGACAAGATTCCGCTGATTGCGTCATCGAAATGATTTATCAGGCATGGTGACCCTTACCGAATCGCGTACATTAAAATGCACAGGGCAGACAAGGAGGAGAGGACGGACTACGAAAAATGTCGGCAATTATGCCAATGTCTAATGTCGAGTAAACTACCTCAACGAAACTAGCAAATTCGGATGTAAAAGAAGACGGTTTCCAAAACGAAGGAACTAGGCGAATGAGGTTCAGTCGATATCATGTAGCCAGTTCGTTTGCGTTACTCCGTAAATCAAATGGCCATAAGTAGGTTTCGACTATCCTACGGTAGGTAATTGAACCAGAGTATCACATTCAAACTAAGAGATGTCTACCGTTAGCAAATCGAATTCTTGTAGGAAGACGGCATGAAACAACATAAATGAAGCCACTGGAAAACAGTAAACTCAAATGCATGACTGTCAGTTGGCTTTTTCAGGGTTAGGTTCAAATTCGTTACCGACGTTTCAAACCGTGAAGATAAAACACATATTTTATTTTCATAAAACAAGACAATATGCGGAGGAAATGATCGACCGTCAAGGCATCTGTAAGAATGCAGGACACCCAGCAATCGTTCAGACAAGCGTCGTAAAAATTCACAAAAATACATTTAGTGACCGATCTCATAGAATGTTGGCCGAAATGTTTTAGTGCAGCTTGGACTGAGAAGAGCTATTAAAACGGGCTTGTGGTGTTAATTAACTTGGAAAGTAGTCGCATCGTATTTGACACGCATCAGGATATGCGCAACACGTTCAAAAATGTACCTTGCCAAAAAATAACTACTTGATATCACGCATACTTCAATCAATTTTCTATTTTCTTATGAAGTCAAATATATTTTATATGAAATTTACATTTTTTTCTCCTATGTATTGGGCAAACATGACGTCGTTTTTAAAGGTTAGACACGACGAAATAAATATAGTTTAGGTAGATTTAATTTGCGTCATGCGATGTTTAACCCATGAAGATTTCCGTCTGTAAACAACATGTGTGTCCATTTATTTACATTCTTTAAGAAGCATGCAAACTTAATGAGGAATGTGTGGTACTTTACAATAAAATGGAGAAATATTTGATTGTTTTAAGGCGAAAACCCTGAACGCAAATCCAAATGCAAACTAATCTTCAAATTATTCCAGACTTGAAAGCGGTTTGAGACCTAACTATACACTCAATGGGATACCATGAGATTATGTCACACGATAATCAATATCAAAACGCCATCAACATAATACTTTTAAGCGAAAATGCATTTTTGACTTTTGGTATGCACTTCATGCGCAGCTAAACCATTGAAGCAGAGAAACTACCTTTCTTTGTCATGGCCATGAAAGATAGGTAAATACAGACCCCCGCAAATCGGTTATTCGTTGTAAACTGTACGGTCTGGGCGAATACATAGACAACCAATGTGTCACATAGGGGAAGCTCTGAAGATCTTCTGTTTTTTGGGGAACAACAAATAGCAAATATAATCCCTCTATTGAAGGCGCCCCTTTGTTATCATTGGAGCTGAGTCTTAATGAGAGTTCTTCACCACACTGGGCAGCTTCCAATGAATATTGACTTTGTAAACACCTGTGCCTATAATTCAGTGTCGTTCAGGTTTTCATTTTTGTGTTTTGATTCGTCCAGTTTCTTTTAAAGCAAGAGATTGAGCGGTAACTTTTGCACATTTAACCCGACGGAAGACATGAGCGTATTTAAACGTGAAACGTCACGCTGGCAAACACGTGCGTTCGGTAGTTCTTCGTCAGGTCAATACAAAACCAACAGTGTTAATAGTTTTCTCAAGGGCTATAATGTCATAAACGCTTATCATCCCTACGCCGCCCGCATGATAAGGTCGGCGGGTTTTGGTCCTCAGAACCAACAGTGTTAATAGTTTTCTCAAGGGCTATAATGTCATAAACGCTCATCATCCCTACGCCGCCCGCATGATAAGGTCGGCGGGTTTTGGTGCTCAGAACTGGGGAGGGATTTGAGAGAGTCTTTCAGTGATGTCCTTGGATTGAGTACACGGAGTAACCATCGCTGTAATTAGGGATTTGTGGCAGCATGTCGTCATATGTTGGGGCTGGCGTTAGCCAGGTAGTTTTCATAATCCCAATTTTATCCCTGGTCTGATTTTTTTGTTTTAGTCTGCTAAGTTGAAAACAGATCATTTGTCAAAGAAAACGAAAAAAAACTGAGTTCCATGAAATATTAATGAACAAAGCACTATAGTGTGGTCAAGAGATTTGTATGTCTGACGTTTCGAATTTCCGTTCGAAACCATCATCGGACCAGCACTGGATACGAGCAGTTTATGCACAAGGCGCTGTAAATTTTATGCTATACACTTTTCACACAAAACAACTATTCACCATTCCCATTTTCATAAGAGATTGTTGTACTTGGTGTGAGTATTGCTCAATGGCTGGCAGTCGAGCAAATTAATCCTATGTTATTTCGATGATTGCCCGACCATTTGGCCCGCCGACCCTAATGTTGAGATCAGTGTTCTCCTGTGCAATGCCCATGTCGCTAACTACTCTACCTAGGCTAAGCCTCAACATCGAATTTAGAAAGAAGAGGTCATTGAACCTGATTATATACCAATGGCAATGAATTGCCTTCGAGCATGCTGTTTCGATTATTGTTGCTATCGCATCATTGCACAAAAGTAAGAATTGTAATGCACATTGAGTACTATGTTGCAATTCCTGATCCATGTGTTTAAAAAAACAGACGAATCCCGAAGTAAACTATCTTCGAAAAAAACAAGTAGCATTTGTCGTACTGAGAAATCAGATGAGAATGTTACCTGTTCTAAGACAAACGTCCTTAAACGTCACCATCCGGTACTCTTCATTGGTAAATACTGAAACTCGTTGCGGCTGAGACTGACGAAACAGTCAGTTCAACAATGCCCGTTATGATCTCTTAAGCGCTCCATAAATTGCAATACTCCGGATACTGTCAGGCGACGTTTGCAAGGCACCATCAAAAGAACAGACAGTGAAGGTGATTGATATTTAACAGTCGTAATGAAGCTTTTTTCACGGGTGCTGGTTGTTTTGCCATCACATGGCCTCACAAATTGTTTTTCCGAATTTCGCTACATTTTCTAACGCAAGCGCATTGGATAGATGCAAAAAACGAGGAATTGGTAAGGAAAACACCTACCTGCAACGCCTTTGAAGTAAGAAAATAAAACGCCTTGCGCATTCATCACAAAAAATCATCTAGATAACGGTCGCTCCACTGACATCAAAACATCATTCTGAGTACTCTTCCGAGCACAGACGAATCGAACACCACCCTATCTGGTAGCAGTTTATAAAAGGCGGCAGAAACCCAGCCTATGCAAACAGCCACACGTAGTGCTCGAATCTAATGCGCTCTGACTATTCCCAATCCTTCATCTGACACATCGTTTTAGCGTGTGAACTTTTCCAGCTAGGGTATGGTTTATGGCCGGGGTTACTTACTCCGGAGACGTGTGTTATAAAAAAAATAGCTGGCGATATTTATCTGTACATGTTTAAGAATGAAACGAAAGACCTCGCAGTTGCTGTGCTTGGGATGATCAAGATGCTTTAGGATATTGATCGGAGTCAAAATGCTACGGTGCATTATCCTATTGAAAATGCCTGCAAAGGCGCATTAGATACATTTACAGTAGATGTGCTAACTCATGAAACGTCAACCAAAATTTCTAAATGCGTTCTCGTTTCGAAAAGATAAATTATGTAGTGTTGTAAAACTAATCATGATGCAGCATAACTCTATAACGATGCAGTTACCTCAGAGTGTCGGTGTCGTAACAACTTATTATTGGCTGCATGCAAGATCTATGCTCTGCGGAAAATGACTACTTATGTAGCATGCAATTCTTTCATTTATTTTCGATGCCCTTGAAAATTCAATTATATTTCATAAAAACATGCATAAAATATTCATTCTTTTACTTATTCGGTAGAAAATCACGTCTTCTTCCAATTTCATACTCAAGAGAAGAGGATAAGTCGGTTTTAAAAAAGTTTCTAATTGTGAGATTTTTTAATACCGTTAAATGGCCGTTCATGAAAAGTCATGGATCTGCATTTACGACGTCGGCTTGCAAAGTTAACAATATTGCTCAAATTTACTGTTTAATTTTATGAAACTCATATGATCTCCTCTTAAGATTGTAGAGAAATGCATGGTTTTCCGTACACGGAAAATATACAGCCTGTATTTTTGAAACCCTGAATGCAAGTGTAACAGCAGGTCGGGTTCAAAATTATTCGGGAATTAGAATAGTTTTTCAAAACCGAATGTTACGCTCATTTTGAGTATGAAGTTGGAAGTAGACGTGATGTTCTACCGAATAAGTAAAAGCATGAATATTTTTATGCATTTTTTCCATGAAATATAATTGAATTTTCAAGAAAATATAAAATCAATGAGAAAATTGCATGCGACTTAAGTAGGCATTTTTTGCAGAGTATAGATCTCGCGTGCAGCCACTAATAAGTTTTTTCGTAAACCGAAACCCGGCGGTAACTGGATCATTATAGATTTATGCTGCATCATGATTATTTTTACAAAACTACTTAATTTATCTTTTCGAAACGAGGACGCATTTCGAAATTTTGGTTGACATTTCATGAGTTAGCACATCCACTGTGCTATTGTCATTAAATGGCAAAAATAATGTCTTCTATTAACTGTTGGCATAATGGATAATCAAAGTATGTGGTACCACAAATTTCATGGAAGTTCAGCTTTTTTATTCAGCACAACTGCCCGCCGGATAATTAACCCCAGCCATAAATCAAATACTTGTTAATTAGTCTTTCATGCCTCGGACGGTAAAGCAGAAACACGGTAAGATTTTGTTGAAAAAAATTGGTGACAACCGTGATTCCTGTCTTCGTTTTGCTATTGCTGTCAGCCGACGTATCTATGGGCCGCCCCTCTAAAGAAAAATGGTGATGCTAATTTGCATCATAGATTCAAGATATGTCTGTGAATGATAGGATTACTTATTCGAACCGTGTTCTACCTGACACACGTGGACTGAAGAAGCACGTTTAGGACTTTCTAGTACCTATGTCAGGAGTGCGGTATAACATCTTTGCCATACGGGTTCCATACTACATGCAGTGCATCTTTTTGTCACTTTGCTACTCGTTATGGCACGCGGGATGACTTACACCAGTCCGCCCGATGTTATCTGTCTTCAAATGCTAAGCAGGAATGTTTGGGCTCGTTTTGCTGTCAATGAATAGGATGAATTTATCGGTCCGCCGACTGTAGAATGAATGTCCAATTGGACACTGCGCCTTGCCGTGCATTCATTCTCATTAACTCTCTAAGGGAGCTTAAGTGAGAATAGTTCATATACCGAAAATATAAGGACAATACGTTTAAAGCTATGTCATATAAATGACCGTATTTTTCTACTACATGCAAACTAGTTGTGAGAGAATTAAATTTTGCGTTTGCTCATTTTTAAATGTGCCAACCGCTGGTTAAATAAACTGTGAATGACCAGTCTAAAAACGAGTACCATCTGTTTACGGGCTTGCATTCTCTAGCTGAGCAGTACCCTGGTACGCCTCTTTTACACGAAAAGTCGCTAAGAAGAAGTCGCTGTTTCGTACAAACATCTTAAAAGCATGTATTTACGAGTGTGTTGGCGAGTAACAATTATGGAAGCTTTTTCCAAAGACTCCAAAAGCCTCGTCGCAGGATTAGTTTGATCGTGCTTCGCTGGTATTTAGCTCAAGAATCGGCCCTCTGAATGTAAATGTTGCAAGTTTTCTTTGCTATTTTTATAATATAGGCTTTTGAAATTATAAATTGTACACATCGGCGGGCTTATTTTACGTTCACCTAATTTGTTTATATTTTAAATAGTCTTTCAATATACTGCCATTGCAAAAATTATGTATATGCGTTTTCAAACCCTGGCTAAACTTGTGCACAGTTTTTATTTAGAATAATTTGTATTTGCTGTTAGAATTTAAATTGAATTTTCACTTATTCACAGCTGTTTGAACACCGCATTGAAATGGACTGGAAGCCTAAATAATTTATACTGGAATATTCAAAATTTCCAATTTGAAAGCCCTTTAACGACAAACTAAGGGATAAGGCGGGAGTGTAGGGACACATTCAAGAATAAGCAGATACTAACAAATAATCAAAAAAAATTGGCCAATCAGATAAAGAATATTTTCCACTTTTAGTCCGTAAACGCGGTATGAACTGAAGACATAAGGTGGAAACGCAAGTTTTCTTCTTGCAATTGGAGCTCTAGTGATATTAATTATCAATACAGAGATGCCAATGGTCTGCAACAAATAAGTTGATATGTCTTTCATCTTAAAGGCCCCAATACTCAACTGCTTATTGATCAAGGGTTTGTTTTATGGCCGGAGTTAGGTAATCCGGGAAATAATTTCAGTACAATAAATTGACTGATGACATTTATTTGTGCGTGTAAGATAAAGGAATAAAAATAACTTGCGGGCGCTATTGAATAAGTGCAGGCAAGATGCTTTAAGATAGTCATCAGACTTAAATGTGGCAAATTGATATCTTTTTGAAAGTGCTTTCAAAGGGCATTACATTTGTTCCCTATTATCATTAAGTCGTAAAAATAGTATCATTTTTAATTGATGACAATATGCAGGATCCTACTTTGTGATACCGCAATGTTCCACGATGTTCAGTTCTTTTGCCTAACACTTATGTCCTTCGGAGTAAGAAACCCGGCATGGAACATAGCCTTGCCATTTTTCACTTCTTGGTTTCTACGCGGCGTCTTGTAGTTGCCGTTTTAATTGAGTAGTCGGTCTGTAATAAACGACGAATTGCCTGTTTTGGACTAATTGTCTATGTAAATTCATATTGCCTTATGCTTCCAATTTGTTGTCTATGGACGGTTTGAGTCGGCAGTTTTTTTTCCTGAGCCCTCCAAACCACAAAAACCACCATCAACTATATTTTTATCCCTTAAGCTCGGGAGTTTTTTTCACTGCCGGTCGGATTTATGTTTAATCGCTTCCCTTGACAATGCCTGTAAACTGGCATTAAATAAAAAAATTTAAAGCCTTTGTTAAATTTACCGGTACCACACAACGTAGCTATGCTTATCGCTCACAACTTATGTGTAAACATGTCCTTCATAATTAAGGATATATGTGTACACCGGAATAAGAGGTTTTGATACATGAAAGGATTGCAAAAGTACAATATGTCTGCAGCCAGCCAACGCTCCAACAATTGCCACAATTCTGAAATCAGACGCTTTAAAAAGACATAAGCTAGAGGACAGGACGCAAAGTTTATCTAAAGTTACAGGCCGCAGATGTCATGCCCTTCAGAGATTTTAAGTCTGTGATTTAATGTGTGATCTCAAGTTTTCGCACGGACATTGTAGCTGCGGTTTTAGCCCCATAAACTGGCATATTAGTTGGTGTGTGGTATTTAAATTCAAAGCCGTCACCCGTCTTATAATTGATGCAAATTTATGATCATTTTATTAGTAATAGGATAGTATCCGCATTCACTTTTCAACTTGGCAATACTCAACAACCAGGCCGGGTCCAATGGGACCTCAGTCATGCACACGCTATTTTAAGCACAAAATACACATTTTGCCTGAATCATTAACTTAACTTACGTTCATGTGACACAAATAATAATTGTTTGAAATATCATTAATTCATACGGCTGTCTTCTCATAAGCTTTTATACGAGTAATCGCGTTTTTATTATTTTCTGTCCGAAAAGACATACCCTGAC
This sequence comes from Spirometra erinaceieuropaei, assembly GCA_902702965.1. Classification (NCBI taxonomy): domain Eukaryota; kingdom Metazoa; phylum Platyhelminthes; class Cestoda; order Diphyllobothriidea; family Diphyllobothriidae; genus Spirometra; species Spirometra erinaceieuropaei. The sequence continues at coordinate 659,178 of CACRXP010000261.1, forward strand.
TTTTATGCAAAAATAAGCATCTCTACTTCAGTCTACGTGCATTGAGATAATAGCCGCTATGTTCGTTACTACCAGTCTTTCACACACAGATGACGTACGACGCCTTGTCTAGTTCGTCGGACATCCCACTGCATGGGGACAGAATAGTATTTGGCAACAAGTGTTAGACAGTATCAACTTGTTCTAAATTTAAGAGCATACATGCCTAATTCTCATCATGTAAGCGAATTGTCTACACGCGTTTTCGGATACGTGAACCAGCATCAGTAATAAGTGCGTGGGCATAGCAACACGCAGTTTGCCTTTATATTCACAAATATGCGAGAGGACGTAGCGTCAGATTTTAATGGCGCACCAAACCCCACTGTGCTATGCATGTTGTTAAAGCAACCAATATATTTTTGTTGCCATAAGTGGCCCCGCATTTTCGCCTGAAAAGCCGAAAGTACACACACTTTTTTCAGTATTTTTCTGTTCTTAATTGGCACCGTCCCTCTAGTGTAAACTAGAACAGCTGAAGTCTACTGGGCGGCAGTCAGTTGTAGTTCAAAATATTACTACTACGGTCTAAGGCATTAGCTACGGGCTCTATTTTCCGGCCATTTCCTGCAAAAAAATTAATTGCAGATGGTTTATCTTATTATTCACCGTTTTCCCAAAGTGCATGCATTTCTCGGGAGTTATTTTCTGGCCGGTGGCATACAACATCCAAATGTCTGGACAGAGGTACATTGTGGGACAGAGCACGCATACCACGTCTTTTAAGCGGAATAAGGTGCTGCGTGACACACTTGGCCGACATTTGACATTTTACTACGCGAATATGCAATTTAATCGGCGTTGCGGAAGTCTCGCACGACACAGCAATCTGTGACTGAAGATGCATACTCTGGACTGTTTCAGTGTTTTTTGCTCTAAAAGGGTAAATAAACACCAAATGTGCAGGCAACAATTTAGCGATCAAATAAACCATGCTTTAAACATAATAATTTTACGGGAAATTTATTTCTGTTCAGTTTTCTCAACGTAAGGCCTTTGACTTTTGTCCTTGTGAAATATGGCGGATTCCACATAATACGACATTCCTTATGTGGTGACTAGGTCGGAAATGAAGTTAGTTCAATCATTAAGCAGTTACTGAAAGGCGTTTATTAAGTTCTAGTTTCTTTTGCATTAAGTTTTAACACAACTCTCTTTTTCCCACTTAGTTTTGAACCACCCATGGCATTTTTTAAATAACCAAGTGCAGTGAATTTTGATATTGTCACCTCGCAGTATCCCTAAGAGTGAAAATGCTAACAACGTAGGAAGACTGATTCAAAACCCTTACGGTTCTGGTGTTTTGGCTAAACAAACGCTTTGAGGGTGCCATATGCGGCTCCAAAATGCGCAGTTTATTCCACAGAAAGACAAAAGCACTCAATCTAGATGAGCATGATGAGCGCGTTAAGATAGTCTCTTAATGAGACGGGAGACCTCTGTGAACATTTATTTGCTATCTCTTCAACATTTGCGTGTAAACCCACATGACGGCTTCATTATGCTGATCTCAGCGGGTTTGTTGCTGAAGACGAACTTTATGTTTTTTGTTGGGACGTAAGACACTCGTCCTAAAAGTAGCATGCTGTATATGGTAGAATACGCAGTGTCAACGTCTTTAACCTGCTCGTGAATCATCTGACATGCAGTGCTTATCTAGCTTATCAGCAACGTTGCCAGATTACGCTTTCCATTTTTATGAGATCACTCCATTTTTTTTCAAAAAGAAGAAGTATAGTCCTGTACCCAAATGCGACCGGATCTTGCGCTGTAGTTTGCAGCAAGGATTTGACAGAGTGATCTGGCTGAAAGACAATGTTCCTGACATCATAGTTTCCTGAACGTGCTTCTGTTCAAATAAATTTGTTGATTGATAAGCAAAATCACTCTTATTAGCCAAAATAACCTTCCGCATAAGGCTGAAGATGAGATTTTGTTTTCTGGTTTTGATAAAACCCTAATTTTTTACCATCAAAGCCTCATGAGACTCATTGATGGAGGCATTAACATTACAGTGGACAGTAAATTTCATATTTTTGTTTAAACAGTCAGCAAGCATGCTCTTTGTGTTGTTAGCAGAATAAAAATTCTTTCCATCCTGAGTTTTTTCAAATGCCTTGTTTTTAGAATTACATATAAAATGCTATTGCTTATTTGAATACCGTCAACCTGTGAAACCAGGATGTAGCATAGCCTTGTTTCAAGTTCAAAGACTGACGGTACTTTCTTTCGCTAAAAGTGGAAGTTAGAAGTGAAACCACATGAGATAATATCTAATTTCTACTGTAGTTGCAATTTATCATGTATAATACGAGTGTTATATTCACACGGAATGCAATGAATCCGAGCCCATTATTTCATACACCAGGTTAATTTTGGTGTTATGATTGTGGCGTTTTATAAACGGGTGACCTGAGGCTACGCAAGCCTTCTGTGTTTAAACTGACTTATGGAGGGACTCATTCACTACGAGCTGCTGGATAGTCATCAGCTAATCAGTGCCTCGCTCTTGAGAAAAACGCCCGCTGTTCGTAAAATGAATGAGAATCGTTGCGTATCGCGGTGTTATCCGCTGCGACATCGCAACTCTCACAAAAGTTCTGATGGGCGGATTTGACTGAAAGGAAGTACTACGTCCGTCTTAGTTTCCTAAATATTCACCACTAGTTTAAAATTTGTCATGAAGTTCAAAATTCCTTCGTGGGAGTGAACTGTGCCGATAGCTAAAGAAAAAAAGAATCGATCAGCCCAAAACCAGCTAATTTGGCTATCTAGTCAAGATGCTAATCGATTTCTGCACTGTACGCTGTGACACTGGAGAGCCGTCTAAGTTCTTTGAAACGTTAGTCAAGCGGTTCCCTCGATCCACGAACACTCCTCTTTTTTTAGATTATTGATCAGAATCTCTTACGTTTGCTAACCTGAGCTAAGTTTTTTGATTTCATCCATATTAAATTAGCTTTTAACTGTGTTTTCATTGGAAACAGTTGACGACGTAGTAGTGGCGTAGAAGATCGTGAAAACTAATCTTTTGAGCAGGCATGCTGGAAAACGTCTATGTGCACTTTAGCCGTGAATAGTAACTTCAAAATGACTGTACATCCTAACCTGCGACGTATCGAATCATTTTATTTTCTAAATTTTTCATGAAAAGACCCTCCCAACTCGTGAACGCGAAACATTATGCAAGTTTGCCTACTAAGAGACGATGAACCTTTTATAATTACTCGGCATGTGTCAATCAAGGACGTTATATTATTCAAGAAATATAAACTTGATAGAAGCAGTCTAAGTCTTTTCTTTTATTATAATTTGACGCTGTCCCTATCGAACGTCACACTCACAAACATACTTTGGGACTACACTGAGTGGAGCGTTCATCCATGTTTAAAATAAGGTTGTTTTGTTATTGTGAATACAGTGGTAATAGTTCGCGCGTTTTGGGAGGGGACAAAACTGTTAGTATACTTCTATTACTTAAGACTGAGCTGTTGTTTAGGTGTGATAGATAAGTCGCAGTTTTATGTCATTAACACATGCCAAGCGCTTCAAGAAAACTTGTTTGTCCATGGTTACTTGTTGGTTTTGCATTTGTGTTTTGAAAGTTCAAAATGCATATTAGATGCAATGTTGGTTTGTTTGTGTCGTTCAGTGGGACCAAATGTTATAAAGACCGAGCAAATTAATGCATTACCCGAACACTGTCTTCGAAGCGTACTAAACTAACCTACCTGATTTTTTATATTTCACGTTACGAATAATTCATTTGAAGACTGCAAGAAAGGGTAGATTTGACGTTGTATTCTAGAAATAACGAGGAACTTGGAGTTCCACTTTTTCTTTGCCGTCATGACTGTTACCCAACATATTTATTATTGTTGAGAATCAATTAACTTGTTTCTTTATACGTCTTGGTACTTTACGTTGACTGGTGTCAATATGGTCTTTCCTGTCATTCGTTTTTAAATGCTATGAAAAACTGCCAGCCAATTTCACAATAACAACTCTTGTACAATGTTAGTTGGATATGTAAATCTATGCATCCGCCAACCATTTCCGAGTCTAGCGTGCTATTTGTTGCTTACCTAAGACATTCAGATTCGATGGTGGCAAAAATGTTATCTACAGTTTGTTATTCTGATGTCTGAGTAACGTTTTGTACACTTAACGCTGAGGAGATGGTTATCAGTGTTGCAGAGTAAATGGATGTTTTCTTCAAACGTGTGAAAGTAAATCAAGCAGCTGCCGTTGATAAGGATGAAAAGTTAAACCATAGGCTGAGTTCATCATTATTATGTTAGCGGTTGCACTTTTGGAATTTCTGAATATTAATATAACTGGTGGTACAACAATGTGTTTTTTTTAATAATCAGACCTCAGAGCAGGATAAAAACAATTTCACATTTTGAACTTGCATTTGAGGGACCGCCTTCAGCATCCGTTTTTTGCCAACGATGGGATATTTTTATATTAAGTTCAAAGCTACCTGTCCACCGTCCGTATGTCACAAATAGGTCGGTGACATATGTAACAGAATATTGCTTTATTTATACTTTGTAGATCATCTGCAACCAAATTTACAAATCTCAATTTGAAATCTTATAATTTTTTTGTAACACCCTGTGTTGAAAAACGCTCTACCGTAAAATCCATGTAACGTGTCCAACTTTTAGGTGTTCACTTAATTTTTGGACAATGCAAAGCGACCTCCTGTATTTTTTTACTGCCTTGTGTTTGTGAGAGTCTGGAAGAGATCATTCATCATTAAACAAATATTGGTAGATTTTTCGGACACTTAAAACTGCCTTTCGTCTACGTTTATCGTCTCAGTTACGACTGCACTTTAAAATTCAGTGTTCCTAATTGTACCATAAATAGCGAAGATACGCCATCTCGTTCTGTCTTTCCAAGATTTATAACTTTCTTGGCTACTCTGGTTAATGTACGCAAACCTTCATACTAATAATTTACCTCTTAGGTTACTCTTAATCAAAAGCCTTTATTTGTAATTAGCATCAATTTGCCTTTTTCTGTAGGCTTTTGAAATTTTTAATAGCTCTTGTTCCTGACTTTACTTTCAAAAAATTGCCCTCTTAGATCGTGTGAAACATCTTAAACTAATTTGAGAGTAACTCCCAGGGCAAACAAAAGTGACTACTTGTTAGGAAATTACTTAAGCACGTAAACTTATCATCTGCAGCCTATATTTGCTTATGCAATCACGTAATTATATGGGTGGCCCTGACAGACGTCTCCTGACGTTGTTCGGTAGACCACCAAATGCCTTATCAGTATACACATTTTCAACCTGTTCCCTTGCGACTCTGCCTGACAATTCTCTTCATTAATTATATTTAGAATTTTAGAAAGTAGTTCGACTTTTGGACGTGGATATCCGTGATTGGGTTACTTCAATAGCTTAGTAACAATCTATCCCTTTAGCATCAAGTTACTGCCCTGTATCCGATATGAAAAGGGACCTTTACTGCTTTGGACAGTTTATCTTACTTTTTCACAGTTTTTTTTTGAAAAAAAGTCATTTTTCCTGTCGAGCAGCGGACGCCACCCTCAATCTTATGTTGCCTAATTGTCGTGCTCTCTTCTCTGCATTAATTTTTTGAAGAAAAACGTAAAACGTTTGAGGCCCATTGACATTTACTGACGCATACCTCCCTTCGACCATGTCTAATGTTTTGTACAGCGACAGATACTATGGTAGACGGACGCTTATCGGTCGGGTTACGGGATCTGCCCGTTCCGTCGCACTTTAAGGTTCAAGCTACAGTTCTTGCTGGCAGTCGCAAGTTAATAGCAACACGTGCAGAGGATGGGTACCGAAAAACGCAAAACGGCGAAGGAAAATTTCAGACATATTAGCCATAGTCAGCCAGCCACACCCAAAGTCAATTGTAGATAGTTTAACGGAATTGTGGATAACTGGAATACTTACTGTCAGACATCCAAAGAGCGAAAGTTACAGCACTAGCTCATTCCGGCAATGGATGTGGCTAGCTGACGAGTAAAAATGCGTCCGAATGTTTATTCGGTTTTTTTGAGTTTTAGGCATCTCTTTAGATAAACTTACAAACTTTTAGACTATCAATAAAATATCTGGCTGTGTTTATTGTGATCTGACTAGCAATTTATTAAACGCTGAGTGTTTTAACTTCATAAGCGACTCGATGATAGATAGGGGCGACTTAAAGTGCAACCGCCAATCAAACGTTGTCCGTGTGTAAAGGGTTTCACCATCCACAATTTATTTCATTAAAATCACCTACAGATATGACCGAAACCGTTGGTCTGCACAGAAAGCTTTCAAAAACGTTTCACGTATTAACGGCATCAAAGGCCGTTTTTGATAGTTTTGGTAACTAATATATAAAAAAAATATCTTTTCTTTCATAAAAGACTAGGGCTGTGGTAAACGCTTCACTGTAGAACAGAGATGTGACAATGACTGCGACTAAAGAAAGGATGCGGTGATTTTTTAAGCATGATCACCAGCACAGAAAGCACGCAACAATCAGCCCAGTCATATCAATCCTCTGACTTTGCTAATCTGGAAATCAAGTAAGAACAGTCTTTTATTGGTCAATCAACGCTTAGTTCTAATCAATTTTAATTCGATTGCTTCACAGGTCTACATATCCTCTGTAAAACTGTCAATTAATTAACCGATCGCTTAACTGAAATGTGCTAATTTATAGAGTATAAATGATCTGTTGTTTACTTGAAAATATTTTGAATTTGATTTGGTGTATTGCGTTTTGTTTACTCATCTGTTTTTGTTGAATCGCACGCCGTATAGTCATATGATATGCACATTTGGGTATCTTCTAACCCAAAATCTTTTGTCATACATGTAACTTTATTAATTTGTGCAAGATTCTCCTCGGGCCTCATGCCCGCCATTTACTGAACTTATTTTTGGTTGGTTGTTCACTTGAATGCCTATTTGCCTACTGAATTAAACTGACTGCACACTGATTAATTCTTGTGTCGGGGTGGCTATTAAAAGTATACCTCATGCAAAGCACCAACATGATAGTGCACATAACTGCGTTCCGTTGCCTTCAGTATAGCAACGCAACGTTCACTTGCCCCGTTCTATGTAAAACTCCAAAAGATCTATCAATTTCACTGATTTTTTTATAGCTAGCACTAAAAACGCGATGATTTTATGGTCCACCGCTGACTAATACAACAAACCATATGCCTTTAAAAGACAATTTTGAAAGGCACCAGGCCATCTTTACGTTTTGTATAACACAAAACCTTTGGTGCACAAATATAATTCCTGTAAATGGAAATACGCTTCGGCCTTGGCTATAGAGTTTGACTTAAGCTCAGATTTCGTCAAATAACCACCGTCAAACATCATTGTACAAGAACGTTCTGATGGTGTAATATGTTCTTTAAAGTGAAAGAACGCGATCAGCATTCCACCTATGGGCAGTAATTTAACCATATACCTAAACAAAAATTTCAGTTTGTCAAAATATGCCTCCGATGGACACTTTTAGCGAAATTACACATCGATGGAGTTTGTTGAGAGAACATACACCATCGTATTCTGTGCCTCTGTGAAAAGCTCTCCTGCCTGTTATCGATAAACTCGCACAATGGTAGGTAAACTGGGAGTTGCTAGGAATTACTGACTGTGAATGCCAGCAGACACATTTCGCAATTTATCCACAAAATCTGTTTTCGTATATGTATGTCCTTGATGTTGAGGTGAATTTGTTGATATTTTATCGACCCTACTACTGATCGCCTGCGATAACCAGCGAGTGTTGTAATTGTAGCCCCATGGCACAACAGGACGAGTACTTACCGTAGCTTGATCTGTGATCGCGCCTCTGCCATAACCAATTTTTCCTATTACAGCAGACCTGGAGACGGGTCCATGGCCCAATGGTAGTGTGCCACACTTAATGCACAAAGGTTTCCGGATCGTGTCTCACGTGGTCAACACCTAGCACTTGACAGCCGATGCGCCCGCGACGACATCTCTGTTTCCCTTGTCTTTGTCGGCACGAACTTAACTACCTTATTTTAAGCAAACTTGCCCAATTAAATTTAGATGGTCAATGAGATGTGCCTCGAACGCCTTGGTTCTAATTATGTAGCAATCAGCTTGCACTTAACGGCTTTTCATTAGAAGAAAATTTATTCGCACTATTTCTGCTTTGCATTAATCAAGTGGATTCGGAACGAAACCGTCACAGCCTTATATTACGGTATTTTTTTCTGCTGATAACCTACACTGGGAAACCTGCGTGTTTGTCTTAATGCTTATGGGATTGAGCAACAATCCTAAGTAATGAACCTTGACCTAACTTTGATTTTTTACCTACAAAAGTCGGACGGGAAATGACTGTCATGTAGCAGCGAAGTTCGCTGATCGGCCCTAATTTAGAGAGAAAAATTGACTTCCCCAATACACTCTAAAAAAGAAATCTCCTATTTATTGCGTGAGAATTAACTCTTTATGCAGGAAAATAAATTACGCCCAGAGATGATTACATTATGATAATAATTTTTGCCCTGATTGAATCCGTTATTCAGTAATACCCCACTTGCAGCCGGCGTAGCAAATAGCAGAACTAATTCATTTAACCAGCTCACTAGGAGTTCAGGCAATAAATTCAAAATCTAAAATATTCAGTCCCATGGGAGTAACATTCCCCAATCTAGTTTGACTGTTGGACAAAAAGGAGAACTGCTCTGCTCTCTTGGATGTTACGAATGAGAGATCACGTATGCTCTCATTTGACGACATAAAGGCGTGAAGAGGATTTGTTCATTTCCCCTTAATCTCTGATTTTGAAAGAGATAAAAGACATCGGCAGCCATCTATTCGTAAGTTACCACGTCAAAGGCTTATTAGTATAATGCGTCTTGACGGTGATGTGTGGAAGTGCACGCATATCAAAAACCGATTGCAACCGACCGTCAAAAAACCCAAGATGCTCTTGTTCATCGCCATGCTGCGAACTCTGCCACACGCGTTGTTCTAGCAGTCAGACACACACACAGACGACCAAATCCGTCAAATTCACCACCGCCACCACCACCACCGGCCCAGGAGGTTTGCGCGCCGTGACGTGAGAGGGACTTTGTTCCTAATGAAACATCTACTGGAACATCACTGGAGACTGTTTTTGCTGAAGTTCGTTTAGTTCATTGATGGAGCACTATGTCTAACCCCATTTCAAGCCGTCTATTATAGACAAGCTTACTGAGGGAAAAGCAGATCAGACTCAGCGGTTCTGGATACAGTTAATTGCGAATATGCTGTCTATAATTTTAGTGACGTCCTTTCATCCTCTGAATATCCCTGTTTTGTTGATGTATCTACATTTACGTCAGAAATAAGGTAATGAAAAATTCCAACTTCGGCTCTCGTGGTTCACTACTCCCAGGAGAGGGTTTTGTGGTCCCTTAAACGAGAATAGACTGTGTGCAGCACGTTTTCATAGCCAACATTTTCTAACCGGTCGCGTTCTGATGTTGGAATGGCATGAGGCACATGTAACAAGCTGTGTCCGCTATATAATCCAGTTTGCACGAACATGGGGTCACGTTTTTAAGCAGTGTTGTGAAAAACTTTTGCATAGCAGGAAATTATGATATAAAAGTAAATAAATGAGAAAAGTACATTCAAAATAATTAATGCAAATATCTTTTTGACACTACAAACTAATCTCTTTGATATGTTCACTACGACAGGGCGAAGGAACATTTATTCGAATTCGGTGTTTGAAAGATCTGTTTTAAGATGGTAGTTATATCAACAGTTACGACCGGTCACTGTCCATCTTCGTATTTATATGAGGACATCAAAGTCTTAGTTTTGCCAGTGGCATGCAGAGGAGGTCGGCAAATCTAGAAACCTTTCCGTCGCGGACTTGTAAACTCCCGTTTTCAGAAAGGGGTTTCTCTTACCGACCAGGAATTGTATGTTTGCTGATGTGTATGCTGATATAACCTAGTTCTTAACTAGCAGCCGAGATAGGTCCAATGACAAAAGCTGCCAGTACAATCGAAAAACCTCCTCCGTCGTCGGGCAATGACCTTACTTCTAACCTGCCTATCTGATAAATGCAGAAAATAAATTTTAGCTCCGGATTCTCAAATTCATTTCCTTATTTCCAACAGTAGTGTTCGCATTTTGCTGTATTTGGCCTTTTTACCTTTCCGGCAATAGTATCACGTGTTACGCGAAACGACTGTGTGGATAAGCAAAGCTGTTTAACGCTCTCGTATTTGTCGAATCTTTTTATTTTTAATTAGCGTCATTCTCAGAATATGCTATTTACTTGGTTTGGCATGACAGGTTTCTGCGTATTTTGCTCGCATATCGTGGGGTGTGTATGCTTCTAACCAAAATTCAAAGGAGATTTACGGTAGTTCAATTATCCTTCTAGAAAGCGATCTGCGGAATACTTGAAAATAAATTCATTTTCCTGCGTTCGAGAGGGAGATGAAGCAGGCGTCTCCCTCGGGGAAGGGAGATCTGACGGCGTATCTGACGAACAAGCAGACGGCATGATTTGCTGCCTCCACAACGCAATGTTTCGTATGCGGCCGCGGATGCTGGCATGCTTAAGATGGCCTTTTTAATGCCCACTGAGGTCGACATGGCGATTAACACTATCGGATCTAGTAGGTCATGCCTCGGCTGAATCTCAGGTGTGCCCGGTGGCGCCTTACGGATAACCTCTTTGGAATTCCACTTCACGGGGTGACTGAATTCCAATGAATGTGTGCAAACCATCGGACGACGTTCGTAGTTTCAATCACTTCCCTTTCCGTGCATTGATTTCTTTATTTATTTTTGGGGCTTGCTGTGTTAGTTCAGAGGCCAAAAGGCAGCCGTATCGAACGTAGTATTTCTCTTTTATGAAATGAACTGCGACCTTGACGTCGAAAAGTATTCACTCGCTTTTTATATGGCTGTAAATAAATCTTTGTTCGCTCATCCTGTCTGCACATATAGTAGATTTGCTAACTCATGAAATGTCAACCAAAATTTCGAAATGCGTTCTCGATTCGAAAAGATAAATTAAGTAGTGTTGTAAAACTGATCATGATGCAGCATAAATCTATAATTATGCAGTTACTTCATGGTGTCGGCTTTCGAAAGAACTTATTTTTGACTGCATGCAAGATCTATACTGTACAAAAAATGACTATTTATGTAGTATGCAATTTTCTCATTGATTTTCGATGCCCTCGAAAATTCAATTATATTTCGCGGAAAGCATGCATAATAATATTAATTTGTTTTCTTCTTCGGTAGAAAATCACGTCTTCTTCTAATTTCATACTCAAAAGAAGAGTATGATTAAGTTTTAAAAAACTTTTCTAATTCCCGAATAATTTTGAACCCGACCTGCTGTTACACTTGCATTCAGGGTTTCAAAACTACAAACTGTATATTTTCCGCGTACGGAAAACTATGCATTTCTCTACGGCGTTAATAGGAGACTATATGGGGTTCATAAAATTAAGCAGTGGATTTGAGCAATATTGTTGACTTTACAAGCTACATTCGTAAATGCAGATCCATGCGTTTTATGAACGCAGATGTAACGGTATTAAAATATCTCACAATTGGAAACTTTATTAAAACCGAATTATACTCTTCTTATGAGTATGAAATTGGAAGAAGACGTGATTTTCTACAAATAAGTAAAAGAATGAATATTTCAGGCATGTTTTCCATGAAATATAATTGTATTTTCAAGGGCATCGAAAATCAATGAGAAAATTGCATGCTACTTAAGTAGTCATTTTTGCAGAGTATATGTCTTGCATGCAGCCGAAAATGAGTTTTTTCGAAAGCCGACAGCCTGTGGTAAATGGAATATTATAGGTTTATGCTGGTCATGATTAGTTTAACAACACTACTTAATTTATCTTTTCGAGACGAGAACGCATTTCGAAATTTTGGTTGACATTTCATGAGTTAGCACATCTACTGTACGTCCGACGATTCAAGCGGCAAATCTGTGAAATGTCTTTATTAGCTCCGTGCTATGGTATAAGCATGTAAAGATAGAAATACTGATGAAAATCCAGTAAGGACTCCACTATCCTTTTGATACATTATCGGTTTTTGATTAAAAAAAATAGTGAGCTTTTGAGTTCGAACGACGTTCCTGTTATAAATACCTCAATTTTGTGCAATCCTCTATCGTCTGAAACCGGATTTCAGATCTCTAAGGCTCCGTAGGAGACCTCATTGTTGCATAAGACATTATTATCTAAGGTGTTTATTTGTCTGGCCTAATGTTGATAACTTCCAATCGCCAAATGCCCATCCCATCAGTACTTTGCATTGTTTATCCTAACTGTAAATGTCTAGGTAGCTTGCATTTTTTCGCACGGTTCGTTGTAGGCCCCGCATCTAAAGCTGTAACTTAGGCATTAATCAGAAGCGTATTTAATAAATGGCTAGATAGCGAAATAACCAGCGGCTGAGAATTTTGCACGGCACCCGCGAAGTCAGTCGTGACGAATAATTATGTGGTAATTGTTAGTCAGACGTCTTTAAGTCATCTGGTAACTGTGCTGCTGGATAGCCCATCAACGATTCCTATTTCTGGTGATATTCATATGTTTACCAACATCGACGAACCTGCAGTCACTTTAGGCCGAAATACGAACCAAGGGGGGAATATGTATATTATTCTGTATTGATCTCTAGAATTACCTCACAATAATGCAGTAGAGACGTTTCACAGCAGAATGCGGTTTTCGTTAGGAATTTTCAACATTCTTCTGTTAAGGAGTATAAAAACGCGGTCTAACATGAGGAATTTGTTAACTTTTTTCAAATAAGTGTTTTCAACCTATTTATTGTCAAACGACTGCGAAACTTGCAAATGAAAGGCTTCATAAAATCTGGTATTCCAACGGACATTTCAAAAAATGCACATTGTTTCTGTAAACTGTAAGCGTCCTCTGGTTAAAATTACCTTCTTGCAGGAAAGCTAACGTAAACTTAAGAAATTTGTGGTGGGTTCCGGTAAATATTGATAACACAACACATTAAATTTGTGCAGATAATATTCAGTACTAAGAAGATGCATTTTCTTGTCATGCAGTTTGATTTACACTCCTCGTGTTTACTGTTTCATGTGTACACTGGTGGGTCGTACACTGTAAACACCTGCGGGGCCTCAAAGTATCCCGTTTTCGTTCTAGTTAACTGGAGTGCGTGCAAACAACCGGGACATATTTCATGTTGCGATGATACGCCTTATATACACCTGTCAGGTTACCATATGAATTTCAAATGATTAATTTCCATAGACGGGAACTTAATAAACGACGAGGAAAGAAAAACATGTCAGTGTTTAAAGAAATCGATTAAATTGTGACGTTAACACAGGCGGCGTCTGAGAATATAGGCAGGCTTGGTGTTATGGCAGTCAAAACGGTGAAAGCAGAAGGTGACAGAGAGTTGCCGTGTCATTCGACCTTTGACCACGGCGGGTGGGGAGCCTGAACGTGTTTTCTTTGCATGCGCAAGATCGGTTTTCGTAAACTGATGACAGCTGTTTTCGCTATTCCCAATAGGCTCTGATCCATTCGCTTAGGGTAGCTTGATGGCTAACTACGCTGGGATTCACAAGATATCTGGAATCAATATTATGTGTGCTGTTTATGCTTCTAGGTTTGCCTCTTCCCAGCTATACCGCGAGGTGCTCTTGTAGTTTCTTGGATAGGCCGCAACTCGTGCGACAAGTGCAAGCTGCTTCACAGAAGCAAGTAAATGAGTAGACGCACATTGGTGTGGTCTAGCCACCTTTGCTTACGTTCTCTAAGTAAAACAGGGCTAACAGTGAATAGTATTCGAACCCTTGCTGACAGGAAAGTTCAGGAGGCAGCTTGCCAGGGCGTCTTTCTAGGAGTTCGCTCCCAGCGTTCCCTTAAACCGGGACTCTGAGGACTTTCTGGAATTGTCTTTGCGACAAAGCTGTCAGGATTTCCGTTTTCTCGAATAAGCTCGGGATCATATGCGTCCGAGCTCCTCCTCAATGCTAGCTGCAGAACGAATTTTTCTATCCCTTCGTGCCAAAAATTGGGCTAGATTTCATTTTTGTTGGAGGGGCACGAAACTGCCGAAGTTCTTGTATTGTCCAGAATACGCTTTCTTCCAATTCAGGCTGCTTCGGACGTTAATGTCAGGCCTGCTGTTTAGAATGGTGTCCAAGAAAGGGCGCGAACCAACCTTTTGTATCGCTAACGGAAATTTGATAGTCGGGTATGCCTGAACTACCGTATTTCAGAGGGCAGCTAGATCAGCTTCTCTGGTGATTGTAAAGATGTCGTTAACGTGGCGACTGTAATGTTTAAGCTTATTGATCTGATCGCCTCTTTAAAATTTCTATAGCTTTCCCATGAAGATATCAGCTGGGAGAGGTCTAAGAGGCGAGCGCTTAGCGGTATCGGCTATTGGTTTTTGGATATTGTCGTCAAAAGGAAACTGCATATTCAGCGCGTTTTATTTTTTTTTAAAAAAATACTTAGATTTCTCTTTTTCTGGTGGCTTATTGTAAAATCACTGGACTTTGATACCAACTAAAACACCAGTCTATTGCCAACTCCTTCTTCTCATGTTAATTCTGCTAAGTCAAAATGGCTTTGCAAACTTCTCAAAAAATAATTATCCAAACGGATTCGTTGGGAAGAATAAGGTGATTGAGGCACCAATACCAAGCCACATTTTGTCAGTGCGCTATTGGTGACGGCGGCAATCTGGGGACGAGCATTATGGTTCAGAACTAGTATTCTTTCACATACACCAAAGACGGGCGTGTTTTTCCAAAACATCTTTCAATCACCAAGCTTACTGGCAATACACATAAACGCTAATGGTGTCATTAGTAAAAATTACGAAAGGTGATTCCCGGGAAGCACTTGACAAAAAGCAATGCGATTAATAGATCAAGAATCTCGTTCTCGTTTCATTTTTGTTTCGTACGCGAACTCATTAAAGCCACTTATGGAAAGGTGCCGACCACGCGGTCTGCGGGCTGTTTGTACCATGGTTCTACAGTCCGCAGTCTAACAAAAGGTCCAACGGCCTTCCCCTCTGTATCCACTGTAGAGAATATTTAAAGACAGGTCATCCGACTACATTGTGGGCCCACAGATGGACATAGCCTCCAGCTGCACTGAGCAAAGCTGCCGCGTAGTAATCCCGACAATGAACAAAACACCCGCGACTTGTACTAATCTGCGACTTAGATACGAACAAGGTCACAATCGTCGCAATAAATACCACCAGCGGCAATCAATATAGAAATATTTGATCAGGATAGACATGTTTTGTCATGGTAGCCGCATCATATAAATAATCCCCCTTGAGCGCCCGCAATCTTCATGTGCAGTCCTTTCTAGTGGTTGATTTGAGTCAGAATCCGGGAATCCAAATGAATAAATATTTTATTTCAGCAATCGCGTCACCTAACTCAACACTGACCTTGTAAGATCTAGGTCTCCTCTTGAATCCTGAACTAATCGATCACCACCACCGATCGGCTGAGAACGATATTTAGCATTCTGGTTCATTGTCTATTTATTTTCCCAAGCAACAACTTTTTTGAAATGTACTTCCTAGGTTTGTTGCTTAACCAAGGACTCACAGTAATTATCGTACGTTTGGTCATCCTCTCTAAGAAGGTTTTAAGGAACCACATCTAAACAGAATGTCATTTTTGAAATCATTTTGATATCGGTATAACTACAGGATACCTAATGCAGGATTTGCCTTAAGCTCTGAAGTTCTATTAAGGGAATATGCCAACGACCTTGCCTGTTCATCTAGAATAAATATTTTTCTCTCTCCGCAGGAAAAACTGCTATTTTTTAGTTGCAACCCAGGAATTATAGGCGTTTTGTATAAAGGAGCATATTGTACTTAAACCAACATTTTCATAAAATCCACAATGTAGACATAGTAATATGCTGAAAGACGCGGTTGCCGTTGTAGGCAGGGCTGAGGAGGCACTTCACACAAGTTTGAAAAATATAAATAACTGTGCGTTTTAAAAGATCAACAAAATAATACGAAGTATCAATACGTCCCTTTTAACAACTATGACACAATATTTAAACGAATTTGGTCCTGACCCGACATTTTACCTAGGAAATATCAAAGCGTTTGTAGCCCATTATTTTTACGGGGCAATAATTTAAAAAGACTTGTCTGGTGGCCAATATAACGCCCGATCGCTTTTCAGAAAACGTGAACTGTCTGCTCAGTAAAACGGCAACCACATCGTCAGTGCCGATATTCCATTTCCGTGGAAAGTAAACACCGGATCATTTTAGAACGTTTCTTTTAACTCTCATATTGTTGCGCTTACTTTGAGTTTTCAATCAATTTCGGCGACAGATTTTATATAGTTTACGAAAACAATGCATCATATAACAATGCAACTGTTCATTGATGTAAAATAAAGACTATTTCAGTAAACCTTACTCAATAAGCCCTTCTGAATTCGCCTCCCAATTGTGTGAATGTCGAGGAAAATGCCCAAGATTACGCACAGATGACAAACTCCGGCTATCAGCAATTTGACTGCGGGCGATGGGCGTGGGAGCCAACGATCTTGACCGGCATTCAAACGCATAGCAACTGCACGACAACTGCATTCTTTTAAAGCCAAACAGACGAACTGTGATACACTTGGGTGCTGCCAACTTTTAAAGGCATATAGCGACAAAGCAACTTCATTCTGTAAATGCCATAACACCCTGGAAATTAACCACCCTCGTCTGGCTCTGTCTCTGAAGATGAATTCGAGTAAGAATCCGGAACGTGATACATTTAAAGATTTTGTTTTAACGATCGTCTCTCCTCCTTCACTTTTAAACATGGAACTTTCTTCATTTTTAATGAATGCGCTGTTGTGCAGCTGGTGTCTCACTTAATCCGCTTGAGAACAGTTCCGTTTGGCAATGTTTTACAGCTGCACACAATCTTGTTCTTTTTAGGAAAGCAGATATCCTGCCATTTGTTAAAATTTACGCCAGTTTAACAATCAAAACACTGGCAGTCCGATACAGCCAAAAGACAGTACAGTTAAATGGTCTAGTTCTTTGAACAAGGTCAAGTAAGAACACATGTCATTTCCAACTGTTTCGCCGAGCTTATTGAGTAAGATTTACTGAAATAGTCTTTATTTATACCAATGAACATTTGCATGTTTATATGGTGCATTGTTTTTCAACCCTCTATGAGATCTCTGGCTGAAATTGCTTGTAAACTTAAAGTAAGCTTGGAGCCAACCGAGGGTGCAAAATATGGTATTTATTTACCGATGCTGACAAAGGCACTAGTTTAAGCGTGCCAGTAAATTAAACCAGAACACATAGTGTTTAAATGCCCGAAGGAAGTAGGGAAGACGTTTGTTCACTTAGAAATCATATAATATATCTCACAAACAGGAAAAATGATCTAAAACGCTCTTTGCATTCAAGCTAGAGAAACAGGAATCGTCTGTTAACGGCTGGCCGTGAGTTAAAATAGACTGAAACAGTGGGTCAAGTAAGTTTAATGCACTTCACCTTATGTTCGTATACCAACGCACTATCCCTCCTTTTATTAGCAAACCATTTAAGACCTTGTAGCTCCTGATCTTAATAACGTACCTACGCGATTTTATTGCACAGATAATTAAAGCATTTGGAGCAGTATAAACCTTGTGGAAGCCGACAGTTTCTGAATCACAAAGTAGAAGCGCGCCTGACGCCAATGGAAGTAAAAGGCACAGGAGAGATCATCCCTTGTTTAATTTAAGTATTCAAGAGCTAGTGGCTTTGAACACAGATTAGAGGGGCTCGAAGTCATGGCATATTCGAGATATATAAGTGAGAGGCATCCATAATTAATCTCAAATGTCAATAATGAGATATGAATTAATCTCAGGCTAAATGGTGCGCTTGTTCTAGGGATGATTTTAATATTGGAAAAACTGTCGATTTCTTTATTATATGCTTACCTGAATAACGTCTCTCTAGTTCCACTATGTTTGCAAGCTATGTCAACCAGCATGATCTTCTAATTAGCTGTGGTTAAATGTTAAACGACCGCAAAGGAGACATTTCATTTAGTCTGTATAGTAGAAACGCTGGAATGTAACCCAAAAATGTGGTTCGCAGCCGAGATATTTTTGCAAGTGCATTTTACAGACGAAAGAAACAAGTGAGATCACAAAGCGAACATGCTGCAGGGTTTCCAAGCATAAGTTTCAGGCATAATTTGAGGTTTTATATCAAAGCACTCTGTTATAACCAAATAAGACCTCTGAATATCCGGGAGTTGACCCTAGATTTTACCGTTTCAGGAGGTAGGCTTGAGCTAGCCCTTCCTTATCTTGTTTATATTCCGATGCAGGTCTTCACGTGCATGTCTCCAATATGAGCAAGCAATTTGCAAATTTTGGGTGCTGCACAAGCAAAAAGCATAACTTGTTACTTAGATCGCTAACATAATTCGGAGTTCGGGCTAGGAAAATTCAATTAATTGATATAAATTGCTTAACCTAATTTCAAAAGTCCGCCAATGGCACTATGCTATATCGAAAATGGGCAACACATAATCAGTCCGTAACAACTGTCTTCAAATCTAATTGTGTCGTTTAATCAAAACGAAAATAGGCCACACTTTGGCTGTCTTAATATAATAAAAATACTATGAATTACGAGCCCAAACTAGACGACTACAAGCGAACAGCTAAGATATGTATATTGTATATGTAGATGATCCCTTGTATTTAGTGATTTCAAGAAGAAGGGTATTTAAATAAAGATGAATCAGCCAAATTAGCCATTATTGTATAAAGAGAATGTTGCGACGGGCTGCAGTGTCGAGCTTTTAGTGGATTTTTCAAGTGGAGAGCCGTTCCTTTTATCAATATCGGTGGTCCCCCACTACCTCTGTTTCGGTAGATGAAACCTTTATGTAATTCTGCCAAACAGGCCTATCACATAGACGGGCTTCATAAAGTAACCTCTCATTTTTCCGCATCTTGCGTCCTTGTGCACTCAGAAGACTGTCAAAAATACATATTCCACGTAATTTAGTCGGCAAAGGTCGATGATACGGAAAATTCATTAAACAGGAATACGCTACTCTAGTAAACTTAATTTTTCTTTATATTTTCGATTTTATTGCCTCATATTGTCGGCCGCGCCTGGCCCAGAAAGTGTCCCAGTTTGAAAAAGCGTTGACGAACAAATGAACACTGTCTGTACATTCGACAACACTTTACTAATGAATCATTTTCCATTACCTGCTGATTCTGTAGAAATACAAAAATGTGTGCGGTCCTGAAAAACCTTGAATACGCAATAAAATTTGAAGTTGTATAAGTTTAGAGTACCGTCGTGGGAGTGGAGAGCGTAAGCGTTAACACAAATGTGCTCAGGAGAAACTCCGAATTAAATGCAGTGTGGCTTCAAGACGGTGTAATTCTAGGTCCTGAGTTCGGATAACTTTGTCGCTACCTTACATTTTAATGCAAGAAAGAATGCATATGTACAAGCGCTTGCAAATAGATATTAACAAACTCTCCCTCATATTGGATATGTTTGAAGAAGTGACGCCGTCAAAGGAGATACCACATTGAATGTTTAAACAAATATTTCTTTAAAATGTTTTAGTACGCGAATTAATAAAAGCAGTCGGTCATTAACTTTTTTGCAGGAACTTCTCGTCACAAATAATTGTCAGTTACTTTTACCGGCGGAAGGATCCATCTTTATTTCACTTAAGCAGTTTACGTTAGCTCTGTTTCATTGTGGTAAGCAGGTTGATTGTTTTGTGAATGGTTGTTTTGTATGGAAACCCTTCTTATCCACATAACCTGTGTGTTTTAACCTCGGATGTTTACAAACGCCAATGTGGCGGGCTGCCTGCTTCAAGGGTGGGATGCAGATTTGTGTGGTCTCATGCAGAGCAGATTGAGACGGCCGAGCAATTTGCGCTAATGGGAACAGAAATGACTGTCATCTGCTCTGTTAATTTAATTTAACTTTTTTGTCTGTAAACTGCCGCAATGCCTTTCATCTCAACAAAGCACAACCGAAAATAGTTCTGATTTTTTAAAAAAACTCGAGATCATTACACTTGATAAAGGGACTAAAAAACTCAAAGTCAGTCTAGGAACGATAAGATATCAACAAGGTTTTGGCTCAGTTATATTGTATTCACGCACACTTCAGGGCAAATATATCGCGCTTTGTATGAATGTAGATATGAATAAGAAAAAGAAGACTATACGGCTAAAAGCGCACTGCAAAGCAGGAAGGCCCACCTATTCATCGAACCCGGCGTGGTATAATCAGGAAGCAGCATACAATCGGCGAAACGTCTTTGAAGGTCTAATTAGCTCATGCTGGCAGCGCATCGGATCGATAAACCTAGTATTTTTTCACATTTTATATGCATTTTTTTGCAATGACAACAATGTGGAGAGAACAGGGTGGCTTTACGCTAGTGCTTTACAATGCGCACTTTTTTGATGCGTATTGGGCAGTTTAATATCTAGGACATTTATATTGTCGTCAATTCAACGGAGACGAACTCGAGCGTTCCGACAGACGGTGACAACATCCATAAAACAGCAAAGTTTGTTGGCTGATTACCAGTTCATGTGATCGAACTATTCTTCGCAACATGCCAGTGGAATAATGAGGACATTTAGGTAATTACAACAGATGTCCAAATGGAGCGCAACTGCTTTCCTGCATAGGGCACATTGTCAAAGTAGTATCGCCAACCAACTAAATAGCTGAGGCCTGTTAGAACTTGAATGGGGACAATAATCGCTACGGGGAGTATGTTAAAACCCTAAGTCTTCATGCGGTCAAAAACATTTATGCCAGCTGAATTAATAGGGGTTACATTAAAAATAAGCATTAAATTCGCACACGCCTTCCTTGGTCCATCTGTCATGCAACCATCTACTTTTGATGTGAGTAAGGACGCGATATAAATCTTTAAGTGCGCTGTTTATTCCACAAAAAAGTAAATCCCTGATCGCCACATCGATGCAAATTTCCATTGTCAGAGACTTCACTGAAAACGGATTTGATCGGGCCAGTATATGGATAACAAAGTTTTTCATTCAGGACTGCGTTTCATCTGCATCTGACGCATTGTCTATACGCGGCAGCATTGAGTAATTAGGTCCTTGACCGTCTTATCCGTAAAGACAGTCATCACTAACCATTCAGCCAAAACGACATTTTAAACAAAGGAAGTAGTACTAAAGCACCTGCCATGACAAGGAGGCAATGGATAATAGATGAAACCAATTAATTAAGAGTCTTCCGTTTTCCTGATGAACTCAACGGCGAGGCAAAGACCTGGAATTCTTAAGTCGGAGAATATTTCCTAAACGCATGGTCAAACTATTACAGCATAAGGCCTTGGCGCGCGTTCAGTCCTGCAATGCAAACTTCAGAGACAGTACCAATTGTTTGAAATGCTCGGAGTAATTGAAAAGATGTGAGATAGAAAAAATCAAAAGAAGAATATTCGATAGTTCGACCGTCGGTTCCTACGATGTCCACCGTGTATTACATACCACGTTGCAGCAGGCACGGTGACTTGCACGTGAATTAGTTTGTGGTGGTAGTGGACTTGCGCAGCATCTACCGCACTCCCTAATCCTCACTCCCCGCCGGTACCCGATATCAAGACGGAGTCAAGAAGGCCGGAGGCGAGGGAGTGCAAAGGTGGGCAGAACGGGTACCCACATAGAACTACGCACACAGTTTTCGCCAGATGGCAGCTTAGTGGTATTGCGAATAGCCACTTTTCTGCCATTCCTAAATAGACAAATCTCACTACTGGGGTATCTTATATTCACCAGTAAACTTACAATAGGTGGACTAACTCATGGAATGTTAACCGAAATTCAGAAAGATCTTTTCGTTTCGAAATGATTGATTAAGTAGAGGTGTAAACTAAATTATTCTGCGGTATGATTATATAAAGCTTCAGTTACCTCAGGATGTGGGCTTTCGAATGAAATTTCATTTGACTGCATGCAAATGCTGCAATTTGAAAAAAAATGACCACATAAATGGCAAGAATGTTTCTCGGTGATTTTTGATACCTCCAAAAGTCCAATTATACTTCATGGAGTACAGGCATGAAAATATTCATTTTTTAATTCATTCGGTAGCGCATTACGTCTTCTTTTAATGTTATATTCAAAGAAGGGACATAATTCCGTTTTAAAAAAAGTTTCTAATTGTGAGACTTTTAAATACCGGGAAATGGCCATTCATAATTCGTCATGTCTCTGCAGTTACCAATGTGGTATGTAAAGCTAACAATATAAATGAAATCCACTGTTTAATTTTCTGAAACCTTTATGGTCGTCCTTTATTACGGTAGAGAAAAGTGTGGTTTTCCGTACGCAGAAAATACACGGCTTGTAGTTTGGAAATCCTGAATTTATGTGTAACCGTAAAGCGGATTCAAAATTATTTGGGAATTCTAAAACTTTTTTAAAACGAAATCATAACCCTCCTTCAAATATAAAATGAAAGGAATTCGTAATTGTCTACCGAATGAGCAAACGAATAAGTACTTTTATGCATGCTTTCCAATAAATATAATTGGACTTTTAGGAGCAGCGGAAATCAATGAGAAAAAATCATGCTACTTAAATAGTTGTTTTTAACAGAGCCCAGTCTGTGCTTGCATCCGAAAATAACTTTATTCGAAAGCCGGCACCCCGTGGTAAGTGAAATATTATAGAATTTTACTACAGAATGACTACTTTTAAAACACTTTTTAATTTATCATTCCGAAATGAAAACGCATTTCTGAATTTGGTTAACATTTCATGAGCTAGTCCACGTACTGTGGTCATAAAACCACCGTGCTGATGTGAGAGTGCCCTATCCTCGAGCCTGCATGCTTTTTTATAAACATTACGGAAGAAATATACGCACGAGTGTATTGCTTGAATCTGTTTTTAACACGTTAAGATTTTTAATAACGGACTATAAAAAAGAAATTAGAAAATGCAAGCAGATTGCACATTAAAACAGCTTGACAAATTTGTGCTATTTTATGACAGCGCTTGCATCAATGCATTCAATCACGTACGTCATGTGTTTCCAATTTTTCGGTCTTTCTCCAAATTTATGTCTGGATTATTTATTAATGCACTTAACGTCCCTTGCATTTTTGGTTTTTGAATGGTCACAAAACGTTTTGTGGGTAATTTGAGCTTGCTCGTGGCCTTTGATATATATACGTGGCATAAAGATGTCCTAACAACGTTTGTGACCTGATTTACCATTGAGTTAAAGTCGTGGTTACTGTGTCACTTGCATTTGGCCATTGCACCCCTTTTATCTGCAAACGCACATTTTATCTCAATCTGCGTCTGCTTGTCTGCTCATAGCATGTCACAGATGGTGAAATGTTCAATAGATTTCATGTTTGTCTGGCATATTTTTCGGCATTTGGCTGCCTTTCTGGATATGGTGCCACCACAGCGCTAGCCGAAATAGAGGGCAATCAAGAAACAAACTAAGACTGTTAAAAATGTGTTGATCTGATTTTCCCCTTAAATAGTCCGCATTATGATTTAGAACATTCGAGCATAGAAATTTTCTGGCATTTTCTGGCTATTTGAAGCAAATTTATACATATATGAGCTACTCCATAAAAAAATTATAACTGAAATTCTGATATGTACGTTGGAGTTAAAAAGGCCATTAGTCATCATGAAACATAATCACAGGATACCGGATAGGCTTCTTTCCAGTAGCAGTTGCATTCCGTTAAACTTTTTTATAAAGAAGCACGATTTTTCCTCTGATTAGTAATGCCGCCGTAATTTTGAATACATTTTTTTAGAAATCATACAAAAATATTATCTCTTGCATCCCACTCTTAGTTATTTCCACCCTTTTCAAAGTTATTGCTTGGTAATATAGTATTTTCCGATTTTAATAGCGTTTCTATGCATGACATTTTTTAAAATCCAGAAATTGTTTTAAGTCCCCCCGTATGTTCACTTTATAATGCTGCCTAAAACGAATGCAATATAAATCATATCTATTACAAAAGTGTAGGCTCTATATGAAGTCATCTTAGTATGGTAAGAAATATGTGATGTTACCCAACTTGTAGTTTGCAAATCTTAAATACAAATGATATGGCTGGTCCTTTTCACGAATTCTCGGGAATCGGATCTTTCTTTAATGGGAAGGGATATTTTAATTATGCACTCCTTTTTAAAAATACGATGCACTACCAAAAGGTGAAAGAGGCAAGACGTTTGCATATTGGCACGAAATACGAAATATTCGAGTTGCGTTAGCAACGTTTTAGCAGCCAACAAGAATCTCATTCAAAATTCGGTATCGTGATGTGATTGAAATATTTTTTACAAAACGCTTCAAAGCAATTATTATTACTATTCTACCGAAGCAGTTGTTAAATATAAAAGGCGCTTTGGAATCTTGTTTAACATCTGATGTCTGTGCTCATGTTATTGAATGACTAGCAATGTTTTCAGATCGGCCATTCGAAAATGACATGGAACAATTGTGCTTAATCAGCAAAATTGATGAGCAAATTTGGAATATCCGGGAACGGTGAGTTATGTTCCAGATTCGCATTATCTTAAGCTTTGACTAAGACTTATGACAGTATCTAGTCGGCATCATAACCTATAGCCTGCCTTTTTGTGGAGATTGTTTTCCAAACACTCCTGGGCATGAGCTATAGTTGCCGTAGGCCAGTTCTACAGGGTATTTTTCTCATATCTGCACTAACAGCAGGTGTACTAACACAAGACATGTCATGCGATAGCAAAAGGGAACCCCTTATGACGCAAACTCCGCGCAACCTACGCTCTCTAATGTTAAGAGATAGTGAAAA
Source organism: Spirometra erinaceieuropaei (assembly GCA_902702965.1). Classification (NCBI taxonomy): domain Eukaryota; kingdom Metazoa; phylum Platyhelminthes; class Cestoda; order Diphyllobothriidea; family Diphyllobothriidae; genus Spirometra; species Spirometra erinaceieuropaei. The sequence goes on from CACRXP010000261.1 coordinate 684,160, forward strand.
AGCGAATGAACTTAAGAGAAATGTATAGTTGGATTTGTAAAGTACCATATGCTAACGTAATAATAATTCGTTTTCACTGAAATCTAAAATTTTGGAAGATGGATAAATTAGAAAGCGCTTAATCGGGACAAACTACAGGGTTGCATAATAACGGGAAACAGGTGAAATGGGAACCTAATGAAAAATAATAAAAAACAGAAAAAAGATCAGCAGTTTTCGATTGTTAATCTGAATTAAGCATTGCAAAAGCCTTTCAGACATGGAGTTGGTCAGGTTGTCTATAATGGATTGTTCAGTGTAATTTTCCAGCACAAAACCAAGTTTTTCATGCATGGACTGCTTCTTATTTATCTTATGTCCATATATTTGGTAAGTGTAAAAAGCCTTTCAATGGGACTGAGATCGGGATTGTTGGTAGGGGTAAAATTAGACTGACGTCTACATGCGGAGAGGTCAGCTGTTGTCTTAAAAGCCAAATTACGGTTGAAAGCATTATTAGATTCATTCTTTTTAGAACGATTGGCAGGAGCGATGTCAGGCGGAAATATGGTATCCAGTTGGCGTTGGTGAATGTCGTTGAAATCGAAAACATTTTCACAACTTTGAAGAACACCTTGGCGTTGATGGCGTCCGTAGTTGACCGCCAGACCGGCCGCAGTCCGAATTTAATTGCCATCAAGTCCAATAACAGTCGACAGTTCCTGAAAAGTGCCATCGGCGCAGTATACTGTTTTGGAAACTTTATTCGTGACATGACTATTTTGGTCGCCCTTGTTGACTTGTCTAAAAATAAAATCTCATAGTCGAAATGAATGCTCTTCCAGAATGTGGGCCACTAAACAATATATTTCTTTGCAAATACAAAACGTTTTCTACTTAGAAACGGCTTGATCATTGCTTTTTTTGGTGAAGTTCAGATTTCCGCATCCTTTTCTTAATTATGTTTAGAGAGAACATAGGTCGATTTTCCCTGCAAATGATCTTAGTGGGCATATAATTATACTTTTTCTAGTGTACTACGAATAAAACAGTCCTCTTGCATACTGGTGAACCGTCTTGGATTACCCTGCTTATTTATAAGCACGGCTCTGTCATTAAGTATTATCCATCTTACTAACAATAAAAAAGCTTGTTAACGACACATGCGACAACTTTTCCACTGGTAACTTCCGTATCCTTTCAGAGTCGACTGCTGAAAGACATTGTCTGGCCAACCTTATCGCATGGCGGGACACAGAAGAGTTACGGCTTGTCTCGTGTGCTCAATATATATCTATTTACGCCTATGAATTTTCGTTGTGGTAAAGCAAACTGCTGTCAAAAAGTTTACTGCTACATTTTGTGGCAGGAACTGCCATAAGTTTACAAAAACAGAATTTTATAAGTTGAGCTGGTCCTTTTTTCCTTGAAAGCAAGGCAAGTTGTCAAACCCACCCTTACCTGATTTTCATTGAAGCAAAGTGGATTTTCCCGTTTCCAGGCGGGATTTATGTTGTACTTTTCCTTTTTATATTAATCTTCGTTCACAGCACAATGTGCATAACCGCACGGTTTTGGTCTGCGAATTATAAAGAACTATTGGATTTTTCCAAATCTGGCCTAGTTGCTTTTTACAAAGCTGACTGGAAGTGAATTCTCCTTCAATAAACGGCTTTTTATGTCGCAAGTCATTTTTAAACACAAATAAAACACCAAGTACATGACATAAATCTCTCTCAAATTTTCGCCACGACAGTTCTTGAGGTAAGTCACCTAATCTATGTTTTAAAAATTATTTCCCTTCCACTTTTTTGAAACTCATTGTGGCATCTTATTTATTATTTATAATCAACGCCATCAGTTTCTGTTGTCAGCTTTTCTCTACTTTAAGTTGCAATTATCCAACCATTCTAATCTAACAGAGAAAACAATGGACAGCTTAACACGCCCCAAGTAACATATCGAAATGCTGTGTAGAAAGACACGGTCACTTAATACAAGTTACGTTGACTGCATTCTTAGTTCTCCCTGACGTGCATCCCCGCAGCACTCTTTTTATCGCCTGAGGAAACTCAAAACATCCTGAGTATTTAAGAATAAATTTTTGCAAATTCCATTGCACACTTTTTGGTAGCGTACCCTACACCATTTGCGAGTCAGTTGGTTTGATTTTCGATGTCATTTAAACGCAATGTAAATAAACATAACCTCGAAGTGAATTTAGACCAGTTTTGTCGCGCTGTGTCCCAGTGCGTTGACTCCTTGAAGCAAGTAAACCCAAGTATGAAATTGTCCAAACTACTCGTCCATTGACTGGCTAATCACATTAGTAAAGACCTTCGATAAAGTCGCACTATTTTGCTCCCCAAATAGCAGTGTAAAAAAATAATCACACAGCGCGGAAGTGACGCCTCCTACCAAAAGATGTACGTTCATAAACTGCTGCATGAAAGACACGACGCTGCAACCAGATGTTTTTTTACCCACTCTTGTCTCGTTGCGCGCTGAAAAAGCGCCTGATTGCGTTTTGTACGTTACTGCTGTCTGTACTTACAAGTCTTCCTGACGTTTCTTATGTCGCGTTTTTATCGTGTTGACAGACTTGCCTGCGACATGCAGAGGAGTTTCCTCAATCGTTTCTGTCATGCTTGTGGGTGTAAAAACAAGTGCATTTTTCTCACGTTGGTGTGATTGCATATGAACTTCATCTCTGACTACAGTAACAGACCCATGGCACAGAGTCTGTTTGTGTCTAAAATGTCAGCCTGTCTAAGCAGCGGAGTCAGACTGATAGATGCGGGTTCAAGCTGGCCAGTACTAAGCTTTAAATGTCATAATGATTTCCACTGGTCTCTGGGATAAACCACAGCTGCGCAGGGCTTTTCCCATGCTACAATGTTCTGAGAAAAAGACGTCCGTCCTCATCTATCTTGTCAAATGCAGGAACCACGCAAAATCAGCATTTCGCTAAGAAACGACCAAATTTTTAAAATAAAACGGTTATCTGCATGCTTCCACGATACAAGAAACTCTCTCTGCCTATTCAGCCGTTTGTTAAAACACCTTCATAGGGGTGAGATTATCAGCCGGTTTGGTCGGTTAAACTGAAAATAAAAAGTCTTTAGCGTGTTTTGACTCAATCGGGGAAAACCTCAGCGAACTCACTGGGGTTCGAACCCAAGACAGCAAGGGGAGCGCTTGAGCACAGTCAACGCTCTAGCTATCCGACCTACGAGGTCCCACCGAGGGCCGTAATTTTAATCACATGTGAGTCATGTTACCCGTCCGGGCCACTGCAAAGTTAAAATTCACCGTACCTGATACAGTAGTTGGACTGCTTAAGCAAGGCCTTATAAATAGAGAATTAAATAGGTGCCAATCAGGGTAACGTACGCCTTCCCCTGCTGTTGTAGGTTCACATTCCACTGAAGTTTTCACAGTTGAGGCAAAATAAATTATTCAAAATGTGCCAAACATCTGCTAAATACTAAAGCTGCTTTTGTTTGCCAGTGCTGGAATCTCTTAAACGTATTGTTTGTTCCATTGACTAAAGTATTTCTTTTTTCATTTTTTGCATTTAGAAGTGCCTGTCTTTGTATCCTCTGGCATTTTCTTCCAGCTATGACTGAAATCCATAGCCATTGCCAGGCAGAAGACTGCAGCAGTCAAGTGTCTTGAAGGAGACACGATCGCCGGGACAAGAGCTTTATTAGCCTGACGTTTCGGATTCCTACTCGAATCCATCATCAAAGACAAAGAAGCAGAAAAGGGTCTCTGATGATGGATTCGAGTAGGAAACCGAAACGTCAGGCTAATAAAGCTCTTGTCCCGGCGATCGTATCTTCTTCTTCAAGACTACTTCCTGGGACTCGTCTCTTCGCTTCTATTAGTCAAGTGTCTTTAAATCACGAACGAGCTCAACCTAACTTCCCGGCATTAGGGTATGGAACATTAGTTCAGCTTGCTGCGTGTTTACTTTTTTAGCGTTAACGGCACATGCGGAGGTTGGTATGGGAGTATTTCCACCAGATAGCACAGTTTTTATTAAATATTGTAGCATTGTTAACAATATAACGACTCAAGTTGCATGTTTCGCCTATTGCATAAAAATGTGTTCGTTCTGGCAGATTCTAAAATGAAGCGTACAGAGTACCTTCTTCAACCTCTCTCTTATTTGGAAAGATATCTAGAGGGGTCTGGTATTTAACGTTATTGCAGATGTCCCTCGCGTAGGTTTTACAACTACCGTTTAAAGATCTACCATTGCAATAGGAGGACGATGATAGCAAATTTGACTCCTCCCAAAGGAACAGCTTGCAGAAAAACGTCATGGCATCATTCACATTCTTCTCATTTAGGCCCCACCTGTCGATATTTTACGCAGCGTTGGATCTTATGTAATTGGCAAAATAAAGTTTTCATATAATAGAGGTTCTGAAAACCTGGCAGTTATTCGTGTCTACCCTGCCAATGTTAGCTTAGTAAAACGTTGGGTTGACTTCACTTGCGGCTACTTTAGTAGTTGGCCAGGGTTGTATTATGATAATCGATAGTGTAGGGGACTGTTGTGTGGTAGAAAAATATTAAAAGGCTTGACACAAGCCGCAAATTTTACAAACACATAACTCGAACATTTAAAAACAATTTCTATCCTTAAGAGGGAACATTTGCACCGTGTATTGACGTTTCACTGGAGTTTTGCGATATGAAAAGCAGCTGAAAATACCCAGCATTTAATACTATTTCTATATGTCTTCGTTACAGCAAAAAGTATTTGCCAACGGAAGGAGGGAGTTTTGTAACACAATCGGTGTGTGCCCCTCTGCCAATTTTAATATACCCCATCGCAGCCAAGAGGGAAACGGGCCCGTAGCTTAATGGTTGGAGGCTTTGGACTTTTAACTAACGGGCCGCAAGTTCATGCCTCCGAGTTACTTACATCGTCGGCTGGTATGGCAGGAAAATGACGGTTAACAAACCAAAAATAACTATTTTAGTCTTCCTTGTCTTTTTGGTAAGGTTATTGTGTCCACATTACGCGCGGCTGTGCGGCTACTGGCGAGACCCCCATGAACTATACGACACGAGAGTTCTGTAACGCGACCAGTGCGTGGCTCCTCCATCTTTAATTATTTTTTGTTCTTTTGATCAAAAGTGTTTTGTATGCCTTCGCATTCTGAAATGTCTGGCTGTTTAACCGCGCTACTTGCATAATTATGGAGGACCTTGATGTGAAAATGGTCAGACAGAAAATTTCGAAATGATCTAACTAATTACACTAGGCTATATAAAACAACGTATCCCAAATGTTCCGACTTACCCGTACCTGGAATTTTTTCAATTAACTCGGTGTGTTCTTCTTTCTCAGTTGCGAAGTATGTATAGATTTGCAAATGAACAGATCGTTCGGATCATGCGGTCTACTTATCAACAAGCTCTCTCATCATACGCTTGGCAGGTAAAGGCCGATTCCCCTTGCAGCCAAATCTATGTGTATTTACTCATTCACCTGCTCCTGTGGAGCGGGATACACTGGCCGTACAACGAAGCGCCTGAAAAACAGAGAGCACGCGAACATAAACCGGCCTGGCTAGGCAGAGGTAAAAAGAAATCAATCTCGAGTTCTATTCTCGCAGATCTTGTCGATACACATCCCCGAATCGATGTCAAAGAAGTCTTTGAAGTTGTCTACAGGACACCAGCAAGCTTCTCCGGCAGCCTAAACTAACGGGTGCTAGCTACAGCCGAGGCAGTGTCTATACGGTTAGTCGATCCAGTGCTACGCTGTCAGAAGACTCTGACACAGGCGCTCTATCTTCCGTGGCCAACGCCGACTCCAACGTCGCCCCAACCGCCTGATGGCAGTGCTGTGTGCACAACGTACCCGACGTACTGACAACCCATGTCCTCCCTCTCCCTCGCCCCCTTGACCCAATGACGACGACACGCCGACCACGAAATAGTACGCCTCGTGATGCGAGTGGCGTGGGAACGATAAATGGCGTGGTAACGTTGGATGTTAATAGACCCTGAATTACTTATAAGCCCTGTAACTTAGGATAACTTTAACTTCTATGTTACAGTTTTGGCCTGATGAAGAGTTACCGAAAACACGCGTTTGCCAAATTGGCATTTCAATTGTAACATGGGAATATTCGCTGAACATAGAAGTATAAAGATTTGAGCTGACGTAACGACATCCTTAGATGTTTCCGTCATAGCGAATAAAAAAGCTACTTGTCGTCTCGCAAAAGCAGTTACGTATTGCGCTTGAGGAACAGTTGTGCGATATCTACTTTTCGGCCCCTTCCAAATCCGCTTGTCATGGGCAAGTAACTAGCCCGATCTATTGGGTTTTCCGATATGGTGGCGCATTTTTTTATTATTCAAAATTATATTATGCTGTAATTTGTTTAATTTTGACTTTCTAGCAAAGTGCTTGCTTAATTTGAATTAAATTCTGCTTATTTACAGCCCAGGACAAAGAGGCCGACAACTATACACACTTCTGGCATCTTTTATTCCAGTTGTTGGCGCCTTATTATTGGCCTGACCGCCTCGCCAGTCAAAAACGTAAACTCCCTTTGGAAGTCAGTGTTAACGGCACTTCAACAAAAGAACCCAAACCGTTGAAATTGGTGTCAGTTTGCACCAAGACAACGTCAGTGTCACGTCGCAAGGCCCCTCAAAAATATCATTGAAGAGTTGGAAATTTTGTTTTCATCTTCCATATTCTGTTGACTTTTCTCCATCGAACAGCCACATTCTTCGGTCGCCTGAAACCATTTTGATCAGAGCATCCTCTAGTAATGTCAGGGGTATTTAAAATCGAATCATTGACTTCTTTCCGTCAGAACCCACGGCTTTATTCCAGTACGGGATAAGAAAACTGCTGTATCGGTGGAAGAAGTTTGTGAACAGCGAAGGGGTATATATAATTAAGAAATTATATGAAAGATATATGAGAATATGATAAAATATTGAATAATTTGTAAAAATTCTTATTCCATAACTCAATACTACTTGGTTTACACGTACAACGCACGCGCTGATAATTCACCTCATGCCCAACAGACCGCAGTATTATATGCTCTCATCAACAAGGAGCATTGCGATGTTCACTTCTAAGGTGCTTCTTTGTAATACGATCACGATCTGAGTGGACTGAGATTTAATTGCTTACCAAAATTGCTGTATCGATGAGCTCACACGCTGTCATTATCGTCTGGGGGTCCCTTTTCTGTCTTTGACAGTGCAAAGTCCAAATGAAAGTCACATCGCGGCATGTAGTCGCCGTCTCACTCGCCATAAGACTGGTCTGCACTCAGACATTTGACGACACTGTGTTCATGAACTTCCGCGTAACGCAAACAAACTAGAAGTCAGGACCACCACTCTAGTTACTCGAGGTTGGCAGTGTTGCTTCAGAAGTCGAAACTTCATAAAATGATAAAGAATCTCCAAAGGGCCCTTAGTGCAACTGTCTCACAGTCAAAAGCCCTAGTATGCTTTTACCTCCATGCAGCAATTGGTGTTCAATATGGCAAATTCTTGTAAACAGATAAGATACGAATATAACTGTTTGTGGTAGTTTTTGTTGGCGTGGGCGAAGCAGGTACATGGTTGCGGCATCCGGCTCTAGTATGTCACGGACATAGGCCAGATACTCGTAGCTGATCTAAAACATCTGACAATCGACTCCGACGTCTTCTTTGTTGAAGCATCGGTTTGAGATGATGGGCGATAAGGCCACGGCTCACATCTCCAACCTCCTTGCGTATGCCTTTTACACCGTTATAAAGTTGCTCATCTACGCTCAACCGCTGCTTAATCTGCGCTCCTCCCTCTGTCGTGTTTGTTGTCATTCGTTGGACGATTTGAACCATTCATTCGGTGACGGAGCCGCCTTAGCCACTGGATGTCATAGGCTAGATCCGAGCATTTTGTTGCAGCAGAGGTACCGCTGTCACAATCGTGGCCTCTACAAAAACGCTCATCTCGTAAGCGCAGACGTCCGCCAAAGATTAACTCAAACTCACTTTCTTCGCACAAGGAGTATTCACGCGTGCCCCTAAGTTAGAGGGCTTGTCGCGGTTCCTTATAAGATCTTTTGTAATGGCATCAAGGTTAACTTCTGCAAACCCCGGTGTTGGGACTTCTATAATTCTCAGACAAACGCCAGCAACATATTGATTTTAACCACTTTAACTCGAATGATTTCAGAAGCCATATTGAGAGAGACCCGCTGCCCTTGAAGATGGCAGACTTAGTGGGACGAAATATTTTTGTTCGACGTCCTGCCGCTTCAATGTCGTCATTGTCACCACCTCCGGAGGAGCTTGGCTTAGAATTCAATGGACGGTATTAACTGACTGTCACGTAAACGCACTAGCTTCCAGGCAGTCGAATCTACCAGTTTTTTTACCTGCCACTATGTAGACGCACCATAACGCAGGGCCTTTCAACTTTATCCGGCCATTGTTCAGTATGAATAAACTGCAGGCATTTACTTGGCCGTTTTTAAGGACAAAACATAAACTACCATTTCACGGTCTGGTCGTGATAACGGCCGAGTTTTTTTTGCAACAACAAATAAGCGTTCTACACTGAATGTACCCTCCCATTCTGATAACTGACCATTGTAACGAGTAAGACGCAGGCGACATATCTCCCAATGACCAGGCCCGGTCATAAATAACAAGTTATTATCGTGACAAGTTTTATTTTGTGATGCATATTTGGCAAGATATCGCGGAAAATTCTTTCAAAGCTGTGTGTGTGTAATTTCCAACATGCCAAATTATGTGCTCTTTAGCACAGTTCTTTGGGCGATCCAACGAGTAAGATAGGGGGTGGGTCCGGACTAACGTTTGAACGACTGGCAAGAATAAGTGGGTTATTAGACCTTCTGTAGATCATTGTCTATGATAAGACAATCCTTTCTCTTCAACAGCAGCAAAAAGAAAAACACTTAAGATGCGGCAGACGTGAGGCGCAGAAGAAGACAAGATCGCTGAAATAGGAGCTTCATTAGCCTGACGTTTCGAATCCTCGCTCGAATCCATCGTCAGAGATAGAGACCGATAAGGGGAGTGGATTGCTCAGGAATGTGTAATATTTATGGAATGTATTTGCTAGGCCGCCACAAGCCTACCACAGTTGGCAGCTCTCGAGTTCATCAAGCCTCGACTGACCAGTTGTTGAGGTATGTAGTTGCTATACGCTTACGTGTCAGTCAAGATTATCGGCTCCCACGCTCATCGAACGCAGTCGAGTTGCCAACTGCCGGATTTCGTCATCCGTCTGGACACTTGGGTATTTTAGCACGTCGATATCGAAATATGACACAGTGATCATCCGCACCCAATCCTCGCGGCTAAATACTTTTCCCAGGCAAATTCCCAACTCGGAGGTCGTTGCATTTGTTGACCGACTGAGACCCGGTACACTATAACTTGAGCAGTTCACTGCTCACGCGGTTTCCGCATGTAGCAATACTTCCTGCTTGTCAAAATTGAATTTTTTGGAACTGTGAAAATCTCTATAACTATATTGAGAATAAAAGGCGGCGTGCAAAAATTGCTTTCGATAACTTCGCGTCAGGCCAGTACAGCTACGTTGGACGGGGTACAGTGAGTGAAAAATTTGATAAAAGTTAATTTTTTAATACGGGCTATGCAAGAGCGGAAGGGTGTAGAAAGTTGTATATGGTTAGTAAACCTTTGACCACGGTAAGCGCGGAGCCTGAACGAGGCTCTTCTGAGTGCATAGGGTCGGTTTTTGCAACCTAATGACGGCCGTTCGTGCTGCTGCTAACAGGCGCTGCCCAGTAGTCTACGGTAGCTCGAGGGGACCTTATAAATCACACGAAATGCTTCAGCGGGGTTCACAAGATGTCCTGAATCCACTGTATGCACAAGGATGACGCTGTCTATTCTCCTAGTTTCACCCTTTGCCAGCCATGTGGGAAGGTGCTCTCGTATTCTTTTGGAAAGGCGCATTCTCGCCCGAACAATATAATTTGTTCCACAGAAGCAAATGAATGAGTAGATGCACATTGAGGCGATCTGAGGTGGCAGCCTATCCTTGCCTTCTCCGCGTAAAATAGGGTAAGTAGAGAATTATATGCGAACCCTTGCTGCTGGGAAGGTTCCCGAGACAGCTTGGGCAAGGCGTCTTCTTAGGAGGTCACTTGCAGCGTCTCCTTGGAAGGCGACTTTGAGGAACAACGTCTTCTTTTTGGCGGTTAGTGCGGTGGGTTTTGCGGGTCGTTCGACGAAGTTCTTTGAACTGAACCTGTCAGGGTACCCGTTTTCGCGAAGCAAATCCTGGATTTCTCGAAGTTCCTCCTCGATACTATCCGTTGAACAAATTTTTCTAGCCCTTTGTGCCAAACACCTGACTAGATTCCGTTTTAGTTGGAGAGGTACGAAACTAGCTACGTTCGTGTATTGTGCAGACCAGGTTTTCTTCCGATGGACGCTCCTTCGGATGCTACTGTCAGATTTCCTGTTTAAAATGACATCTAAGAAAGGAAGCGAACCGGCCGATAACATCTCCAACGTGCATTTGATCGATGAATGTGCTCGGTTTGCAGCATTTAGGAGGGCAGCAACGTCGGTTTCTGTGGTTGCAATCGCAAACATATCATCAACGTAGCGACCATAATGTTTAAGCATTTTGATCTGATCGCTTGGTTGAAATCTCTCCAACTTTTCCATGATGATGTCGGCTAAAAGTGGCCCAAAAGGCGAGCCCATTGTAACGCCATTTAATTGTTTATAGAGTTGGTTTTTCATTCATTGTGCTTCGTCCCATATAGCTGTACTGGCCTGACGAGAAGTTATCGATAGCAACGTTCGCTCGCCAACTTTTTTTTCTGAAAATTGAAGGTTTGGTTGAGTCCCGGTGAATGAACCACGACTTGGGAGCTGTAGTCGTTCCTCCTCTCTGCTGCCGCCTGCTCGGCCAGTCGAGCTACGATGCTCTCTGAAGCTGCCAACTGTGACTGGCTTCTAGCGGCACAGTAATTACATCCTACAGATACAACAACACCCATGCATTTTGCCACCTTTATCCGACACTGTTTCTGATTATGAATTCTAGTGAGAACCTTGAAACACCAGGCTATTAAAGTTCTTGTTTCAGCTACTTTGTCTGCTTCTTCGCGACTACTTTCTGGAACTCGCCTCTTTGCTTCTATTGTGTGACTGTGTAATCGCTTACGATTAGCAACCCAGAGAAAGTGGAAAATCGATGGCGAGTCGGTCTAGTTTTTCAACGTTCACTAGATAATGCTTCGATTTGAACACTGCCCAGTGACTACTTTTGCGAGTATAGAGTTAAAGAAATCACCTACCCTTGTGACAGCAGGCCACTACGCAGCGCGGTCAATTTCTGTTCATGTAGACATGGTCTCCGCTTAACTTCACCTCAGCCTGTGAATTCACAAGGATAACCATGCCGACGACGCCGGTTGATTCACACTGGCTTCATTGCTCTTTTATATTTACGAC
>CACRXP010000261.1:706532-726713 GCA_902702965.1 Spirometra erinaceieuropaei
ACACAACCTGAAAGGCTTTTTTGACATCGTCTCGGTGATTCGTATCGACACGATCTGCGAGAATAGAACTCGAGATCAATTCCTTTTCACCTCTGCCTAGCCAGGCCGGTATGCGTTCGCTTACTCTCTTTTCCAGGTGCCTCGTTATACGGCCAGTGTATCCCGCTCCACAGGAGCAAGTGAATGAGTAAATACACATCGATGTGGTCTGCAAGGGGAATTGGCCTTTACCTCCCAAGCGTAAGGGAAGAGAACTCGTTTATAAGTAGACCGTATAATCCGAACGATCTGTTCATTTGCAAATCTATACATACTTCGCAACTGAGAAAGAAGAACACAGAGAGTTCACTGAAAAAAGTCCAGGTAGGGGTAAGTCGGAAAATTTGTGATACGTTGTTTTGTATAGTCTAAAGTAATTAGTTAGATCACTGCGAAATTTTCTGTTTGACCATGGCATGATCGAAACTCTCCAGAATTGTGCAAGTAGCGCGGTTAAACAGGCAGATATTTCAGAATACGAAGGCATACGAAACATTTTTGATCAACGGAACAAAAAATAATTAAAGATGGAGGAGCTGCGCACTGGTCGCGTTACGGAACTCACGTGTCGAATAGTTCATGGGGGTCTCGCCAGTAGCCGCACAGCCGCGCGTAATGTGGACACAATAACCTTACCAAAAAGACAAGGGAGACTAAAATAGCTATTTTTTGTTTGTTAACCGTCATTTTCCTGCCATACTAGCCCACGAGGTAGGCAAATCCGAGGCACGAACTTGCGGCCTGTTAGTTAAAAGCCCAAAGCCCCCAACCATTGAGCTACGGGCCCGTTTCCCTCTTGGCTGCGATGGGGTATATTCAAATTGGCAGAGGGGCACCCACCGATTGTGTTGCAAAACTCACTCCTTTCGTTGGCAAATACATTTTGCTGTAAAAAAGACATATAGGAATACTATTAAATGGTAGGTATTTTCAGCTGCTTTTCATATAGAACTAATTGAGTGAAATACACAATGCGAATGTCCCATCTTAGGGATAAAAATTGCCTTTAAGTGTTCGAGTTATGTGCTTGAAAAATTGCAGCTTGTATCAAGCCCTTTAATATTTTTCTACCACACAACAGTCCCCTACACTATCGATTATCATAGTACAACCCTGGCCAACTACTAAAGTAGCTCCAAATGAAGTCAAACCAGCGTTTTACTAAGCTACCATTTGCAGGGTAGACACGAATAACTGCCAGGTTTTCAAAACCTCTATTATATGAAAACTTTATTTTGTCAATTACATAAGATCCAACGCTGCGTAAAATATCGACAGGTGGGACCTAAATGAGAAGAATGTGAAGGATGCCATGACGTTTTTCTGCAAGCTGTTCCTTTGGAAGGAGTCACATTTGTTATCATCGTCTTCCTATTGCAATGGTAGATCTTTAAACGGTAGTTGTGGAACCTCCGCGAGGGACATCTCCAATAAAGTTAAATACCAGACCCCCCTAGATATCTAAAACAGAGAGATGTTTGAAGAAGATACTCTGTACGCTTCATTTTAGAATCTGCCAGTACGATCACATTTTCATGCAATAGGCGAAACATGCAACGTGAGTCGTTACACTGTTAGCAATGCTACATTATTGAATGAAAACTGTGCTACCTGGTGGAAATACTCACTCACCAACCTCTACATGTGCCGTTAACGCTAAAAAAGTAAACACGTAGAAAGCTGAACTAATTTTCCATACCCCAATGCCGGGAAGTTAGGGTGGGCTCGTTCGTGATTTAAAGACACTTGACTGTTGCAGTCTTCTGCCTGGCAATGGCTAAGGATTTTAACCACAGCTAGACGAAAATGCTCTATAAGTGGTAAAATGCCGGAGGATACAAAGCCAGGCACTTCTAAATGCAAAAACATGAAAAAAGAAACACTTTAGTCAATGGAACAAACAATACGTTTAAGAGATTCCAGCACTGGCAAACAAAAGCAGCTTTAGTAGTTAGCAGATGTTTGGCAGATTTTGAATAATTTATTTTGCCTCAACTGTGAAAACTTCAATGGAATTTGAACCTATGACAGCAGGGGAAGGCGTACGTACAGGCAAAACCTGACAAAACGCGTATTAAATACGTTACCCTGATTGGCACCTATTTAATTCTATATTTACTAGGCCTTGCTTAAGCAGTCCAACTACTGTATCAGATGCGGTGAATTCTAACGTTGCAGTGGCCCGGATGGGTAGACTCACATGTGATTAAAATTACGGCCCTCGGTGGGACCTCGAAGGTCGGATAGCTAGAGCGTTGACTGTACTCAAGCGCTCCCCTTGCTGTCTTGGGTTCGAACCCCAGTGAGTTCGCTGAGGTTTTCCCCGATTGAGTCAAAACACACTAAAGACTTTTTATTTTCAGTTTAAACGACCAAACCGGCTGATAATCTCACCCTTATGAAAGTGTTTTAACAAACGGCTGAATAGGCAGAGAGAGTTTCTTGTATCGTGGACGGATGCAGATAACCGTTTTATTTTAAAAATTTGGTCGTTTCTTAGCGAAATGCTGATTTTGCGTGGTTCCTGCATTTGACAAGATAGATGAGGACGGACGTCTTTTTCTCAGAACATTGTAGCATGGGAAAAGCCCTGCGCAGCTGTGGTTTACCCCAGAGACCAGTGGAAATCATTATGACATTTAAAGCTTAGTACTGGCCAGCTTGAACCCGCATCTATCAGTCTGACTCCGCTGCTTAGACAGGCTGACATTTTAGACACAAACAGACTCTGTGCCATGGGTCTGTTACTGTAGTCAGAGAGGAAGTTCATATGCAATCACACCAACGTGAGAAAAAAGCACTTGTTTTGACACCCACAAGCATGACAGAAACGATTGAGGAAACTCCTCTGCATGTTGCAGGCAAGTCTGTCAACACGATAAAAACGCGACACAAGAAACGTCAGGAGGACTTGTAAGTACAGACAACAGTAACGTACAAAACGCAGTCAGGCGATTTTTCAGCACGCAACGAGACAAGAGTGGGTAAAAAAACACAGACATCTGGTTGCAGCGTCGTGTCTTTCATGCAGCAGTTTATGAACGTACATACATCTTTTGGTAGGAGGCGTCACTTCCGCGCTGTGTGATTGTTTTTTACATTGCTATTTGGGGAGCAAAATAGTGCGACTTTTTCGAAAGCCTTTACTAATGTGATTAGCCAGTCAATGGGCGAGTAGTTTGGAGGATTTCATACTCGGCTTGACTTGCTTCAAGGAGTCAACGCATTGGGACACACCGCGACAAAACTGGTCTCAATTCACTTCGAGGTTGGAGTAAAAGTGTCAAAAAGTCGGTTATGTTTGTTTACATTGCGTTTAAATGACGTCAAAAAGCAAACCGACCGACTCGCAAATGGTCTAGTGTACGCTACCAAAAAGTGTGCAATGGAATTTGCAAAATTTATATTTTTTAATACTCAGGATGTGTTGAGTTTCCTCAGGCGATAAAAAGAGTGCTACAGGGGATGCGCGTCAAGGAGAACTAAGAATGCGGCCAAATTGACTTGTATTAAGTGACCCTGTCTTTCTACACAGCATTTCGATATGTTACTTGGGGCCTGTTAAGCTGTCCATGGTTTTCTAAGTTAGATTAGAATGGTTGGATAATTGCCCCTTACATTAGAGAAAAGCTGACAACAGAAAATGTTGGCGTTGATTATAAATAATAAATAAGATGCCACAGTGAGTTTCAAAAAAGTGGAAGGGAAATAATTTTTAAGACATAGATTAGGTGACTTACCTCATGAACTGTCGTGGCCAAAATTTGAGAAAGAAGTGTGTCATGTACTTGGTGTTTTATTTGTGTTTAAAAATGATCTGCGACATAAAAAGCCGTTTACTGAAGAGGAATTCACTTCCAGTCAGCTTTTTAAAAAGCGCCTAGGCCAGATTTGGAAAAATCCGATAGTTTTTTTATAATTCGCAGACCAAAACCGTGCGGTTATGCACATTTTGGTGTAAACGAAGATTATTATAAAAAGGGAAAACGCAAAATAAATCCCGTCCGGAATCGGGAAAATCCATTTTGCTTCAAAGAAAATCAGGTAAGGGCGAGTTTGACAACTTGCCTTGCTTTCAAAAAAGGGCCAGCTCAACTTATAAAATTCTGTTTTTTGTAAACTTATGGCAGTGCCTGCCACAAAACGTAGCAGTAAACTTGTTTGACAGCAGTTTGCTTTACCACAACGCAAACTAATAGGCGTAAATATATATATATATATATATTGAGCACTCGAGGCAAGCTGTAACTCTTTTGTGTCACGCCATGCTATAAGGTTGTCCATACAATGTCTTTCAGCAGTCGACTATGAAGGGATACGGAAGGTACCAGTGGAAGGGTTGTCGAATGAGTCTTTAACAAGCACTTTTACTTTTAGTAAGGTGGATGATACTTAATAACAGAGCTGTGCCCATAAATAAACAGGGTAATCTAAAACGATCCACCACTATGCAAGACGACGACTTTATTTGCCGTACACTAGAAAAAGTATTATATAATGCCTACTAAGATCATTTGCAGGGAACATCGACCGATGTTCTCTCAGAACATAGTTAAGAAAAGGATGTGAAAATCTTAACTTCACCAACAAAAGCAATGATCAAGCCGTTTCTAAGTAGAAGACTTATTTAAAAAAACGTTCTGTATTTGCAAAGAAATATATTGATTAGCGGCCCACATTCTGGAAGAGCATTTATTTCGTCTATGAGGTTATATTTTTAGACAAGTCAACAAGGGCGACCAACATAGTCATGTCACGAATAAAGTTTCCACAGGAGCGTACTGCGCCAAAGGTACCTATCAGGAACTGTCGACTGTTATTGGACTGGGTGGCTATTAAATTCGGAATGCGGCCGTCTGGCGGTCAACTACGAACGCTATCAACGGCAAGGCGTTGTTCAAAGTTCTGAAGATGTTTTCGATTACAACGACATCCACCAACGCCAATTGGATACCATATTTCCGCCTGACATTGCTCCTGTCCATCGCTCTAAAGAAGGATGAATCTAATTATGCTTTCAACCGTAATTTGGCTTTTAAGACAACAGCTAGCCTCTCCGCATGTAGATGCCAGTCTAATTTTATCCCTACCAACAGCCCCGATCTCAGTCCCATTGAAAGGCGTTTTACACTTACCAAAGATATGGACATAAGATAAATAAGAAGCTGTCCATGCATGAAAAACTTGGTTTTGTGCTGGAAAATTACACTGAACAAGCCATTACAGACAACCTGACCAATTCCATGTCTGAAAGGCTTTTGATGTGATAAATTCAGATTAACAATCAAAACTACTGATCTTTTGTATTTTTTATTGTTTTTTATAAGTTTCCCATTTCATCTGTTTCCCTTTATTATGCAGCCTTATAGTTTGCCCCGATTAACCGCTTTCTAATTTATCCATCTTCTAAAATTTTAGACTTTAATGAAAGCGAATTATTATTACGTTAGCATATGGTACTTTGCAATTCCAACTATGCGTTTCTCTTAAGCCCATTGGTTTTTTACTGTCTCTTAACATTAGGGAGCGTAGGTTGCGCGGAGTTTGCGTCATAAGGGGTTCTCTTTTGCTATCGCATGACATGTCTTGTGTTAGTGCACCTGCTGTAAGTGCAGATATGAGGAAAATATACCCTGTAGAACTGGCCTACGGCAAGTATAACTAATGCTCAGGGGTGCTCGGAAGACAATCTCCACAAAAAGGCAGGCTATAGGTTATGATGCCGACTAGATACTGTCATAAGTCTTCATCAAAGCTTAAGATGATGCGAATCTCGAACATAACTCACCGTTCCCGGATATTCCAAATTTGCTCATCAAATTTGCTGATTAACCACAATTGTTTCATGTCATTTTCGAATGGCCGATCTGAAAACATTGTTAAACAAGATTTCAAAGCGCCTTTTATATTTAACAACTGCTAAGGTAGAATGGTAATAATAATTGCTTTGGAGCGTTTTGTAAAAAAATATTTCAATCACATCACGATACCGGATTTTGAATGAAATTCTTGTTGGCTGCCAAAAATTGTTAATTTAATTCGAATATTTCGTATTCCGTGTCAATATACCAACGTCTTGCTTCTTTCAACTTTTGGTGGTACATCACGTTTTTAAAATGGAACGCACAACTAAAATACCCCTTCCCATTAAGGAAAGATCCGATTCCCGAGAATTCGTGAAACAGACCAGCCATATCATTTGTATTTAAGATTTGCAAACTACAAGTTGGGCAACATCACATATTTCTTGCCATATTAAGATGATTTTATATACAGCTTACAGTTTTGTAATAGATATGATCTATATTGCATACGTTTTAAGCAGCATTAGTCAGTGAACATACGGGGGGACTTAAAAAAATTTCTGGATTTTAAAAAATTGTCATGCATATAAACGCTTTTAAAACCGGAAAATACTATATTACCAAGCAATAACTTTGAAAAGGGCAGACGTAACTAAGAGTGGGATACAAGAGATGATTTTTTGGTATGATTTCGAAAAAAATGTATTCAAAATTACGGCGGTATTGATAATCAGAGAAAAAAAATCGTGCTTCTTTATAAAAAGGTTAAACTGCGACTGGAAATAAGCCTATCCGGTATCCTTTGATTATGTTTCATGAGGATTAATATTAAGGTCTTATTTAGTTGGCCTTTTCAAATTCAACGTACATATCAGAATTTCAGTTATAATTTTTATGGAGTAGCTCATATTTGTATAAATTTGCTTCAAGTAACCAGAAAATGCCGGAACATTTCTATGCTCGAATGTTTTAAATCATAATGCGAACTATTTAAGGAAAAAATCAGATCAAAAACATTTTTAACAGTCTAGGTTTGTTTCTTGATTGTCCTCTATTTCGGCAAGCGCTGTGGTGGCACCATATCCAGAAAGGCAGCCAAATGCCGAAACAATATGCCAGACAGACATGAAATCTTTTGAAAATTCCACCATCTGTGACATGCAATGAGCATGCGAGCAGACGCAGATTGAGATAAAATGTGCGTTTGCAGATAAAAGGGCTGCAATGGTCAAATGCAAGCGACACAGTAACCACGACTTTAACTCCATGGTAAATCAGGTCACAAACGTTGCTAGGACATCTTTATGCCACCTACATATATATATATATATACATCAAAGGCCACGAGCAAGCTCAAATTACCCACAAAACTTTTCGTGACCTGTCAAAAACAAAAAAATGCAAGGGATGTTAAGTGCATTAACAAATAATCCAGACAGACATTTGGGGCGAAACCGAAAAATTGGAAAAAAAAACGACGTACGTGATTGAATGCATTGCTTCAACTTCCCTCATCATGCAAGCGCTAACATAGAATAACACAAGTTTATCAAGCTGTTTTAATGTGCAATCTGCTTGCATCTTCTCATTTCTTTTCTATATTCCGTCATTAAAAATCTTACCGTGTTAAAGACAGATTCAAATAATACACTCGTGCGTATATGTCTTCCGTAATGTTTACAAAAAAGCATGCAGGCTCGAGGATAGGGCACTCTCACATCAGCACGGTGGATTTATGACCACAGTACGTGGACTAACTCATGAAATGTCAACCAAAATTGGAAATGCGTTTTCGTTTCGGAATGATCAATTTAAAAGTGTTTTAAAACTGGTCATTCTGTAGTATAATTCTATAATATTTCACTTACCGCAGGATGCCGGCTTTCGAATAAACTTCTTTTCGGATGCAAGCAAAGCTTGGGCTCTGTTAAAAACAATTATTTAAGTAGCATGATTATTTCTCATCGATTTCCGCTGCACCGAAAAGTCCAATTATATTTATTGGAAAGCATGCATAAAAGTACTCATTAGTTTGCTCATTCGGTAGACAATTACGAATTGCTTTCATTTTATATTCGAAGGAGGGCTATAATTTCGTTTTAAAAAAGCTTTAGAATTCCCGAATAATTTTGAATCCGCTCTACCGTTACACATAAATTCAGGATTTCCGAACTACAAGCCGTGCATTTTCTGCGTACGGAAAACCACACTGTTCTCTACGATAATAAAGGTCGACCATAAAGTTTTCATAAAATTAAACAGTGGATTTCATTTATATTGTTAACTTTACATGCCACATTGGTAACTGCAGAGACATGACGATTTATGAATGTCCATTTCCCGGTATTTAAAAGTCTCAAAATTAGAACGTTTTTTAAAACCGAATTATATCCCTCCTTTGAATATAACATTAAAAGTTGACGTAATTCTCTACCGAATGAAATAAAAAAGAATATTTTTATGCCTGTTTTCCATGAAAGATAACTGGACTTTTGGAGGTATCGAAAATCACTGGGAAACATTCATGCCATTTATGTGATCATTTTTTCAAAGTGTAGCATTTGCATGCAGTTAAATGAAAGTTCATTCGAAAGCCCGCATCCTGTGGTAACTGAAGTTTTATAGAATCATACCGCAGACTCATTTAGTTTACACCTCTTCTAATTAATCATTTCGAAACGAAAACGCATTTCTGAATTTCGGTTGACATTCCATGAGTTAGTCCACCTACTGTAAGTTTAGTGGTGAATATTAGATACCCCAGTAGTGAGATGTGTCCATTTAGGGATGGCAGAAAGGTAGCTATTCACAGTACCATTAAGCTGTCATCTGGCGACAAGTGTGCTCGCAGGTCTATGTGGGTACCCGACTGTTTGACTGTGAAGCAAATGTGGAGTTCTTTAGCTGTACTGATGCGGCGCGTGCAATCGAGCCATACTGCTGGTCAAAAAGTTCGAAAGCGCTTGCTATGCCGCTATCAGCAAACCATGGCCCTCGCAGCCTAATACGTGCTGGCACTTCCCTGGCACCATGTTCCCTGCCAGTAGATTTGCTTACGGATGGTGGGCATGGCTGCCCAGTCGTCCTCGTCCTTCTGGCTCTTGTTGGGGCGTTGTTGTTGGTAAAGAATCCTGAAAAAGTGCATATTGTGAACCGGAGGGTGAGCTGACACGTCTAGGTGCGTGTCCGGCCATTCTATCCACCTGTGCGCTCCCCCGCCTCCGGACGTTTTGACTTCGTCTTGACACCGGGTACCGGTGGGTAGTGGGGAGTAGGGAGTGCGGTAGATGCTGCGCAAGTCCACTTCCACCACGAACTAATTTACGTGCAAGTCACCGTGTCTGCTGCAACTTGGTATGTAACAGACGGCGGACATCGTAGGAACCGACGGTCAAACTATCGAATACTCCTCTTTTGAACTGTCCTATCTCACATCTTTTCACATACTCCGAGCATTTCAAACAATTGGTACAGTCTCCGCAGTTTACGGTGCAGGACTGAGCGCGCATCAATGCCATATGCTGTGATAGTTTGATCACACTTTTAGGAAATACTCTCGGACTTAAGAATTCCAAGTCACTGCCTCGCGGTTGAGTTCATTAGGAAAACGGAAGCCTCTTAATTAATTAGCTTCATCTATTATCCATAGCTTCCTTGTCATGACAGGTGCTTTAGTTCTACTTCCTTTGTTTAAAATGTCGTTTTGGATGAATGGCTAGTGATGACTGTTGTTACGGAGAAGATGGTTAAGAACCTACTTACGTAATAATGCCGAGTATACAGAATGCCTCAGATGCAGATTAAAGCGCAGTCCTGAAGGGGGCTGAATGATAAACTTTACTGTCCATAAACTGACCCGATCAAGTCCGTTTAAATGAAGTCTCCGACAAACAATTAAAATTTGCATCGGAGTGGCGTTCAGAGATGCCTTTTGTTTGTGGAATAAGAAGTCCACTTTAAGATTTATACCGCACCATTATTCACATCGTATGGATGTGGTTACATGACAGGTGGAGAAAGGACCGCACATGTGAATCTAATGCTTATTTTTAAGTTAACTCCTACTAATTCAGCTAGCGTAAATGCTTTCGACCACATGAAGACTTAGGGTTTTAGCATACTCCTTGTAACGATTATTGAGCTTATTTAAGTTATAACAGAACTCCGCCTAAGTAGGAAAGAAGTTGCACTTCATTTGGACATCTGTTGTGATTACTTAATTGTCCTCCTTATTCCACTGGTATGATGCAAAGAATAATTCGATCACAATTACTGGTAATCAGTCTCCAAACTTTGCTGTTTTATGGATGTTGTCACTGCCTGTCGGAACGCTCGAGTTTGTTTCCGTTGAAATGACGAAAATATAAATTTCCTAGGTATTAAAATGCCCAATACGCCTCAAAAAGGTGCGCATTGTAAAGCAATAGCGTAAAGACATCCTGTTCTCTCCACATTGTTGTCATTGCAAAAAATGCATATAAAAATTGGAAAAACACTAGGTTTATCGATCCGCTGCGCTGCCAACATGGGCTTAGTAGACCTTCGAACACGTCTTGCCCATTGTATACTGCTTCATGATTCTGACACGCGGGCTTCGATGAATAAGCGTGCTTTCATGCTTTCCAGTGCGCTTTTAGCCGTATAATCTTGTTTTTCTTATTCGTATTGACATTCATACAAAGCGCGATAGTTTTGTCCCGAAGTATGCGTAAATACAATGAAAATGAGCCAAAGTCGTGTTGATATCTTATTGCTCTAACACTGACTTTGAGTTTTTAGTCCCTTTATCAAGCGTACGGATCTCGCGTTTTTTTAAAAAAACAGAACTATTTACGGTTGTGCTGTGTTGAGATGAAAGGCATTGCGGCACTTTACAGACAAAAAGTTAAATTAAATTAACAAAGCAGATGACAGCCATTTCGGTTCCCATTAGCGCAAATTGCTCGGCCGTCTCAATCTGCTCTGCATGAGACCACACAAATCTGCATCCCACCCTTGAAGCAGGCAGCCCGCCACATCAGCGTTTGTAAACAAGCGAGGTTAAAACACACAAGTTATTTAGAAAAGAAGGATTTCCATACAAAACAATCATTCACAAAACAATCAACCTGCTTACCGAAATTAAACGGAGCTAACGTAAACTGCTTATGTGGAATAAAGATGATTCCTTCCACCGGTATAATTAACTGGCAATTATTATTGATGTGAATGTCCTGCAAAAGAATTAATAACCGACTGCTTTTATTAATTCACATACTGAAAAATTATACAAGAATATTCGTTTAAATTTCCATGTGATATCTCCTTTGACGGCCTCACTTCTTTAACATATCCACTGTGAGGGAGAGACTGTTAATATCACTATTGCAAGGGCTTGTAAATATGCATTCTTTCTTGCATCAAAAGGCAAGGTAACGCCAAAGTTATCAGAACTCAGCAACGGGAATTACATCGTCTTGAAGCCACACTGCATTTACTTCAGAGTTTGTGTTTGCGATAACGCTCTCCACTCCCACGACAGTACTCTAAACTTATGCAACTTCAAATTTCGTTGCGTATTTAGGGTCCTTCAGGACTGCACAAATTTTTGAATTTCTACAGAGTCTGCAGTTAATGGAAAATGATTCATTAGTAAAGTGTTGTCGGATGTACAGACAGTGTTCATTTGTTCATCAACGTTTTTTCAAACTGGGAAACTTTCTGGGCCAGGCGCGGCCGACAATATGAGGCAATAAAATCAAAAATATAAAGAAAAATTAAGTTTACTAGAGCAGCGTATTCATGTTCAATGAATTTTCCGTATCATCAACCTTTACCGATTAAATGACGTGGAATATGTGTTTTTGACAGTCTTCTGAGTGCACAAGGACGCAAGATGCGGAAAAATGAGAGGTTACTTTATGAAGCCCGTCTATGGGATGGGCCTGTTTGGCAGAATTACAGAAAGGTTACATCTACCGAAACAGAGGTAGTGGAGGACCACCGATATTGATAAAAAGAACGGCTCTCCCCTTGAAATATCCACTAAAAGCTCGACATTGCAGCTCGTCGCAACATTCTCTTTATACAATAATAGCTAATTTGGCTGATTCATCTTTATTTAAATACCCTTCTTCTTGAAATCACTAAATACAAGGGATCATCTACATATACAATATACATATCTTAGCTGTTCGCTTGTAGTCGTCTAGTTTGGGCTCGTAGTTCATAGTATTTTTATTATAGTAAGACAACCAAAGTGCGGCCTATTTTCGTTTTGATCAAACGACAAAATTAGATTTGAGGACAGTTGCTACGGACTGATTACGTGTTGCCCATTTGCGATATAGCATAGTGCTGTTGGCGGACTTGTGAAATTAGGTTAAGGAATTTATATCAATTAATTGAATTTTCCTAGCCGGAACTCCGAATTATGTTAGCGATCTAAGTAACAAGTTATGCTTTTGCTTATGCAGCACCCCAAATTTGCAAATTGTTTGCTCATATTGGAGACATGCACGCGAAGACCTGCATCGGAACATAAACAAGATAAGGAAGTGCTAGCTCAAGCCTACCTCCTGAAACGGTAAAATCTAGGGTCAACTCCCGGATATTCACAGGTCTTATTTGGTTATAACAGAGGGCTTTGATATAAAACCTCAAATTATGCCTCACATCAGATGTCAGTCCAAAAGATTGTCCGACTATGCTTGGAAACCCTGCAACATGTTCGATTTGTGATCTCACTTGTTTCTTTCGTCTGTAAAATGCACTTGCAAAACTATCTCGGCAGCGAACCATATTTTTGGGTTACAGTCCAGCGTTTCTAATATACAGACTAAATGGAACGTTCCCTTTGCGGTCGTTTAACATTTAACCACAGCTAATTAGAAGATCATGCACAAAAGTTGAGTCGTGCTGGTTGACATAGATTGCAAAAATAGTGGGACTAGAGAGACGTTATTCAGGTAAACATATAATAAAGTAACCGACAGTTTTTCCAATCTTAAAATCATAACTAGGACAAGAGCACCATCTAGCCTGAGATTTATTCAGATCTCATTATTGACATTTGAGATTAATTATGGATGCCTCTCACTTATATATCTTTAATAAGCCATGGCTTTTAGCACCTCTAATCTGTGTTCAAAGCCACTAGCTCTTGAATACTTAAATTAAGCAAGGGATGTTCTCTCCTGCGCCTCATACTTCCACTGGCGTCAGGCGCGCTTCTACTTTGTGATTGAGAAACTGTTGACTTCCACAAGGTTTATAATGCACCAAATGCTTTAATTATCTGTGCAATAAACTCGCGTAGGTACGTTATTAAGGTCGGAAGCTACAAGGTCTGAAATGGTTTGCTGATTAAATGAGGGATAGTGCGTTGGTATACGAACATATGTTGAAGTACATTAAACTTACTTGACCAACTGTTTCTGTCTATTTTAACTCACGGCCAGCCGCTAACAGACGATTCCTGTTTCTCTAGCTATAATGCGAAGAATGCTTTAGATCATTTTTCCCGTTTGTGGGCTATATTCCACGATTTCAAAGTGAACAACTGCCTTCCCTACTTCCTTCGGGCATTTAAACCCTATATGTTCTGGTTTAATTTTAATGGCACGCTTAAACTAGTGCCTTTGTCAGCATCAATAAACAAATACCATATTCTGCTCCCTCGGTTGGCTTACTTTAAGTTTACAAGCAATTCCAGCCGGAGATCTCATATAGGTTTGAAAAACAATGCACCATATAAACATACAACTGTTCATTGGTATAAATAAGAACTATTTCAGTAAATCTTACTCAATAAGCTCGGCGAAACAGTTGGAGAGGACAAGTGTTCTTACTTGACCTTGTCAAAAGGGCTAGACCATTTAACTATACTGTCTTTTGGCTGTATCGGACTGCCAGTGTTTTGATTGTTAAACTGGCGTAAATGTTAACAAATGGCAGGATATCTGCTTTCCTAAAAAGATTAAGATTGTGTGCAGCTGTAAAACATTGCCAAACGGAACTGTTCTCCAGCGGGTTAAGTGGGACACCAACTGCACAACAGCGCATTCATTAAAAATGAAGAAAGTTCCATGTTAAAAGTGAAGGAGGAGAGACGATCGTTAAAACAAAATCTTTAAATGTATGACGTTCCAGATTCTTACTCGAATCTATCGTCAGAGACAGAGTCAGACGGGGGTGGTTAATTTCCAGGGTGTTATGGCGTTTAGAGAATGAAGTTGCTACGCCGCTATATGCCTATATCAGTTGGCAGCACCCAAGTGTATCAAGGTTCGTCTGTTTAGCTTTTAAAGAATGCAGTTGTCGTGCAGTTGCTATGCGTTTGAATGCCGGTCAAGATCGTCGGCTCCCACGCCCATCGCCCGCAGTCGACTTGCTGACTGCCGGAGTTCATCATCTGTGCGTAATCTTGGGCATTTTTCGTCGACATTCACACAGTTGGGAGGCGAATTCAGAAGGGCTTATTGAGTAAGATTTACTGAAATAGTCTTTATTTTACATGAATGAACGGTTGCATTGTTATATGATGCATTGTTTTCGTAAAGTATATAAAATCTCTCGCCGAAATTGCTTGTAAACTCAAAGTAAGCGCAAAAATATGAGAGTTAAAAGAAACGTTCTAAAATGATCCGGTGTTTACTTTCCACGGAAATGGAATATCAGCACTGAAGACGTGGTTGATGTTTTACTGAGCAGACAGTTCACGTTTTCTGAAAAGCCAGTGGGCCACCGGACAAGTCTTCTTAAATTATTGCCCCGTAAAAATAATGGGCTACATGCGCTTTGACATTTTCTAGGTAGACTGTCGGTTCGGGACCAGATTCGTTTAAGTATAGTGTCACAATTGTTAAAAGGGATGTATTGATACCTTGTATCATTTATATTGATCTTTTAAAGACGCACAGTTATTTATATTTTTACAGCTTGTGTGAAGTAACCCGGTAACTCGGCCTATAATGGTAACCGCGTCTTTAAGGATATTACTATGTCTACACTGTAGATTTTATGAAAATTTTGGTTTAAATACAATTAGCTCCTTTATACAAAACGCCTTAATTCCTGAGTTTCAACGGAAAAAGAGCAGTTTCCCCTGCGGAGAGAGAAAAATATTCATTCCACATGAACACGACAAGTTCGTTGGCATATTTCCTTAATAGAACTTCAGAGCTTAAGGCAAATCTGACATTGGGTTTTCTGTATTTATACCGATATCGAAAGGATTTCAAAAATAATATTCTGTTTAAAGTTAGTTCCTGAAAACCTAACTATAGAGGATGACCAAACATGCGATAGTTACTGTGAGTCCTTGGTTAAGCAACAAACCTAAGATGTACATTCCAAAAAGTTGTTGCTTGTGAAAATAAATAGATCATCAACTAGAATGCTAAATATCGTTCTCAGTCGATCGGTGGTGGTGATCGATTTGTTCATGGATTTAAGAGGAGACCTAGATATTATATGGACAGTTTTGATTAAGGAGACGCGATTGCTGAAATAGGATATTTATTCATTTGGATTCCCGGATACTGGCTCAAATCAATCACAAGAAAGGACCGCATATGAAGATTGCGGGCGCGCAAGGGGGAGTATTTATGTGATGCAGCTGCCATGACGAAACATGTCTATCCTGACTAAATACTTCTACATTGATTGCCGCTGTTGGTATTTATTGCGATGATTACGACCTTGTTCCTATCTAAGTCGAGGAGTATTACAAATCGCGGGTGTTTTGTTCATTGACGGGATTACTACGCGGCAGTTTTGGCTCAGTGCAGCTGGAGGCTATGTCCATCTGTGGGCCCACAATGTAGTCGGATGAACTGTCTATAAATATTCTTTACAGTAGCTGCGGGGGGGAAGGTCGTTGGACTTTCTGATAGACTGCGGACTGTGGAACCATGGTACAAACAGCCCGCGGACCGTGTTATCGGCCACTTTCCATAAGTGTCTTTAATGAGTTCGCGTACGGAACAAAAACGAGACAAGAACGAGATTCTTGATCTATCTATCGCATTGCTTTTTTGTCAAGCGCTTCCCAGGAATCACCTTTTGTCATTTTTACTAATGACACCATCAGCGTTTATGTGTATTACCAGTAAACTTGGTGATTGAAAGATGTTTTGGATAAAAACGTCTGTCTTTGGCGTATGTGAAGGAATACTAGTTCTGAACCATAATGTTCGTCCCCGGATTGCAGCCATCACCAATAGCGCACTGGCAAAATGTGGCTTGGTATTGGTGCTTCGATCACCTTGTTCTTCCCAAACAATCCGATCGGATAATTATTTTTTGAGAAGTTTGCAAAGGCATTTTGCCGAACCGGAAGTAACATGAAAAGAAGGGGTTGAAAATAGATTGGTGTTTTAGCTGGTATCAAAGTCCAGTGATTTTACAATAAGCCATCAGAAAAAATGAAATCTAAGTATTTTTTGGAAAAAAATAAAACACGCTAAATATGCAGTTCTTTTTTGACGACAATATTCCAAAAACAAAAAGACGATACTGCTAAGAGCTCGCCTCTTAGAACTCTCCCAGCTGCTGTCTTTATGGTAAAGCTATAGAAATTTTAAAGAGGTGATCAGATCAATAAGTTTAAACATCACTGTCGCCATGTTAACGCCATCTTTACAATCACCACAGAAACTGATATAGCTGCCCTCTAAAATACGGTAGCTCAGGCATACCCGCCTATCAAATTTCCGTTGGCGACACAAAAGGCTGGTTTGCGTCCTTGCTTGGACGCCATTCTAAACAGCCGACCTGACATTAACGTTCAACGCAGCGTGAATTGGAAGAAAACGCATTCTGGACAATACAAGAAATTCGGCACTTTCGTGCCCCTCCAACAAACATGAAATCTAGCTCAGTGTTTAGCACGAAGTAATAGAAAAATTTATTCTGCAGCTAGCATCGAGGAGTACGTCGGACGCATACGATCCCTAGCTTATTCGAGAAAACGGGAATCCTGACAGATTTGTCGCAAAGACTATTCCTGAAAGTCCTAAGAGTCCCGGTTTAAGGGAACGCTGGGAGCGAACACCAAGAAAAACGCCCTGAAAAGCTGCCTCTTGAACTTTTCTATCAGCAAGGGTTCAAATAGTATCCACTGTTAGCCCTATTTTTCTTAGAGAACGTAAGCATAGGTCGCTAGACCACACTAATTTTCATCTACTCATTTACTTGTTCCTGTGGAGCAGGTTGCATTTGTCGCACGAGATTTGGCCTATCCAAGGAACTACAAGGGCACCTCGCGGTATAGCTGGGAAGAGGAAAACCTGGAAGCATAAACGGCACACATTATTGATTCCAGATGTCCTGTGAATCCCACCGGACTTAGCCATCAAGCTACCCTAAGCAACTGGATCAGAGCTTATTGGAAATAGCGAAAACAGCTGCCATCAGTTTACGAAAACCGATCTTGCGCATGCAAAGAAAGCACGTGGTCAAAGGTCGAATGACACAGCAACTCTCAGTCCCCTTCTGATTTCACTGTTCTGACTGCCATAACCCAAATCCTACCTCTATTCGCAGACGCCGTCTGTGTTTTACGTCGCAATTTAATCGATTTCTTTAAACACGGACACGTTTTTCTTTCCTCGCTGTTAATTAAATTCCTGTCTGTGAAAATTAACCAACCGAGCTTTTATTGAGTAAATAACAGGTGTATCAGAAGCGTATCATCGCAACATGAAATATGCATTGGTTGTTTGCAAGCACTTCAATTAACTATAGAGAAAACGGGATAATTTGAGATCCTGCAATTCTTTACAGTATACGACCCACAACTTTGCACATGAAATAGTAACCACGAGGAGTGTAAATCAAGCCCCATGGAAATAACATGCATCTTCTTAGTGCTGACTATTTCCTGCACAAATGTAATGTGCCGTGTTATTAATGTTTACCTGAACCCACTACAAATTTCTTAAGTTTATGTAAGCCTTCCTGCAAAAAGGAAATTTTGACCAGAGGAAGCTTACTGTTGACAGGAACAATGTGCATTTTTTGAAATATCCGCTAGAATATCAGATCATATGAGGCCTTTCAGTTGCGAGTTTCGCAGGTTTTTGGCAATTAATAGGTTGAAAACACTTATTTGAAAAAAAAACGAATAAATTCGTCATGTTAAACCATGTTTTTTAGTCCTAAACAGAAGAATTTTGAAAATTCTTGACTGAAACGGCATTCTGCTGTGAAACGTCTCTAATGCATTACTGTAAGTTTATTCTAGAGATCAATTCAGAATAATATACATATTCACCTTTTGGTTCGTATTTTAGCCAAAAGTGACTGTAGGTTCGTCGCTGTTGGTAAATATATGAATATCATCAGAAACAGGAATCGTTGATGGGCTATCCAGCCGCACAGTTACCAGATGACTTAAAGACGTCTGACTAACAATTACCACATAATTATTCGTCACGACTGACTTCGCGGGTGCCGTGCAAAATTCTCAGCCGCTGGTTATTTCGCTATCCAGCCATTTATTAAATACGCTTCTGATTAATGCCTAAGTTACAGCTTTAGATGCGGGGCCTACAACGAACCGTGTGAAAAAATGCAAGCTACCTAGACGTTTACAGTTAGGATAAACAATGCAAAGTACTGATGGGATGGGCATTTGGCGATTGGAAGATATCAACATTAGGCCAGACAAATAAACACCTTAGATAATAATGTCTTATGCAACAATGAGGTCTCCTACGGAGCCTTAGAGATCTGAAATCCGGTTTCAGACGATAGAGGATGGCACAAAATTGAGGTATTTATAACAGGAACGTCGTTCGAACTCAAAAGCTCAATATTTTTTTAAATCAAAAACCGATAATGTATCAAAAAGGATAGTGGAGTCCTTACTGGATTTTCATCAGTATTTCTATCTTTACATGCTTATACAATAGCACGGAGCTAATAAAGACATTTCACAGATTTGCCGCTTGAATCGTCGGACGTACAGTAGATGTGCTAACTCATGAAATGTCAACCAAAATTTCGAAATGCGTTCTCGTTTCGATAAGATAAATTAAGTAGTGTTGTAAAATTAATAATGATGCAGCACAAATCTATAATGATCTAGTTACCACAGGGTGACGGCTTTCGAAATAACTTCTCTTTTGGCTGCATGACAGATCTATACTCTGCAAAATCGACTACTTAAGTAGCATGCAATTTTCTCATTGATTTTCGATGCCCTTGAAAATTCAATTATATTTCATGAAAAAATGCATAAACATATTCATTCTTTTACTTATTCGGAAGAAAATCATGTCTTGTTCCAATTTCATACTCAAAAGAAGAGTATAATTCGGTTTTAATAAAGTTTCTAATTGTGAGATATTTTTATACCGTTAAATCTCCGTTCATAAAACGTCATGTATCTGCATTTACGAATGTGGCTTGTAAAGTTAACAATATTGCTCAAATCCACTGTTTAATTTTATGAACCTCATATAGTCTCCTATTAACGCCGTAGAGAAATGCATGGTTTTCCGTACGCGGAAAATATACAGTTTGTAGTTTTGAAACCCTGAATGCAAGTGTAACAGCAGGTCGGGTTCAAAATTATTCGAGAATTAGAAAAGTTTTTTAAAACTGAATTATACTCTTCTTTTGAGTATGAAATTGGAAGAAGACGTGATTTTCTACCGAATAAGAAAACAAATTAATATTATTATGCATGCTTTCCGCGAAATATAATTGAATTTTCGAGGGCATCGAAAATCAATGAGAAAATTGCATACTACATAAATAGTCATTTTTTGTACAGTATAGATCTTGCATGCAGCCAAAAATAAGTTCTTTCGAAAGCCGACACCATGAGGTTACTGCATTATTATAGATTTACGCTGCATCATGATTAGTTTTACAACGCTACTTAATTTATCTTTTCGAATCGAGAACGCATTTCGAAATTTTGGTTGACATTTCATGAGTTAGCAAATCTACTCTATGTGCAGACAGGATGAGCGAACAAAGATTTATTTACAGCCATATAAAAAGCGAGTGAATACTTTTCGACGTCAAGGTCGCAGTTCATTTCATAAATGAGAAATACTACGTTCGATACGACTGCCTGTTGGCCTCTGAACTAACACAGCAATCCCCAAAAATAAATAAAGAAATCAGTGCACGGAAGTGGAAGTGATTGGAAATACGAACGTCGTCCGATGGTTTGCACACTTTCATTGGAATTCAGTCACTCCGTGAAGTGGAATTCCAAAGAGGTTATCCGTAAGGCGCCACCGGGCACACCTGAGATTCAGCCGAGGCATGACCTACTAGATCCGATAGTGTTAATCGCCATGTCGACCTCAGTGGGCATTAAAAAGGCCATCTTAAGCAT